>NW_010729075.1:8877932-8903351 GCF_000365185.1 Nelumbo nucifera
AATTCCTTTGCTCTTCAAATTCCTTCAAGCGCTGCAAGGATCTCAGCCCTAAGAGAGTCACCTTCTCCAATAGGGCCAGAGAATAAAGCAATAACAATCCCTTCCTCATTCCTGAAGACTCCTCCAATCCCAGAGGGCCCTGGATTCCTTACACTGCTGCCATCAAAATTCAGCTTTATAAAGCCCGAGGGGGAGGGGACCAAAATGGCCAAAGAGTCCTCTTGCATCTAGCAATGGAAGCAAACTCTTTCCAGTTTCTTAGAAAGTCATCCACAGGAAAATCTGAAAACAACTCCAAAGATTTTAGCCAGTGGACAGCCCTTAAAAGGATTCGATCTAACAATTCTTTCCTTGTCGGAAAAAATATTAGTATCATTTTTGTAAGTATTGAAATATAATCAAAATACTGTTGTCCTAGATATGTTGATTTGACATGTTTTGAGAGGAAATTAATGTTATTAATAAAGAAAATTTCTATTTTTCCAATTAATATGCATGCTGAATTGTATATAAAACTAGAGAACTAGGAAAAACTTAGGTTTTTATTTTATGAAATTCTTATTGCCTAGGTGCCCCACTGTTGCCTGGAATCACCTAGGCATCTTAACAACTATTCCTAAAATATAATAAATTGCTAACTAAGGCTTTGGGCATTTGAAAAGTTTTTGTTTTTTAAAATGTCACATGCCCTGGCCCATGCACTAAATCATTGGGACAAAGTGAATCCAGAGTGATGAGAAACAAGACCTGAAGGACCATAAAATATCATTCTAATATTAATGATTACATAGGTGATGGGACTCAAAGGGATCCAAAGACCAAAATGTCCCATTCAACCACAAAAGAAGAAAAAGTTATCCCCTTGAAATCCTTTAGAGAAAATGGCCCAAAAGAATAATTATCCTTTACTCAAGATTATACACCTCTTTTAACTGTTGCTGATTTCAAGAGTATTGCAGCATCATCCATGGCAAGAAGCACAATTAACATGGATTGGTTTCCCTCACCAACCCATTATTTCTGTCAAGCTCAACTTTGATAGAAACCTAGGGAATCAAGAATATGGGGAATCTTCTGCAACGATCAAGGATATTTCATGACTTTATTCTTGGGGCCAATTGGTCATAGGGAGTTCCATGAGGGCAGAAGCCGCAGAACTGTTAGCACTGCTGCAATGATTAAGACTGGGGAACACCCTCAACTAAAGAAACATTGTGGTGCAAGGAAATTCTAAGGTGGTGGTGGGAAATAACCGTGATTGGCATTGTGAGGGAAAATAGTCTAGCCAATACTTTTTGTCTAGAGAAGAGCTGCAAATAGATTGATTGTACTGAGAAGAAATATCCATTTAAAATGGTTGTCAGAGCAGGACTTATTAAGGGTGCTAGAGACATCCTATACTTGCACTTTTGTACACAATTCTTCTTAAAAAAATAATAAAATTTGATTCTTACCCATCAAAAGAGGAGAGCATAGAGATATTGAGATAATAAATCAAACTTGGTAGGTGAAATACATGACTAAAATGGTTTTACGAAGAGTTTGTACTCTGGCTCTTCAGATATCCTTCCATTCTGGAATCTGGATCAACTAATAAGGGCCCCCTGAAACAAATTCTTGTGTGTATCTCACACTCAATGAAAGATCCATCATCATAAGAAGATAATGATAATATTACATTGCTATCATGACTATGATTATATAAACAGCAAAGATATTGTTGGTGGAAAATGCAAACAGCAAAGGGAGACAATGCCTAAGTGTTACTGGTTACATTTGCACCATTGTACTTTTCCAAAGTTAAATGACATCAAATAACAGAGTACTTGCCAGTTTACCCCTCACATCTCTAATACTTAGAAACAACTAGATGAAGTTCTCTATGAAAATAAATCTTTCTTTTAACATATTAACCAATAAAAATGAGTTTGTGAAAATTATAATAAAGCACACACTTGTAAGAGTATCTTGGGATGCCAGATGCTGAAGCAAACAGGTCCTTGTTGTGTTGGTTCCACCAAGAGCGCTGAGTACTTTTGGCAGGGTGTTGTAACCCATTAGTAGTTATGGAACTTGAGATAGATGCACTAGAGTCAATACTAGTACCTATGCCATTTGTACGAATAGGGAGAGTTGTTACACTAGGCTCACTTGCACATCGTTGGGGATGAAACCGCTTTCTGTACCACTTTATACCAACAAAAGCACATAATGCTATCAAGATGCCAACAGCCACACCAACTGAGACACCGATGATAACCAAATCAGCTTGACTCATTTTTTTGTTCCGCTCTGACACTCAGAATGTAAGAGCATCTTGCCACTGAGATGGCCTCAAGTTCATCATTCACAGCGTAGATATATATAAGCGGTGAACCTGCATAACATCACCCATAAAAGAAAAAAAAAAAGTAATGACAATTAAATTAAGAAAAAAGAATTCAAACGTTCTTTCTCAGAGATTTTGCTTGTTTTTCCTCCAGAAATTAAATATTATAATAAGAAAAGGAAAGAACATGCAACAACTGTAGCCTAATAAAAGTTTTAAAAAAAATCCATTCAGAAATAGCTTCATCAATAGTGAAATGATTAAAAAAGGGCAAATTTCTTAAACTACCCTTATGGTTTAGCTAATTGACTAACTTTATTCTTACTGTTTAACTTGAAAATGCCCTTTTCAGTTTGGACAAGACGATTCTCTTCTCTCTTCTTTTTATATTTTTTCTTTCACTGTTTTTATCTTCCCCCTGCAAAACTGCTGCTGCAACTCCAGTCCCAAATGAGTTCAACGTATCCATGTTATCAAGATTCATGTATGCAGAGAACAAGTCATCTACCACCTCCCCTTGAGATTTCCTCTCACCCATTCCTTCTGCAATGATATCACCATCTCTATTCCACTTGGATTCCCATTTAACCAACTGAATTGACTTAGCTATTTTCGAATTCTCTCTTGCTGATGCCGATCATTCCAAAATGCCAGGGCCCCTAAGCGGTAGGTGAACAGTCATGGTTTTGGGGCTGGGAACCAGATTGGTGAACAGAGCCGAATTCTACCACCTGGTGAACTGGATTGGTGAACAGGAGCAAAATGGAAGATATCAGCATGGTTTTGGGGCTGGGAACTGGATTAGTGAACAGGTCATCAACCACCTCCCCTTTAGATTTCCTCTCACCCATCCCTTCTTTGAAAAGGATGGAGTACTCTTTTAACAGTAGTCGAGGGATAGAACTATGAATACTTCATCCCCTTTAGATTTCCTCTCACCCATCCTTTTCAAAGATACTGCAAACCACGCTGTTGAACTGATTCCCAGCCCCAAAACCATCCCGGACTCACATACTCGATGACTTTATAAGCAGCAATCTTTTTCAGCTCGTCTTGAGTCAAAATCACCGTCACCGCAGATGAAGACGAAACAATGATAGTTTTCTCCATCATGAGTCATCGCATTGGTCCCGCAAAGTGCAAATGGAAACGGAGACGGAAAATAGAGACAGGGACGGAAAATGGAGACAGAGATGGAGGTGGAGATGGAAACGGAGACGGAGCAGCGATTTGCGTCCTATATTCCTGAGTTTTTTCAACAGTTGGGTTTTATTTTGAAAATTTGAGGAATAGTGGAGGGAAAATTTGACATTTTGTTTTTCCATTAGCACTTAACGACAATGTCAATTGTCAGAAACAGTAGGGATGGTGCAAGACAATTGTTAAACAGTAAGGGTAGAGTTAGTCAATTAACTAAACCATAAGGGTAGTTTAATAAATTTGCCCTTAAAAAACTTCTTGAAAGTAGATGTAAAATTGTGAATAATAGGAATACAAGTCTAGAACCTTGTAATACTGTTGTATCTCTTCTAGATACAACAGTATGATAAGACTGATTAAAACCATGCTTACAATAAAAAAATTAATCCCAATAGTTTAAGATCAATTGCACTGTGAAGAAGAACTGCAAACAGTTGCCATTAAAAAGGGGTTCTTTTTCTCCCTCTTGATTGATATACAGGGAGGGGTTAACATAGAGACCCATGAATGGAAATATCCATCATAACAATAATATCATAATACATGTGACTCATACTCTAGAGGCTCCACCTTAGATATGATCTCTTAATTCATTTCTTATGTTCTTTTTTTTCGATAGGTATTTCTTATGTTCTTTTGGGAGGTTGAGAAAAGTCTATTTAGATGGTGAGAAAAGGTCTAAGGCTTAGATGGTCGCAAGTAACCTAACTCTACAGCTTTTGGACCATAATAATTCCTTGTTATGACCCATCAAGATGCATCTCACCTTGTCACCATGTGCATTTGTTCAAATATTTACCTACTGGTGATATTATTCCTTTCATATATTCAGAACACAGTTCCTAGTTCCCAGAAGGAAGAAATAATGCAGAATACAACATGACAGATGCAATAAAACACCTAGTTTCACATCTTTTCTATCCCTAGTTATCTGTGTTCAAGATAGGAAACAAGAATAAGATGGCAACAGGAAGTCCAAGAACTTAATGAAAAACATATAGATCACTTTAATAAAGGGTAAGCTGTATTTGTATTAATATATGGAAAAAGAAGGTGCACATGAGAAGTACATTGATGCACAAAATATGCATTAACAGCCCTCCCCCGTCAAAGTAAAAAAGACTAGGTAGGTAAAAGTTGTTACTATGGGCAAAGGATGTTTCCACCCCAGACCTATCTAAGCCATCTGAGTTTTGGTTCTCTGTTGAGATTTTATTTATAGTCTTCCGAGGAGATAGACCAGGCACCAAGGGCCTCTGCCAGCATCTTGGCTCCATCTAATAGCATTTGTAGAGTCACCTTCCATTACTAGTGACCTGATGCCTTGTTTTCCAATCCTAAGGGTTAGGAGTCAAGCTTTTCTGGAGTCAGTATCTCCAATGGTCCAACTTTCTGCCCAAAAAGTAGTAATATCTGGTATGTTTTAAAAGGTACCTTAGATGTACACCTGGAGCTGCACCCCCAGGGGCAAGGCACTAACAGATGCTTGAGGTGTATGTCTCATATGCTCTTACCTTTAAATCTAGTTTTTATAATAAAAATGTCATAAATAAAAGTGAGGCAACCATTTTATCATATTCCCCATTATACATTAACATAAGACAGGATAAAAACCCTCCAAATTTGTATATCATGATATTATAATAAAATGTTATAAATAGAAGTGAGAACATCATAGCTTTTTTTTGATAATTTGAGAACATCATAGCTTTGATTTCTTTTAATGCATTACATTCATTTGAAGATGAGACCATACACTTGTTTATGTTAATATTGTGCAATTTATGTGAATTGTTGATTTGAAATTTTTATTTGCAACTTTGTAAGTGATATATTGATGACTGATGATACTTATGTAATTATGGAGGATGATACTTGATGCGATTATATTTCAATTCTATACTTAAATGTGATGGTTTTATTATTAGAAATTGCACATATAAAACTTTTTAATCTCTCATAATTTTTCTTACCTTTATGGGATATTTACCATATTTCTATTTGTTTTACCCTATTTTTAATTATTTATTAATTAAAAAATTCATGCTTAGGAGACTTACGAGTCTTGCATTCTGGTTTACACCTCATGCAGGATGGTAGAACACCTAGCACTAAACCTCCACATTTTAAAAGTTAAAGCACTGATAAAAACACTCCTCCAATACCTGAAGGGCATGCTTTTCCTTGGGATCTTTCATCAAATTGGAGCCCAATGCCCCCTTGTGATAAAGGAGTAGGCACCTTTATAGTGTAGTTAGAAGGTGAAGAGTAGTGTAGATTACAAAATCCTTCTGAGATCGTCAAATAAGACACCTAGAAATTCTTTTGAAGATGGAAAACATGTAGATCATTTCCCTGATGACTCCCCTCAGGAACTAGCGACCTACAAGTGGGTATGAATGAAAGTGAGACATGCGAACGATTTCCCTGAGAAAGTGGAAATCGTCGCTGGTGAATCCATCTTCACGGTGTGGGTGTGGCCTGAAAAATTTCCGACGGTCAGAAGAAGGTACACAGGAGAGAAAATCAGTGAAAAAAGCCAGAAAGAGAAAGGGCAGCAGCCGGGTTTGTCAAAAACAATTTTAATCTTAGAGGAGGAAGGGGAGGGTAATTGTTTGAAAAGTGAGGAGGGGAGTTTGGTGCCGGTTTGACAGGCTTCTCAGGGTAGGGAGGCGGGGGAGATGGCGGCTAGGGTTACCGGAAGAGATGAGGGAGGAGAAAAGGGGAGGAAAAAGGGTGACCATTCGATCTCTTTGTTCTTGGACGGCCATGATGTGGGACTTAAGGGGAAGTTAATGGCGGGCTCCCAAGCTGTAATTTTAAATCAAGATGCTAATATTCTTAGCATTGAGAATTTGAAAGAACTAATTAAAGAGTGCATGTTAGAATTCCACATGGTGCAAAATGTGGAGAGGGAGACACATACAAGGGTGGTCCACAACGTGGGGCTTTTATCTGGAGATCCTAAAGACCCGAAATTATTGGGGCGGTCCGATCAGACCTATATAAGATCACCTTTAACCATAAAGACTCCAAACCTGAGTCCAACATCTGGGCTCTACTCAAACCAAGCTGAAAAGGCAAGTAGTGAACCCAAGCCTCAAACCCACTTCTCGGACTCTTCCACCTTGATTTTTGTTAGACCAAATTGGCTCAGCCAACCAAGTCCTAGACCTAAGAAGAAAAGACTTGGGTCAAACTCTGATGCTATTCCATTCCAAGCAAATCAAGGAGAATCACATGGACGAGATAAGGAAGCGTCCAGCGCCCCTCTCCAAGTGCAATCTCTGGTTGTTGATCACCCATCGGAAATGTTGAATCTCTCCACCAACCTCGAGTCAACGGAAGTTGTTATGGAAGTTGTGCCACTGGTGGTGGTTACTAGTGAGGTAAGCAATGAGAATCAATTTGGGGCTCAAGGGGAGTTTGAAGGCAGAGACAGAATGATAGAGGCAGGGAACCCATCGTTGGCGGGGAAGGTTGTCACAGTGGAGAAAGAGAGTGGAAAGAAAACTGTGGAAGGGACTAGAAGAGGTAAGACCATAACAAACTGTGTCTCCTCTTTGTCTTCTTGGGTAAACTCAAAACTTCTGGGGTTGGGAAAGTACTTGGGGGTATCGATGGAAGGTCTGGAAGAAGAGACAATAAAGTATCTAGAGGGTATTGAACAAAGAGTTTTATTGGAGAGAGGAAAGCTTGCAGCTAAGAAGGGGGGAACCGCATAAAAAAAAGCCGGTAAATCCTAAGACTAACATAGGGGTTGGATGACAAGGCTAGAAGTGGGGAAGGATCTTCAAGAGGGAGTAAAAAAGTGCATAAATAGGGGGGTGAGTACGGTGAATTACTCTTGTTTTGTTTTAAATGGAGTTGAATTTACTTTCATGGAATGTTAGGGGCTTAGGCTTGGGAAGGAGAAGGGTGTTGGTGTGCAATGTTCATAAAAGGTCTAGATGTCAAATAATTCTTCTACAGGAAACTAAGTTGGTGTTTATGGACGCCACCATAATCAGGAGTGTATGGGGAGATGATCAGGTGAAATGGCTCTCGAAGCCGACAGTGGGTAGTGTTGGGGCCTAGTGATTATGTGGGATCCAACGAAGTGCAAAATTTCCTCGCAAATGATTGGAACTTTCTCTATTTCAGTAATGGTGGAGTTGGAAGGAGGAGTGAAGTGCCAAATCACAAATGTGTATGGCCCTACTGATAACAGCCAGAGGAGTGAGTTTTGGTAGGACTTAGCCAGGGCTAGAGGAGTGTTTGATTACCTGTGGGCGATAGGGGATGATTTTTTTTTATAGGAAATGGTAACTTTCATTAGAAAATTGAAAAGATTACAACAAGCTTACCACCCACAAAATGGATGGAAAAAGAAAATAAAGAACATACAAACAGGCCCAAAACAAAGCCTCCCTAGTAACTCCTTGTTTAGCTAAAGTGTCAGCCATTCCATTTGCTGACCTTCTTACCCATTTAAAATGCACCCCAGTCTCCCTTGCTAAGCTAATAATCTCTCTTAGAGGTTGTCTAAGAGACCACACTCCCAGGTTTCCATCTTGCATCCACCCTATTACCAACTTGGAGTCTCCTTCCACTTCTAATTGTTGCATTCCCCATTGTTTCGCCAGTTTCAAACCTTGAAGTAAGGCCATTACTTCTGCCCTTAATGAATCTCCCACCCCAATTGGGCCCGAGTAATGGGCCAAGACTTTTCTTTCCTGATTTCTGTACACACCCCCAACTCCCAACTGACCTGGATTACCCAAGGAGCTTCCATCAAAGTTTAGCTTCACCCTGAAATGAGGCGGAGGTACCCAACATTCTTGTACCACATGGGAGGAAGGTGAGGATACAGCTATAGCACTCCAATTTCTAATTAAGTCAGCTAAGGAGAAGTCCTTGAAGAGATGATGTACTTTCAGCCAATGCATAACCTTAATGGTGACAACCTCCACAAGTGCTTCCTTGGATTTTTCTTGCCCTAGGAAGATCCTATTGTTTTTCTCTTCCCAAATTGACCATAGGATGGCCGCTCTTGTTATTCTCCACATTACCCTGCCCCTTTTCCTTGGTTGTCAGAAGAAGCTAGAGTAAAAAAGGTTTGGGGGGGGGTTCCATCTGTAACCAAACAAAGAAGAGAACCAATCCCACAAATAATAAGCAAAAGGACAAGAAATCAAAAGATGAGTCGCTATCTCACCATTTCTTAAGCAAAGGTAACAGAAGTGGGGAAATGCTCCAGTTTGGCCTTTTTCTTTGAAGTACATCCATAGTATTGATCTTTTGAAGAGCCATTAGCACAAGAGAATACCATATTTCTTTAGCAGGAAAAGTGACAAACACAAAAGAAAACTGAACTAAGGCGTTGAAAAAAATGAACAAGAGAAAGACCCTGAAGAGGACTCTTTCTAAATTCTACTATCTGGGCAGGAAAGATCTAGGAAAATTGAATTCAACACAGTGAATAAGTCATCTGCAAAAGCCAATTCTGAATTCCTCAACCCTCTTCTCAAACCCAAATCCCAAGTCCCCTCAGACACACAAAGTGAGGAGATAGTCTTGTATTTATTTAGGGAAAGAGAATACATTACCGGGAATCTATCCTTAAGGGGGGTGTTCCCAAGCCAAAGGTCCTCCCAAAACAGAATTTTATTACCTGAGCACACATCAAATTTGATGAAAGGCTAAAAGGAAGGCAAAACTCCAGCAATTGCTTTCAAGGGGAGAAATGAGAAGCCCTAGGGTTGACGCCAGCATCCCCATCCATTAGCTACCACCAAGTGCCACAAACTGTCCTGCTCCAAAGGAAATCTCCACAACCACTTTCCTAACAAAGCTACATTTCCTAATTTGATATTGCCAATGCCTAGACCCCCTGCTTCCTTTTTCCTAGAAACTACTTCCCACTTCACTAAATGGTCCTTTTTTGAGTCACCCGGTTCCCACATAAAATCTCTCATGAGCTTTTCTAACTTATTGGCGACCTTGGCAGGAAGCTTAAAGGTAGACAGAAAATACACCAGAAGGTTGGCCAGAGTGGACTTGATTAAAGTGATTCTACACCCTAGTGAGATATAATTTCTCTTCCACCCTGCTAGCTTCTTAGTGAATCTTTCTAAAACTGAGTACCAAAAGTTTTCTGTTCTAGGATTTCCCCCCAGGGGCAGACCTAAATATACCAAAGGCCAACCACTTACCTCGCAACCTAAAGCCCTAGCCACCAACTGCACTTCATCATCCCGTAAATTCACCCCTACTACACAACTCTTGTTCCAATTGATTTCCATATTGGAGACTCTCTCAAAATGCATCACCACCAATCTCAAATTATCCATCTCCTCAATTTCCCCTTCACAAAAGAGAATGATACCATCCACAAACTGTAGGTGAGTGCCAATCACTTGTTGCCTCCCAACTCTCCAACCTTTTAGTAGATTTCTTGTATCAGTCCTAGAAATCAAGACACTTAGGACATCCACAACTAAGGTGAAGAGGAAAGGTGACAAAGGGTCTCCTTGTCTAAGGCCCCTATTTGCAGGAAAGAAGTCCCTAGCTACTCCATTCACTAAGACTGAGAACTAACAAGAGGTAATACAACCCTCCATCCACTTACACCATCTCTCCCCAAAGCCTCTATTCTTCAACACTTCTAGCAAGAAATCCCAATCCACAAAAGCATAAGTCTTTTCTAAGTCAAGTTTATAGATCAGACCCTTTTCTCCTTTTCTTTTTTTTTTTTTTTTTGTAATCCACACATTCATTGGCTATTAAAATCTGATCGATAATTTGTCTCCCTTTCACAAAGGCCCCTTGACTCGGTGAGATTAAGGAAGGAAGGACTTTCTTGAATCTTAGTGCAAGAACTTTAGAAATGATCTTATACAGACTCCCAATCAGACTGATCGGTCTAAAGTCCTTAGGCTGAACTGCAAGCACCTTCTTAGGGATCAAAGCTATGAAAGTAGCATTTGCACCCGCATTTATTTTTCCTCTTTCAAAGAATTCCAAGAAGACCTCCACTAGGTCATCACCTAAGATGTCCCAACAATCTTGATAAAAAGCCAAAGTGAATCCATCCGGGCCCGGGGCTTTTGATCTTTCCATAAAGAAAACTACCTCCTTTATTTCTTGAACCTCAAAAAATCATTCTAGGGGTTCCAACAATTCCCTTTCTCCAACATGCCACTCAAAGTCAGTTAGAGTCTCTCTTACTCTATTGGGGCTGTCATAAATGGATTGCAAATGCTCCACAAAAGCTTTTGCAATCTCTTCCTCTCCTGTTAGCATTGCCCCATTCCATTCCAAACTTTCCACTATGTTCTTCCTCTTTCTTCCACTTGCCAAGCTATGGAAAAATTTTGTATTACCATCTCCTTCCTTCAACCACTTGCATCTTGATTTTTGTCTCCAGCTTATCTCTTCTTTTCTGAGAATTTCCTCCAAATCCTGTTTCAACTTCCATCTCTCTTACCTTTCTTCACACCTCAATCCTCTCTCTGCCTCAGCAACATCAAGTTCTTGAATCCTTTTACTAATAGCTTCATTTATGTCTTCAATTCTACCAAACTCTTCTTTGTTCCAAGCTTTGATCCTGGCTTTTAGCTTTTGTAGTTTCTTATAAAATTTATATCCCTTCCATCTAAAATCCACCTGATCCTCTTCCCACCATTCTTTCACTTTCTTTTGAAAGTCTGGATGTAACGGCCACATGTTTTCAAATCTAAAGGGGCAAGGTCCTCCTCCTAGTCTTTCTTAAGATAATCTAATTGGCCAGTGACCCGATGTAGGTCTAGGTACTGCCCTCATCACCAAACCACCCCATACTTCCTCCCAATTTGAAGAGAATAAAAATCTATCTACTTTACAACAAAGTCGTTCTTCTTGAAAAGTAGACCAAGTAAAATCAGCTTGCACCAACGGTAGCTCCCTCAATTCAAAAGAATCCACAAAACAGTTGAACTTCCTCATACTTGAGGTGATCCTATGGTTGCGGTTATTTGTTTCAGTTACAAACCTGATGACATTTAAATCCCCTCCCAAGCACCACGGACCCTCCCACAATCCCCTTATAGCTGCTAATTCCTCCCTTTCTCTATACGAATTTGGCCCATAAACATTTATTAAAGCCCATTCCGGTCCATCAATTCTTCTTCTTAATTTCACTGTAACCGTATAGTTACCAATTAATTCTTCTGTACAGTCCAAATCCTCGTTTTTCCAAATTGTCAGAATACCCCCTAAGGCCCCCCAAGACTGTGCTAAAGCTCAACTCAATCCTCTAGCCGACTAAACATTTGATTCCTGAATCAACACAATATCTGGCTTTTCTTTTCTGAGCATTTCCCTTATCACTCTTCTCTTCCTAGAACTCCCCAATCCCCTTACATTCCAACTAATAATCTTCATTGAGAACCAAACTTATGAGCAACCCTAGAAACCACCTTTTGCTAACCTGACTACTTTCCTTTTCTCCCAAAACACCCCGTATCATAGTCCACTTCACATCTCAATCTCCCCACTTCACTCAATTTCTTCTTCCTCTTTTTAGGTGTCCCTCCTTCAAGCTTTTTCTTCGATTTATCTTGTTCCTCCACTCTTTTCTTTTTTGGCTTGTCTTCCTATTTCTTCTCTTTGTTGTTTTTTCACCCGTTTTTACCCTTTCTCCCTCCCTTCCCCTTTCCTAGGAACTAGGAACTGGAGAGTCACCCTCTTGTTCCTTTTCAAAATTCTCCCCTAATTCTTCCTCTACCAAGAGTCTAAAGGTATGCAAAATTAATCCCCAAATCCTTTCCCCTTCATCCACAATATCATTCAGGGCCTCCACATCCTCTAACGTCTCTGTTACTTCAATTGAATCACTAGGACAGTCAACTTTTGGAAGAGTGTCACTAGGATAGGCAGCTTTTGGATGAGTGTCAACTTCACCTACGAGCTGAGACAAAACAACAACTGGGGAAGGGGGCAGATTAGTATCAAAAACTCGAGGAATACAAGAATCAAGGTAAAACAAACTAGAAACATCAAAACCTGAAATATCACCAATTATGCCTAGGTTTTGAGGGAGTTTGCTAGGAGAAGTCTCCTCAGGATCAACCTGTGTTGCACTAACAGGGGAGTAGGGATTGCCTGTTTCTTTAACATTTGACTTGGGAGAAAACATACTCGAACTATTGACACCTTGACCTTCATCTAGATGCGGAACAAGTTCTTCTCTGAATTTGGCCAAGACATTCACCTCCCTTGAAGTACCGCCTCCCATTCCCAAGCTCTTCGACAACTCCAAAGAGTTTGCAGGCTCAAGGGTAAAATCTTCTCCAAAAAGAAGTGTTGTTCCAAGGTCTACAGCCGCTATAGATGAGCTTTTCGAGTACCTGCTTCTCACACTTCCTATGCTGGAACCCTCGAGGAGAAGCTCATCATCTTCCTTTTCTTCTTCACAGTTTACCCACTCTGAGTCAAAACCATCGTCATCAGACCTCCGCCGAACAAACTTCGGGTTTGTACGTTCCGGGGTCGTGGAATGGTAGACTAGTCTTGGTCTCCAGCTGAACTTCTCCACCGCTATTGTGTTCGAACCCCCCCCCCCTCTTCGAGTCAGGTCTCGAGTTAGAAGATGATGGACCTAAACACTGGGCTATCACCTTCAGTCCAACCTTGGTCACGTGACCATTTAAGTGATCACATGATGCCCTTATTTCCTTCGGCCCAGCCCCTTCCTTAAACCTTAAAATATTGGATGATGGCCCATTTAAAAGCCCATTACTGAAATTCTTTGAATTGTCTAGAGGTCCAAAGCCAAGTGTCACTCGATTTAGCCCATTACTGAAATTCTGTGAACCTGGTTTGAATCTCTTCGAGTTACCCAGTTCAACACTTGGCCTGGTTTTGCTCAAAAAGTGAGCCCCTCCACCTGTCAAAGTTTGGGCATAGGACCTGCCCCTATCTGTGTCTTTAACTTGTCTTGCACGCTCAAGGCATTTCCCTGCAATCTCACCTTTCGCATTCTTCTTTCCTAGACTTTCCAAAACTGTGTAAACCTCAGCCATTTTCAAATCCGCCAATCCCTGATTTCCACGTAAGTATTCTTCTTCCACGTCCTCTTCCTCCTCCCTTCTGGACTTCCTCCATAGTGAAGCTTCAATGGAAGAGAGAAGCCAAGCTGAGTAAAAACAGTTATCAGAGAAAATTTCAATCTTCCTAGGGATTTCTTATGGTTTAACTCCACTCAATCTAATGGCTGTTGATCTAGCAGGAATACACCAACCAGTTTTTCCTTACATGAAGCAATGGACTCAAAAACCTCCTTCTTCCACAGATGGAACAGCAAGCCAGCAATCCTCACTGTGACTCCATCTACCACCGTCCTTTGAGTTTGAACCAGGGGACCAGTTCATGACTGTAGCATTTCCTTCAGCTGTCTGCACATTCAAAGCATTGATTTCGACTTCACCTTCCAACAAGTCAATCAATGCTTTACACTCTTCAAATGGAGTGATCAAGATAGGACCCTTCAGTTTTAAATTTTTTAAGTCTACAGCTATTTTCCCCCAATCCCTTGGTTCCTTTTTCAGTACTGCTATTAGCTTCTTTCCCCAATTTGCCTTCTCCTCTCTATAGACTAATTTTCTAGCACCCAAAGCACTCACCAGAAAACCTGTTGCTCCCTGTTCTTTTTCAGAGAAAGAACCCTCCATTTCTACCAAGGATTGTTTTGAGCCCCTCTCTTCACTCTTCAAGTTCAGGAACTCCTGCAACAGACTATTAATCTCTGCCCAGATTAATCATTTTCTTCCTTCAGGAATGCAGATAAACTGCCTTTTCTTTTCTCCAAAGAACTCCATCACAACCAAAAACCTGCCTTTGATATTACACTTTTCTCTCAGCTAAATGTTTCCTCTTTTCTCCTTCCTTCGAACTTTTCCAATCTCTCTCTCTGGTAGTAGAAAGAGCTCCCTCTACAAATCGTTGGAGCCATTCAACCACATCAGTCCTTACCAGTAGAATCATGGCCTTCTTCAATTCTCTCACCTTCAGAGTGACCTTTCCTTGCACTCTAGTTCTTTCGAAAAATAAATTCTTTGCTTCAGCCTTCAAAGACCTCCTCCATGTCGACTGCTGTTCAGAAACCTCCTCCATCTCCTTCTCTTCTTCTATTCTACTCTTGTTGCTGAAATCCAAATCTCCTTTACCTGTAAAGCCTGAAACTGCCGGAGTGAGTACACCATCACCTATGACCATGGATGTACCAAATAGCACCACAAGAAGTAGGGCAGTTCGCAACCTTTTATGTTTCTCAAGGTTGATGAATATGCGATAGGGGGTGATTTTAATGCGAGACTTTCAGCTGAGGAGAAGAACACAAGGGGTAGAAAATCAAGATCGATGAATATGTTTGCTGAGTTCATTAACAGTTTTGATCTGACGGACTTACCTTTGGTTGGTGCTCAGTTTACTTGGACTAATAATCAGGAGATTCCTGTTCTGGTTAGACTTGACAGATTTCTTGTATCATCAAGATGTAAATCAGCCCTCTAAAACTACTGTAAACTTGGAAAAAATAGAGAGAAAAGAGGAAGAAAAGAAGAAAACAGCAGCACAAAAGAAAGAAGATGGAGAAAAGAGGAGGAAGAAGAAGAGTTCGAATTATCTCTTCTCTCCCTTCTCTAATCCTTTTACTAAACTTCAGTCTTAGCATAATTACATGTAAATCAGCCCTCTAAAACTACTGTAAACTTGGAAAAAATAGAGAGAAAAGAGGAAGAAAAGAAGAAAACAGCAGCACAAAAGAAAGAAGATGGAGAAAAGAGGAGGAAGAAGAAGAAGAGTTCGAATATCTCTTCCCTCCCCTCTCTATTCYTTTTTACTAAACTTCAGTCTTAGCATAATTACAAGTATACCCTTAAGTGGGCGGCCAGCTAGGCAGTAGCATAAAGTTAACTAGCAAAAATAAATAGCAGGCCCATTAGCTAACAGATAAATAAGAAACATACTACAAGAAAAAATACTAGGGCCCATTCGGCCCAGTCTCTTTACATATTACAATAAGGGATCTGGCAACTTCAACCACATGTCGGTTCTTCTTTTCCGCCACTCCATTTTGTTGTGGAGTGTAGGAACAAGAACTTTGATGAATAACCCCAAAAGTTTTAAGATAGGCTAAGAGGGTTTTCTCAAAATACTCCCTAGCATTATCAAAACGGAATATTTTGATCCAGGTGTTAAACTGGGTAAGAATGAGTTCATAAAATTTTTGCACAATGGTTGGTACTTCATCCTAGGATCTCATGAGATAAATCCAAGTGTAACGAGAGAAATCATCAATAAAAAGGATAAAGTACCTATAACCCCTCATAGTAGGCAAATGATATGACTCCCACACATCAGAGTGAACAATATGGAAAAGAGAAATAGATCTTTTATTGCTTATTGAATAAGATTGTCTACAATGCTTTGCCAGTTTACACGACTCACAATGAAGACTTGATAAAGGCATTCCCTTAAACATATCTGGAAACAAATGACTCAAAGCAGAAAAAGACAAATGACCAAACCGAAAGTGACATAGCATAACTTTGTCAACAGACTCTGACAAGACTGACTCCAAGGCAACTCCATGAGGTGGTCCAAGAGCTCTATCAGGTCTGTCCAACAAGTATATTCCGTTCGCCTCATGGCCACTCCCAATCATCCTCTGAGATTGTAGGTCCTGAAAAAACACAATGAGTGGGAAAGAAGGTTATGCTGCTAAGAGATTTAGTTAAGCTGCTAAGAGATAAAACGCAATTCAGGGATTTTGGAAAACGCAACGCGGATTTTGGAAAAACGCAATTCAGGGATTTAGTTAAGCTGCTAAGAGATAAAAGGTTTGTATTAAGTTTAGGGACATGAAGGACAGAGAATAAATAAAGGGTGTTAGAGGTCTTTATATCCCCTTTGCCAGAAATGGGAGCAAGAGACCCATCAGCAAGGGGTATTTTCTCTTTACCAAAGAGAATGTGGTATAAACAGAAAAGATTAGACAGACTGGTCATATGGTCTGATGCACCAGAATCAATGATCCAAGGGGTTTTATGATTACCTAAAACTGAAGCATGGTTTGCAGAAGCACGAATACCTGAGTGAGCAAATGCTGATGATGATGATGATGTGTTGCCTTGAGAGTGAGATGAAGAAACAATAGCCTCCAAGTGATTTAACAACCTCCCATATTTTCCAAAATCCGCCTTCGTTGTTGCCAACTGTTCAATGGTTGACTTCTCTTCACTCTCCTTCCTCCTTCCAATACTGTGGCAACATTAGCTGTCTTGGGCTTTCCTGTCTGACTGCCCTTCTTAAAATTGTTGTTATTCTTAAACCGGTCAAGAAGAAGATCAGGATGAAGCTTCCAGCAAGTGTCCTTCATATGCCTCGGTTTCTTGCAATATTCACATACATGCTCATTCTTCTCAGTTGGACCCTTCAGCTTTATCCCAGCATGTGCAAAGTGTTCTGTAGGTGGACTCTGTAACTGAACCTGCCACCTACTCTCTTCACTTCTTACCATAGCATATGCCTAGGCAAGAGTAACCTCATCTTTGGCCAGAATATTCTGGCTAATTATATCAAACTCAGGGTTGAGTCTAGTAAGAAATTCAAAAACCCTGTTTCTTTCCACCAACTTTCTAAACATTTTTGCATCATTCTTACTCTCCCATACAACTGTCTCCATAACATCAATCTCCTGCCATAGGGATTTCAATATAGAATAGTAGATTGCCACACTCTTCTCCCCCTGTCTTAGGTTCTTCACATCACTTTTCAGTTTGTAGACTCTAACCACATTCAACTTCTGTGAATAGGTTTCAGTAGCACTGTCCCAGATCTCCTTGGCCGAGGACATCCAGAGATAGTGCTGACTGATATGAGGTTGCATAGAGTTGACTAACCATCCTATGACTGTATAGTTTTGCATCCATTTTTCAAATTCAGGGTCTGTCTCTTCGAGTTTCACTTTACTGCCTGTGAGGTACCCTAATTTTCCTCTACTACAGATATAAATCCTTATAGATTGTGCCCAAACAAGATAATTTGTCCCATCTAGCTTAATTGTGGTCACACCAGTCAAAACGGAATCTACCGAGCCAAGCTCGGAAACTGGGACCTACTTGAACTCACTTCCGTATGTCTCCATTAATCAAACAAAAATCAAAAAACCAGAAATTTGGTCTTTATAAACTTACTTGAAGTTAAACCAGTACCCAAAAGCTTGAAAACTAGGATTTCACTGCGTCCGGTTGTTGGGGAGAAAGAGAGAAGATGCAGCCACTCCTACCAAAGCTTCCCAACCTCTTCCAAAACTAAACCGACCTCTTTTAGAAGTCAAAGGGCACCTCCCAAGCACAGAGCGCCACACCCAAAGCTTCACTTTTACCTGTAACTTTAGAAATCTCTAATCGGCTAGGGTTTTGGGCAGAAACAAAACAACACCACTTCTTAGCAATTTCCAGCCATACTTAAACTCTCTAAACCCTCTACCAACTAGGCAAAAGATCCTCTGAACTATAGAGAACCTATCTCTCCATACACTCTCTTAATCAAAAGGTGTATGGGAAAAGAAGAAAGAAAGAAACCCACTCTGATACCAAGATGTAAATCAGCCCTCTAAAGCTACTGTAAACTTGGAAAAAATAGAGAGAAAAGAGGAAGAAAAGAAGAGAACAGCAGCACAAAAGACAGAAGATGGAGAAAAGAGGAGGAAGAAGAAGAAGAGTTCGAATATCTCTTCCCTCCCTTCTCTATTCCTTTTTACTAAACTTCAGTCTTGGCATAATTACAAGTATACCCTTAAGTGGGCGGCCAGCTAGGCAGTAACATAAAGAGAATTAGCAAAAAGAAATAACAGGCCCACTAAGATAGGCCCATTAGCTAATAGATAAATAAGAAACATACTACAAGAAAAGATACTAGGGCCCATTCGGCCCAGTCTCTTTACACATCAGGATGGGATGACATTTTCCCAGAATTCACACAAGTTGTTCTTGCAAGGCTTGTTTCAGACCACTACCTATTCAACTGATCTGTGGCCCTCGAGAAAAGAAAAAGGTTCCCTTTAAATTTGAAAATGCCCGGTATGAAGAAGAGGGTTTCATTCCATTGCTAAAAGGGGCCTGGAATGAGTGTCCAGTGATTGGGTCGAGTTCCCATAGATTGGCAAAAAAACTGGGGGCGATTAAAGAGAAGGTCAAAGTATGGAAGATGGAAAACAAGCTGTCTCTAGACACAGGAAAAAAAAAGGCCTGTTTAAGCTTAATTGAGGAAATTGATAGAGCAGAAGAGGTGGGTCCCATTTCTCAAGATCTGAGGCTGAAGAGAGAGATGGCAAAGGCAACCTATGATAAAATTGCCTACAAGGATGAGATAAGTTGGAGGCAGAGGGCCAAAACCACATGGCTGAAGGTAGGGGACGGGAACACAAGTTTTTTTCATAAAATGGCAAATGTTCGATCTAGATTCAAGGAGATCACCAAACTGGAATGTGAAGGAAAAATAGATGAAACAGATGCAGGTATCAAGGCCATTGCTACAGCTTTCTATAAAAACTTCTATAAAGAGCCTTGGACTTTTAGACCTCTTCCTTTGCATACTCCTTTCAAGAGGTTGTCAGATGAGCAAAGTTCCTTCTTAGAAAGACCTTTCACTGAGGAGGAGATTAAGGAAGCAATCTCAAGTCTGGAGACAGAGAAGTCTCCTGGACCAGATGGTTTGACTAATATGTTCTACTTGAAATGCTGGGATTTTATAAAGCAAGACCTGCTGAATGTGTTTCAGAATTTTCACAGATCAGCATCCCTACAGAGAAGCCTAAATAATACTTTTATTTCTCTCATTCCTAAGGTTGCTAGAGCTACAAACTTAAAAGACTTCAGGCCCATTAGTCTCCTTAATAGCTTCTACAAGATTCAAGATTCTTTCAAAGGTGTTGGCGGAGAGGATGACGAAAGTTCTATCAAGTGTAATTTCTGAGAATCAGTGTGCTGTTATCCCTGGCAGACAAATGTTGGACAGTGTCTTGATTGCAAACAAATTGATTGACTCTAGGAGGGATGGAAAACCTGGTCTGATATGTAAACTGGATATTGAGAAGGCTTATGACCATGTCAACTGCAGATGTTTGGATTTTGTCTTGGAAAGGATGAATTTTGGTTAGAAGTGGAGGAACTGGATAAAGGTATGTGTTACCTCTCCAAAATTTTCTGTCCTCATTAATGGATAAGTGGTGGGCTTCTTTGAGAGCTCTAGAGGAATTAGACAAGGAGATCCTCTCTCTCCCTTACTTTTCATTTGTCAAATGGAAGTGCTCACTCAATTCAGTAAGCTAGCTGCCTCTGAAGGTTTTTGGGATGGTTTTGAAATTTGTCCAGGAGGGGAAAAGGTTCATATGCTTCAGTTTGCCAATGACACTCTTTGCTTTATTGATGGAGGGTCCCATTTATTGAATGGGACAAAAATGCCCTTTTTAATAATGAATTTTTATGGCTAAAATGATCATTGCCTTATTTACATAAGAAATAAAAGAACATGGGTAAATGCACTTACCCGGGTAAGTGTTTCCCAAGAAAAACTTACCCAGGTAACTGCATTTACCCGGGTAAGTAACTTACCGAAAAGCGAACGGGGCCTCAGTGTTCTATTTCAGTTTAGGTTTCAAAGTTGGTAGAGGGAACAAACTAAAGTTCTGGAAGGACCCTTGGTGCATGGATACCCCTCTTGCAGAAGCCTTTCCCCTGCTTTATCAGTGTGCTGCAGACCAAGATATCTCAGTTGCTGATTCCTATGAGTTGAGTGGTAATTCTATCTCCTGGAGTCCTCTATTTAGGAGAAATCTTTTCGACTGGGAGCTGGAACCGTTTGTGGAGTTCATGCAAGTTCTACAAAGACAGAGCATTTCAGTCAATTTGGAGGATGAGTGGATCTGGAAGTGGAGTAAGGATGGCATTTTTCTGTTAAGTCTATGGCCTCTAAACTTAGTCAGATTGGGGCGGCTGACTTCCCAAGAAAACAGGTTGGAACCCAATCTGCCCTTCCAAGGCAAACTTTCTAGTGTGGGCTTTGACCCTTAACAAAGGTCTTTCAAGAGTCAATCTGGATAGGAGAGGGCTGCAGATCCCTGATCTGAATTGTGGGATGTGCGGATTAGCACCAGAGACAAGTGACCACCTCTTTCTCCACTGCCACTTTGCTACGAAGATTTGGGCTCATTTTCTTAAAGCTGCTGGGGTCGTCTGGGTCATGCCTAGTTCCACCAAGGACTTGCTCTACTGCTGGAAATTGAAGGGCCTTAAGAGAAAAGGAAAGCTGATCTAGAGCACTATACCTACGGCTATTATTGTGATCATTTGGTCTGAGAGGAATAGTCACATTTTCTGTAACAGATCAAAAAATATAGATGATTTGATACAGATTTCTGTTTGTAAGATTGCATCTTGGTTGTCAGTTAGACCTGAGTTTAAGCATCAAAATGTATTTCAGATGCTTCACTCTCAGTCTGTCTGGAGTCTTTAATGAGTTTTCTCCTCTTTTTTGGGGAGTTGTTGTACCCTTCTCTTTATTTCAATAAATTCTTACCTTACCTTTCAAAAAAAAATGTTAGGGCTCCCTTTAAGGAGGAGTTTGTTTGGCATGTTACAAGACATATATACGGTGAAAGAGGCGATGAAAAGAAAAGCAAGAAGGCTGATCCGGAGTCTGTTGAGGAAGTCTTCAGAGATGGAAAGGAAGTTGGGAAGAGGAAGACCGAACACCATGGTGCTATAGTTTTCGAGGCAAGACAAGGGGAGAAGGTGGTGGTCATTATGGTCAATTTTGGTATGACATCATCTCAATCTTTAGTGAAGAAGCAAGCTGTTTTCAGGTCTGAAAGCAACACTCAAATTGGGGAGCAGAGTTCAAGTTCGAGACAAGAAGGCCAGCCAGAGAAAGGTTTTATTCATATTTATCAAAAAAAAAAGGTTTTATTCAGTGAATGAGAAAGTTGATTGTGCTCCTCCTCCTGTAAGTCGGATCGGCGGACCATCTGATCAAGGGAAGTTAAGTGAAGAGAGTCAAATCATGTCAAAGGATGAGGGGTGTGAAGAAGGAGATTAACAAAAGGATGTGGAAAAGGAAAGGAATGTCAAGGTATTAAAGAGGTCCGTATTAATAGAAAAAAAAAAAAAAAAAAAAAAAAAAACGGAGTGAAGGAGATGGTAAATTCTCTGGACCCTAGAACCAAAAACGTCCAATCTGTCAATTTTGTTGGAGTTCTAAGAAAGGGAGTAGGGAGGAAAGAGAGAGGGGGAGGAGATAGTTGGGAACTTGTTGATCCAAAACCATGGAGGGATTAAATATTGCTGATCTAGCATAGAATTGTTGTGATGTGGTTGGAAAAGAAAAAACGTCTCCAAAAGAAAAGAGTAAGGGTGAGGGAATTGCAGTCAAAACAAATGAAGGAGAGTTAACAAACTTTAATAAAGGGGCTGAAGATGAAGGTGTGGTTTCTCAAGGGCATGATACTATGATAGAGAAGTAAGGGCTGAAGATAGTAAGCAAGATACAGGTTTAGCTTATTCTAGAATGTACAAAAGGAAGAGGAATTATCACACAAGACCATTACAAGATAATGATGAATTAGTAAATTTAAGGGGAGAAAAGAGAGAAGACATTTCACATGGAGATGAGGTTACAATGGACAAGACTCGTGAAATTGAAGTGACAGTCGATCTGGAAAAGGTGGTGGAAACAGAAGTAGAAGTAAGTAAAGTTTTGGGGTTACTTATTCTTGGAGGGGAGGATTTTGCTAGGAAAATGTTTAAAGATTAGGAAGAAAGACATCTGATGCCTTTTTTTTATCAGTAAGACATCTGATGCCTTTGCGGGATAAAGGAGATCTTAGCTTGGGTGCCAAAGAGATTGATGTCAACTCAAGATCAAAGCTTGACCAAAAAAAGTTAGTTCAGATTAAAGGAGATGGGGCAGGTTGTAGAGGAGAGTTGGCACAGGATTAGTTTTTTGAGAGAAGCATAGTGCTGGAACTGGAAAGAACTGATGATAGTTAAAAGACACTTGTGAAGAAGAAGCCTAAAGTGTCTGAAAGACTGAAAGGAGGCTTGTTTGTAATTGGTCCTGCTAAGAAGGTGAAAAGGTTGAAGAAAATTATCAGGAGAAGCAAATAGGTCTCTAATTAATCTTATGGAGAGAGGGATTTTTTTGTTCTTTTGTTGTAAGGTGTTCACTGCTGGTCACCTTCCTCTGTATTCTCTCTTTTTAATTTTAATAAAAGTTTTCTTTTATTACCCAAAAATACAACTTTAAAAGGAAAGGAAAAAATATGTGATAAACATGACATTGCTATCAAAACCAGATAACCAAACATGATAATAAAGATAAAGGTGGAAAGTATGTTGATATGAATTGGCCTAGAAAAGTTCTAGTAAAATAATCAAGATATTATCAAAACAAAACAGATATTGGAAACCTGGAATGTATGACAGTTACTTGCACAACTTGTGTGACAACATTGTAAATGCTATGGCCAAAGTGTATTTCATGGTATAAAATATATATTATATAGGTAAACAGAAAGCTATCAAAATCACACAATTAGCACATAAGACATGACCAAACACTTGTAAATGGAATCCTAGTAGCACATCAAAAGGCACAATTAAGATTTACATAAATGAATGGTTGCTTTCTCATCAAACGTACATATATGGCATGCCTGTTTCGTTTTATCTACTAGAGATTGTACCACGTATATTCTATGGGCTGGATATTGTTCTATCTCCAACCAATATGACAGAATGGGTTGCAAATTAGTCCACCTTATGTCTTTTCTTGATGCTCAAATGGATTAGTTGTACTTATCATTTTTTCTTTTTTTTAATCAATAAATAGCTTATTATTGTCTAATTTAATTTTATTAGTCTTCACAAAAAGAGAATAGCTGATCAGACAAATCATTCTCTAAAAACAGAATTCCAATGAGACCAACTTAACTTGTTAGTGGGATGTTAATAAATAAGCCTTAAGATCATGAAGAAAGCATCAAGACAACATTTGAATTCAATTAATGTTCTTCATCTGATGAAAGAACATATCTTAAATATTTCATTGCTATGGAGATAGAGACTACATGAATACTTCAATCAAATTCGTTAAATTTCTCGACAAGCCGCTAAACCCTGAATCCCCTAGTTTATTCCTTATGATCTACTACTGCAAATCCGGTCCTCGATCGACATGTTAGCCAGTAACTTTAAATGGGTTCTCCTGAAACTCAAAAATACGAAGACACAGGAAGCGAAACTAGCTGGAGACACAAAATAGAACAAAAAAAAGAATGAAAGAAGAGAAATTGACCGCCAAAATAAGAGCCCATTTCAGCAATATTCCGCAAAACCAGTAAAGACCCATCAAGATAAATGAAGCCATCCTACCTTGGGAGCTGATGAAACATGAGAAAGCCGAGTTAGATGGTCAGTTCTTGATTTCATCTCAAGACTGCGCTCTGCTTCGTTTGGGAAGACTGGAGAGAGAGGACCCTTAACAAAAGGGTGGTGGACTTGAGAAAAACGAGAAGTAGAAAGTAACGAAAGAGAGCGGGGAAAAAAAAACATGTCCAAATAAGAAAACTTGGGAATATAAAAACACAAGTTCTTATCAGCGCCACACAAATCGCGCCAACAACTCCCTACAGGACATCCCAGCTGTGTATAGAGAACATCTTCCGATGGTAAGTACGGAAGATGCTCCCTGTGCACGTTAAGATGTGTGTGTGGGGCGCCTGCTGTGGGGGCGCTGATGTGATCTGTAAAAACACAAGATTCTCCGTCAGTTAGAATATTAATGGTTGAAACTGGTAGACCATTAACACCAAGACATTAGGCATGGACACTCATCCACCTAAACATATCCGCCTTTACCAGTATTCTGGTCTTGCCGTCTTGCTTAAGTTGATCTTCGAAATAGAAACTCGATAGGGACTGGTTGGGCTAATTTGAATTAATGGTCCAGACCAGCCCATATATAAGGTGAATATGGGCTAATTTGAATTAATGGGCTTTTACTGCCGAAACTTGTAGCTATTATGTTCTGCAACTGCTCAGAAATTCTCTAGTTACGCCAGTGCTTTAAAATCTGGACTTGGACTTGGACTTGGACTTGGGACAGATTATCATGGCCCAGGTGGCGTTTTATTAAGATGTTGTCTGGTAAGTTTTTTTAGAAAGATCTTTTAGACTGTTTAGATGGTCAAAATAGAGTTTTTTATTGAACTTTTAAAAACTTTGTCTACAAGTTTATATATCATATATAAAAATCATAAAGCTTTATTTGAATATTCCAAAAATTCATAATTTTTTATCTTTTTGGTCTTTCCACACATGTATCTTCTCAACTTTCCGACTTCTAGTTACCAAAAGAAGGAAAAAAAAGACCAAATTCATGCAAGGCGTTTAATGTATAAACAAGAAACCTGAATCATCCCTGATGATGCACGATCTGGCCAGTCTTAGCTGTCGATGATCTTGCCTCTGAATTGAGTAATAGGGACCTGAAACGGGAGGAGAAGAGAAGCTCCGGGGAGAACCCGGCGTAAGGGCTCCGAAGCTCAAGTTAGAATCCTTCAAAGGCAAGAATAACCAGATAGCGCGAGAGTTAGCCTACCTCGTCCCTGGGGGGTAGCCTACCTCGTCCCGGCGTAAGGGCTCCGAAGCTCAAGTTAGGGCTCCGAAGCTCACTTCCAGGCCTCCGTCAAGTCGGGCATGATTACTTCTGAACTCCTGCCAGTTCGGGTGTCATTTCCTCTGGTCGGACAGAACCGCCACTGTTCCTTTTGTCGGAGCCGTCTCTGCGGCTAGTGACGACGGTTGCAG
>NW_010729075.1:8917824-8949017 GCF_000365185.1 Nelumbo nucifera
GGGAGCTCGCTCTTAATCAGGGAGCTCGGGCTCTTAGTAGGGAGCTTGGATTTAGCGAGCTCGGGCTCCTGGTACCGAGCTCGGACTTGGGGAGCTCTGGTTTTAGGGAGCTCGGACCTTTGACAGGGAGCTCGCTCATAACAAAGAGCTCGGACTAAGTACAGCGGTYTGGAGTTCGGGCTCGGTAGTGAGTTTGGACTTGCTTCCGATGCTTGCTTTGGGTGCTCTACTGTCCCGAGCTGCTTGCCTTTGCCACGTGTCGAGCGATCGCGAGGCCGGGCCAAATTTCCCTTCATCAATCCCATTTGGGGTGTTGATTGAACCGTATTGACTGCGTGGCTTCAAAGAAGTTACTGAAACTAATTTCACGGGAAAATCAATTTCTCAGCTCAACAAGAAATTCACAACTTTGACTGGCGGTCTGCTCACCTGATTTTGCACTCCTATTCACAGTACGGAGTGCCTTTTCTCGTTTCAAGTAAATAGGGTATTGATATGAGGAGTGAAATTTATATGATTTGAGAACAATTTGTGTCTTACCCAAAAAAATAAAATAACAATTAGTGTAGCTCGAATTTTTGAAAAAAAAAAAAAAGTTGCACTCCTATTCATCTTACATTTAAAAGAAAAGCTAATGATTATGGTTCATGGCTTCTCTTTAGGTGCCACGCTCATAAAGTTTTAACTTTCAAGTGGAGGAGATAATAAATGAAGAAATAGCAGGATTCTATTGGTGTTCTTAAGGCTTTCTTCGTTTGCAATGCAAATTTAACATCCATTAGAGTGCAGACTTTGTATCTGAATTTTTGATGCAAAATTAGCACCACTTCATTATACTTTATTTTTCTCTCATATAAAGCACATAGACCACTCTCAATAAATAACCTTCTTCCCGATTCATTTCTCTTTCATATAATTGGGGCTACATTGCTTTACTTTTTTTAATACAAATAAAACAAAGTCATATATGAAATAAAAATGAATCAAGATTTACACCCAGCCCACTAGTATTCTCACACATTTATACCAATGCAAATGAAATTTATATTGCAAAAAAAAAGGATCCCAACTTTCATTTTTTTAATAACACAAAAGGGAAAATACAGTTTAGGCCAAATGGCCAACTTTTACATCTAATTCCACTTTGGAACAATCAACCTCAAATATACAATAACATACAATATTCTAAATCCTTTTGGGATAAATTGTAGGGGGATTTAAAAAAAAAACAATTTACTAAAATTGTAATGTCAAAATATAGGATATTTTATACTACATACATATTTACTGGTTTTAAATCAGTTTGGATTTGAATTGAATATCCAAACATATAAATGTGTAGGCACATGTTGATTACCACAACTATAGTAGCACAAAATGTGCTAAACCAATGCCACAAAGGTACCTGTGACGAGTTTAGGACTCGGCACAAACATGCGATGAGCTTTGAGTCTGCTCAAGGCCACCGCAGGCCTGTAACAAATTCAAAGTCGTAATACCAAAGACAATCTCAGAGCCATCACATACCTACGATGAGCATAAAGCCATCACGAGGCTGCAATGAGCTTAGATTCATTGCATATGCGCGATGAGCACGAGCCATTGTGAGTTTGCAATGAACTTAGAGCCATCACAAACATGCGATGAGCTCAAGTCCATTGCAAGCTAGAGGTAAACAAAGAAACGCATACTTCACTGACGTCACATGTGACAAAATGCCCAGTAGGATTAGAAAATACACATGATATTAGTATCAACGTCATACGTGTCATGTCATCCTAAGAGATCCACAAAAGGAAGTAGCAAACGTGTATTATGAGAATCCTCAGATGAAAGAAAACATCATCCTTGGGATATCTCATAAGATACGTGACGAAACCCTAGCGGTGTTCTCTAACAACTGACACCGAATCTAAGATTCCCTTTCATAATGGTAATAAAACACTTTTAGCTCATTCACTTTAGGGCATCGGGATTTTTCCCTATAAATAGAAGTCTAATTCATAATGAGAAGATCATTCTATCATTCCATCATTCTACCATTCTGCCACTCATAACCTTTAAGCCTATCATTTACCCTTAGCCTTCACTCGTCTTTCAATGAGACCCTTGTGTGTAGCCTTATCACCACACTCACAAAATTGAATGCAGGTATCTCAAATTCTTTATCGAATCGAATATGGATAAAATTGAATTTGATTCAATTCATTTGCAACCTTACGAACCTATTGCTGAATTAAAGATAAGTTACATTGACCGCTTGGACTATGGGGTTAGTGACAATTGCCTCCTAAATTTTCATTTTGCGACAAATCCCCCTGAAATTTCACTTTATGATAAATAGCCCACTTCAATAAAGTTTCATCATATATATATGTGATAAATAGCCCACTTAAATCTCTAAACAACTGAAGTGACCCCATTCAGTTGTTTAATTTTCTTTTCTAAATCTCTAAACTAATTTTTCCTTATCTACTTTAACAATTTATGATTTAATTAATTTTCTAAATATAATATTGAAGTCTTCTCAAGTGCTATAATAGATCCTTCGCAAATTTTTGGTTGGATTTAATATTAAAGTGAAATGGTGCAAGATTCTTTTTGATATGTCCAAATTTAAGGTTTCATTTGGTTTTTCAAGTTAATTGGAGGATGGAGTGAATAATTTCCCCTGGCTTATTGGAGAGAAGGAGTGAATGATTTTTTTATTCCAATATAATGAGACATTCATGTCATTGAAATGAAACTTTTTTTTGGGTATCAATTGGGGTTTAAGAGAAAAATGTGAGGCGAATAAAATAAGGAAACATTAAGGCTGTGTTTATTTGAGATACAAGTGTAGAATTCGAGTTTGTGGGCGTTTGGTTACTAAACATAAACAAATCATTTAAAGGGCGTGGGGATGTATTTTTCGACTTATTCATATTGTAAAAAGCACATCAATGTATCCATTTTTTTAAACAAACTTGTACTATATGGAAAAATCGATGTAAACAGTCATACTAAATGCATCAATCGAGTGTTTGACCAAAATTCATCGTAAATGGAACATGGGTAGTTGAAGCGGTTAATGTTTCCTCCCATGCAAATTTGTACACATATGGAACAACAACAATATGAGTTTACAACTGTGAAATCACTTTGCATTGACCAGAAAGTGACCGTTGTTTAAAATTGATATAGTTTTTATATCGATTGTCGATGTAATGAAGTTTTACATCGATTATTAACGTAAAACTATACTCCATCCAAATGCACGAAAACTATACCGAATTGTAGTTTTATGACATCTTTCCAAACACATACAAAACTGAACCGATGTAAAATTTACATCGGTTCTTGATGTACAAACGGAGCCTAAAATAATGAGCTATGAACCGGAGTTTGGAGTTTGAACCAAGCAAACCTGCCAAAGACCGAACCTCCGAGAGAGGCAACTATGGTTTATGGCTTTCACTCGCTCACTCGCTCGGTCGCTTCCCCCGCCCCTCCCCGACAAGTTCGGCTTTAGTCCAAGAACTTTCAGTCAAAGCATCATTCACGCAGCATAAAAGCGTGCCACGCGTCCTAGAAACATGTTCATACTTGAAATGTGCGAAGTTGGTGGTGACTATTGCTCGCTATTCTTCTCCGTTGTGCTCTCTTCCCACTCCAATCTTTTCCCTCTACGTCTACGGGCTATGACACACTAAAAAATTTAGGGTCCATTTGGTTCGTAGTCGAAATCGAAATCAAAATCATTTGGAATTGGAATCAGAATGGTCCATTCCCATAGTTAGTTTGGTTCAGACAGGAATGAGAATGGAAATTAAAATCAGTAGGAATGTGATTTCATTCCCAAGGGAGGGGCAGAGAGTGGCCATTCCCTCAAATGGGGGAATGCCATTCCAGTAGGAATAGGAATGGGATTCCGATTTTGCCCAACCAAACAGTTAGAGCCTATTCTGATTCCGATTCCATACCCCTATTCTAGCAAACCAAATGGACCCTTAGAATTTTAGACTCAATTGGCTCTCTTGTCTAGTCGCTTCAGTAATCTGTGTTTAACTTGTCGATTTTTTGCTTTCGTTTTCTCGGATTCCGATCACAATAGTTTTTTTGCATCTTTCTAATTTGAAAAATACGAACTCGACATAGATCTCTCATTATTAAAAACGAGAATGATCAATGGCTCTTCATTGAACACCCAAATTTTTATTTCCAAATTTACCCCTATTAATAATACAAAATAGCCAAGCTAACATATACCCTATTATTTAAAGATTTTAAAAATAAGAAAATGATCAATTTTTTTGGTAGAACACCCTGATTTTTATTTACAAATCTACCCCTATTAATAATACAACTTTGAATGGGCTGACAACCAATCTAGCAAATTCACAAGTTTCTATTTTACCCTTATATACAAGAGAGACAAGTGTCCTAAAAAGATGAATACGTGGACATCCAAATTCTCCATGTAATGGTTACACTATTAAGGTAGTCATAATGTTGGTTAAATTTTTATCAAATATCAATGTGGTTGAACCATGGTTACCGGACCGAAAAATCGGGAATCAGTCAAGTTACCGGTTTCATTTTACCCCAAAACCTTTATTTTCCCCAAAACCATAGATTTGGTCAGCAAACCGTTGACCCGGGCAATCGAAACGTTCAACGGTTTGGCCAGTTTTTATTATTATTATTTTTTTTTAATTTTTTGTCAGAATGGGTCGTTCATTCATTTTGAATGGTCGGACCATTCGACAAGGAACCGGACCCCTGACCGATTTGTTGTCCAGGTCGGTTTTAAAAACCTTAGGCTGAACAACTCTCACATTACTCTGGATTGTTTTCATGATATTAAATGGAATCAAATCATCATGATAAGTTCAAAATTTCTCCTTCAAGGATAAACTTAATTGATAGGTTGAATGGATGTATCTCCCCATTTTTAATAAAATTGTGATCATATTTATAAAAATCCTCCAAATTTGAACCTAAATAGGGGTATGTTATAGGATTTGAATGCTATTTCGTTTTATTTGGATAGATAATCAATTCAGAATCCAAAATAAGAGTTCACTCGATAAAGTAGTTAGTTTATTATTATTTTTTTATTTTATCTAAAATTCTAAATTTTGATTTAACTTGCACTCACTTTTGGTTTCTCTTTTATGCTTATTTTTTTGGTTAATTTGTTTGGGGTGTATAACAGTTTATATGAAGAGAAAGGTGATTATACAACCCTATAACTTGCAACTGAGATAGTGGTTCGACTCTTCACTTTGAAACAGCTTTGGGAAGACTTTTATTTCTGTTTTGACATGGTCGTTTTGGGCTAGTCTATAAGGAATGTTTTCGGAAGGAAGGAACATTGCTATTAAATTTATAGATCAAACAAGAAAACAAGAAGAGGAGTTTAAATATTTATATTTGTAATGAAGAGGAGTTTAAATCAGAGAATGATCGAAAATATTTGAACTTATATTTTCCATTTGTGTTATTTTTTCATGCTCAATTGTTAGGTGGTGCCAATGAGTCATTCTGGTTATGTTCACTTGGTAGCTTAGTAGCCTTGATTGATTAATGTTCAAATAATGATTATAACGCTAAAGTTGGATTATAAATTCATAGTGAATTTAGTCATTTTTATCGTTGTCGGGTTGTTTTGTGTATTATTTTTTTGGAACTTGAAAATCAATTCATTTTTTAAATCACTTCAATTCAAATATGCTATTTTGACTAGTTAAGGGTGTTCATTATATGGTTTAAATTGCAAAACTGAACCGAACCAAACCAAGTTTGCGGTTTGGTTTGGTTTATTTAATTTTATAAACTGAACTAAACCATAAACTGTAAACTGAAATTATATATATAATATGAATATATGATATATAAATATTATATATAATATATTTAAATGGAATATGTAAAATCATAAATATATAATGTATGCTTTATTTTATAATAAATAATAAATAAAAATTTTTAAGTTTTAATTTTTAGGGGAGCTATTTGGGCTTTCTAATTGGGTTAAGTCCAAAAGAATATAGAATGGTCCAAAGTCCCTAAACCGTATTAGAAACTCCACCAAACTGTAGTAAAACGATTTGATTTGGTTTGTTTTTCATATCAAAACGGTTTAGTTCGACTTAGAAAATTTTCAAACCATAATTTACCGGTTTGATATGAGATTTTCTTTAGCAAATGAAACATACACGTGCAACGCACATGCACCCCACTAGTATAAGAAAAAAGAAGAATATATCTGTTATTTTTTTTAATTGGGGAATTTCATTTCCCGAGATGGAAGAGGATCTGATCGAGAGCAAATCTGCCCCTCACAAGATTGCCCCCACCAACGTCCCATTCAAGCCGTGTATTAGGAACATCTCCTGATGATGATACCAGAAGTGATGATGTCATCATCGGGAGATGTTCACAGTACACGGCCGGGATGTGTTATGGGACGTTGTGGGGGCAGATTTGAACTCGATCTGATCGACCACCAATACTAATTTGTTTAATGAAATGGCCAGCATAGACGCTGACGCAACTCTCAGTGATGTTGAAGGGGACGAATGGACGGTGCAATTCCGATTGTCCTCAACAACCCATCTCAAGAAGACATATCTGTGGAGAGTGCAAAATTTGAGCTTCAGACCTCGTTCAATTGCTTGAAGGTGCTCGCACATGAGGCAATCAAGAAGCGCGACGAGAGTGAGAGGCAAAGGGAGGAAGCGTTGCGTGAGAAGGAAGAACTTTTGAGATCCAATGAAGGAATTTCAGGGGAATTGGCGGAGGCTCTGAGACTTAAAAATGAGCTTCTGAAGCAAAGGGAGGATGTTGCACGACAGTTCGATGAAGCAGTTAAGGCAAGGGACTCGTCGAGATGGGAGGTCGAGGTTGCTGCTCATCTGCTTGTCGAGGTCGCATTTTTCAAGCATGCACACATTTGTAGGACGCGTGGCATGCTCTTACGCTGCACAAGCGGTGCTTTGACCGAGAGTGCCTTGAAGCCGAACTCCTTTTCTTCCCGTTTCAAAATTGTCGGGAAACTAACGACTTTCCGCCTTTCGTAGAACATAGAAAAACCCTAGGAGAGCACTTCCATGCTTAATCTCCTCCGTCAATGGATGCCGTCGCTTCATTGCCTTCAGACAACCCAAAATCTTACCCATCTCATTCATTTCGTCGTCTTAAAACCCTCTTGATGTAACCGTTTCTGGTCACGTATCATTTTTTCATGATGTATCAATTTTTTGGCTAAGTACCTCGTCATCTCGTCTGTTCCCATGTGGTTGGTGACTCAGAGGCTGAAGTGGAGCTCCTTGGTGGCGGGATACCCAGTGGCGAGCTGCTTGGTGGTGAGCTGCCTGGTGAGCTGCTTGGTGGTGAGCTACCTTAATGAGCTGTTTGGAGGTGAGATACCTTGATGAGCTGCTTGGAGGTGAACTACCTTGATGAGTTGCCTGGAGGTGAACTACCTTGATGAGCTGCCTGGAGGTGAGCTACCTTGATGAGCTGCCTGGAGGTGAGCTACCTTGATGAGCTGCTTGGAGGTGAACTACCTTGAACTCTGTAGCTCTTTTAGAGACTTGCAAGGAACCAGATGTCAGAGGACCCAGGGGTGTTTACCCGGCGAGGTCACTCCAATGGCTAAGTTAGCACTTAGTAAAGAGAGCTTGAAGAATGATATTAGGGAATGAGAGAGCTAGAGAGCAGGGGTTACTGCCTCTTCCTTCAGCATCTTGGCCTCCTTCTACCCCTAAGGGGCGAGGTCTTTATATACTGGAGTCCTCGTGGGTTTGGTGGAGCAATTCCTGGATTCTCGTTGTGATGGGACATGCTTTCGTGTTAGGTGGGTGAAACACCGTCAAATGGTAATGTTGTCCCTTCCGTCAGAACTAGGGAGTGGGTGAGCTAATATAGCCGCTACAAGTCACAATCCCGTAAAATGCGGGGTACGATGGTGAGCTCCTCGAGGTTGTTAGGTTGGCGCCTGTGTTAGGCCGCCAGGTTGGTGCTAGGGCCAAGCTGCCAGCTCGTGACAGGGCCAGGCTGCCAGTTCGTGCCAGGGGCCAGGTCGCGCTTGTGCCATGCCGCGCTTGTGCCAGGCCGCCTGGTGGGACACCATCAACTTAGCAAAGGCAAGTTGTTGTCAAAGTGGTCACGGGTGTCACCTAGTTGTTCTGAGTTGCCAGGCTACAAGATGGCGAGTTGCTTGGTTATCAAGAGGCTGCACTTAATTGTCAAGAGTCTGCCAGGTGTCACAATGTCATTGGAGGGCCAAATCTGCCCTCATCACCTCCTTTTCGACAATCGCAGCTGATGACTATTCCCTCTATCTCTCCACCTCTAACCCTGGAGACGATTCCATCTATTTATCCATATGCCACCATAGAGACCTCGTTCCAGAAATTCTTAATGGTTTAAAAAGCTTTGGCGTCAAAGAATATCTAAATAGCCGTCACTTTCGAACCCTAGTTTCATCCTTGAATTCTACACTGGTTGATCAGATTCTCCAAAACTTGAGAGGGAACGATGCCTATCTGCATTGGTTTTCTTCAATTGTTTGAGAAGTGAGTACAACTTTCAGCATTCTCGGATTTCCTAGTTTGTTATTTGTCATGTTTTGGCAAGACAAAGGCGTTTGAAGGAGTTGCGTCGGCTTTTAAGGTGGATGCTGGAGGAAGAAGGTATATTCTTTTGCTTTTGTTTTTTAGTGTTAAAAATGATTTTTTTTTTTTTTTGTCGTATCGGTGTAGTTTGCTTGCTTTTCACGTTGAATCTTATTTTTGGTGAAACCCATATAGTCTCTATAATCAAATTGCTAGCGGTAGTAGAATTTTTTTCTTGATCAGAAAGCTGCAGTAGGATATTTTTTTTTTTGTCGTATCGTTGTAGTTTGCTTGTTTTTTCACGTTGAATCTTATTTTTGGTGAAACCCATATAGTCTATATAATCAGATTGCTAGCTTTAGTAGATTTTTTTTTTTATCAGAAAGTTGCAGTAGAATATTCATCACAGTCATGTATTGGTTTGCTATTATTTAATATAGGATGCGATTCGGCGCCTTCTCTCTGTGAGCTTCTGAGTAATAATTTCAGGGGCTGGGATTCCACTAGTCTGGTATGGGATGTGTTGGCTGATGGTTATTCAAGATGTGAGATGATTAACGATGCACTCATTGTTCTCGGTAAGATGAAGAACTTGAACTTTAGAGTTTCAACATCAACCTATAACAGTTTGATGTACAACCTGAAGCACACAGATATCGTATGGGACATGGAAATCATATGAGATATATACCATAAAATCAATGCCAGTGAGGTGCCTCAGAATGAATATACCTATGCCATATTTATAGATGGTCTATGCAAGCATTTGAGATTACGAGATGCAGTGAAGTTATTTTGGGAGACTAAGGAAAAGGAATCTAGACCTTATATTGTCTCTCTGAATACCCTCATGTCAGGGTTCTGTAAACTGGGTTTTGTAGATTTTTCCAAGTCATTTCTTTGCATGATGCTAAAGTATGGAGTGGGTCCTGATGCATACAGTTATAGTATTCTTATTCATGGGCTATGTGTTGCATGATCAGTGGAGGAAGCTTTGGAGTTCTCTGAGGACATGGTATTGAGCCTGATGTAGTAACCTATAATATTCTTGTTAATGGATTCCGTTTACTTGGTGAAATGACTGGGGCTCAGATGGTCATTCAGAAGATGCTACACAAAGGGCTAAACCCAGATATTGTTACATACACAATACTGATCTGTGGACACTGCCAGATAGGCAGTGTTGAGGAAGGCTTGAAGTTGCGGGAAGAGATGGTTTCAAGGGGTCTCCAGTTAAATAGCATTACATACAGTGTTCTTCTTAGTTGTCTTTGTAAAAAAGGACAGGTTGATGAGGCCATAAAACTTCTTTATGAAATGGAAGCTACTGGACTTGAGCCAGATGTTATTACTTATTCAATTTTAATCCATGGTTTCTGCAAGAAAGGGGACATAGGGAAGGCCATTCAGTTGTGTTGAGAAATGAGATTGAAGAACATGATTGCCAACTCCTTTGCTCATGGTGCTATTCTATCTGGCCTGTGCCAGAAGGGATTGATATCAGAGGCAAGAATACATTTCGAAGGGACAAATAATCACATACCGTGGGACCAACAAGCATTATATGACCATATTTTTTAATTTCTATCATTTTTTGAATTTATAAAGATCTTATATGTAAGCAGGGATGTTGTTTTGCCAGTCCATGAATTAGCAAGGAGGACTCGGCATATGAACTCTTTTGTAAATAGTTATACCAGCTCTGTAAACTTAATTCATTTTTTTGTGGAACCATGTAAAGGGATCCAAATGCTTTCTTAACCTTCCCCTTTAATGAAGTCTAGTTGATCTTTGAGGAAAAAAAATGATTGCATAAAAAAAGGCTCATTGACGTTATTCACATTTTTATTTTGACCTTTTGTGAAACTCAACAACCCCCCCCCCCCCCGCACGAGCTAGCTACAACCATGGCCATCAAACCACTGTCCAAAAGGTATATCAGAATACCTTTATCATTGATGTCACACATCTGCACTTTTAGAATTTTAGAATCTTCAATCCATTTGGCATCACCTCCATTTAATCTGTTAGCATGTGCTTTCTTCAGGGCTAATTGCTACTCAACAATTTTGCTTTGTATTGTTTTTTTTTTTGAACTTCAAAAAGGCGATTAGGGCTCTAATGGTAATTGATAAAGTCAATGGGAATTGATCAATTAGTCATTGTAATCAATACTAAAACCAATGGCTAATTTGACTACTTTTCTGTGCAAAGGAGATTTTATGAACAAAGTTATAACAAAAGCATTGTCTTTACTCTGGACTTCAAATCTAAAACTTGTATCAAGAATAAAGAGGCCGGCACTTACCAAACAATGATTCTGATGTAGTTGTATAAACTGTTTGGACCCTAGGAAGTTGCTTACCTAAGTGTTGCATAAACATTCAAAATTCACTTTAGTGTTCATAGGAACTGAGATAGTGGCTAAGAAAGAATGATATGGTTTAGACTTTGAAGCCATAGTTGCAGTTTTAGTGTCTTCCTTAGCTAAAGCTTCATAAGAACTACTCATTGCAATATGGAATTGAAATTTGGGTACTTTCATCATAGAAATGTGCTTCCCTTCACCAATGCTCTTTTGGCCTTTGAGGTTGCAGCAGTGTGGCTCTGAAATGCTGATAATATGGGAAAATTTTAAAAATTGAAGCGCTTTTGAATTTCAAACAACGAATTTAGAGCTGCATGGGTTCTTGGGTCATCACCATGTTAGTTTTGCCAAGTGATGCTGGTGCGACAACCTCTTATTTCTTTCTTTCTCAGTTATCACATCAAAGAGAGTTCTAAATGTGGATATTACACATCTAATAGATGGGCAAGAATTATTTGTAGAGAAAGAGATGAACAAGGATCATGGCATATATTTAAAAATTGAAATATTGAATTAAGTTGTTCCATTATCTTTTAGAGTTGGAAAAACAATAATAATACATGACCATTACTTTTAAGCCAATAAAAGCGCAAATTGATTGATATGAACTCTCAAATTGTGCTTGTACTTTACTCTTAATCTATTTAGTCTGTAAAAGAAAAGAAACTATTTATGGTGGGCATGACCTCAGGCAAACACGTATAGAGGAACTTGTGGAGTCTGTGTTCTACATATTGCTCTCCTTCCATAATCAAGTGTGGGCGAGTATGGATTCAACTAGTTATCTGTTGGGTGAGACATCAGTTCCCGTGTTTATTCAACCTAGGAGAATAAAACAAATGCAAAGAGAAATAGGGTAGTATGGACGTGACAGGGGAAACAAGGATGTAGCTTTGTTTTCTCGGCAACGGAGTTCAAGAGGAAGCTTGCAGTCATTGATGACATTTATAATGGCAGAGAGACGACAGACGAGCTTTTTCTTTTTGGGCTTGGACAAGCCGATGAAGACTCGATTGGGTTTTCTGGCTGATCTAGTGAGGAAGACACATATCTAAGTCTGAGTCTGGCCTGACCAATGGGAGGGAATAACGCAAAGACTTGCCTTGATCTCGGCAGAAGCACTGGCGTCAATGCTGTTGCCGCACGAGTGGTTAGTGACGTTTTCCATTTGGGCCAGTAACAAAAGGGTAAAATTAGTATTTAAAAAATTATGCATTAGTTAACGTTTTCTGTGTAGGTGAGTGACAGAAGCTAGGGAAGTTTTTGTCGAGTTTCTTAAAAGTTCAGGGAGGTATTTGTTATAATGAAATTATAGGGGAGATTTTTATGATTGCCAGAAACTTTAGGAAAAGTTTTTGTATGTTTCCTTTGATCCACAAGACACTACTCCGTCTTTAAATTAGGAACATCTCCCCCTTTAGGAGACATGTCTAATGGAAATCGGATTTAGTCCTCACAAGACTATATTCACACCCTTTGTATAATCCCTTGTAGTTTTATATTGGGAATGCAGGGCTACAAGACTGTCAATACGAACTGTCCCAATGACATGTCTAATGGAAATCAGATTTGGTCCTCGCAAGACTATGCTCACACCGTTTATATAGTCCCTTATAGTTTTATATTGGGAATGCAGAGCTACAAGAGTAACAAGACTGTGAACACGAACTATCCCAATGGGCTGATGTAACCCTGACGTAACAGTTATAAGAGTAATAATATGATAACCAATTTGGAGCTGAGATATCAAAGGCAGGGATGTATGAGCGTTGCTGGAGTTGTGAACCATTACACATTCATACTCTTAGTGGTAAGGTTAAAACGAATTCAGATTAGTGGACTGTGGATCCAATGAAAGGTTTTACGCTAGTAATAAATTCATGGGCTCCATTGTGAAAGGTGTGGGTCTTTGATTCCAAAAATCAATAGTATCGGTTCCATTTAAAAAATAGGGGTTTTACCGTTCAGTCCACCTCTGAAATTTTAGCTCTATCATACAATTGGGGCTAGGTGCCAGTTTGGAATTGATGCCAATTTACAGGCACGTATGGGTGTTATAAGTGGAGGTGATCATAAATTTGAATTGTTGTAGGTCTGCAGTTCAAATCTGAATTCTGAGCTGGGGTGCAGTCTAAAAGTCCCTAAACAATAAGCCTTGGATGAGCACCCCTAAATATCTTTGTGCCTGTTTGACAAGTTTTTTCCAGAAGATCTGTTATAAGATCTGATAGTTAAAAGACGTGATAAGCTTTTGGAAATAGATCTTAGAAGACCAAAAACTGTTTGGTTGAAATATTTTTCATATATCTCATGAAAGATCATAAAAGCTAGAAGACCGTTTGGTAATGTGATAAAAATATGTATTATATATATATATATATATAAGAATGTCTTGTGTATGGGCCAACGAACCTTTCATTTAACACATGAGACTCACATGCATTTTCTAAGGTGGACCCCACATACCATTGGTGGACATGTATGTGGGGCCCACATACAATTTTCATGGTGGGCCCCACATACCATTGGTGGGCATGCATGTGGGGTCCATGTGTGGATATGTATGTGGAGCCCACATACATTTTATAAGGTGGATTCGACATACCATTGGTGGACATGCATGTGGGGTCTATGTGTGGACATGTATATGGGGCCCACATGCATTTTACAAGGTGGGCCCCACATACCATTAGTGGATATGCATGTAGGGTCCATGTATAGGGCTCATATACATTTTACAAGGTGGGCCTCATATACCATTAGTGGACATGCATGTGGAGTCCATGTGTGGACATGTATGTGGGGCCCATATACATTTTTCAAAGTGACCCCACATAATACTTAATGTGGGCCCGCATACATTTTTTATGGTGGGCCCCACATACCATTGGTAGGTACCACTTACACATTTAAATAGATTTTTTGTAAAAAGATAACCCGTTTTCTCCCAAGCGTGTGTATCTTGCCACACGTTCGAAGAAGATGGGAGGCGCTAAAAGATTGTAAAAGTTTCATTTGACGCTTCCTAAAGAAACCCAAATTAGGGCTGTTGGCATCTTTTATGGGTTAGAGCTTTTTCTCAATAGATCTTTCTATTGCCAAACGGAAAAAGTCCAGAATTCAGGCTTTCGAGCTTCTAAATGCGCGAAACCCACGTGGAAAGATTTGCCAATCGCGGCTTTATCTTTGGTTAATCGTCCAAATCAGTACTTGGCCTAACAGGCAATGGTGAAATTTCTTTTGTACATGCGCGAGACAGTGCAAGCTGGGTTGGCAATCTGATCATCACCTTACTCTGCTTCTGATCAATTAAGGAATTTAGTTGGGCATGGAAAAGATCCACCTACCTACCCAAAGATCCTGAGGCCTTGCAAGGCTGCTGGAACGAACTGAGCAGTTCAAAAGGATCGATATAGTTATCTCTGTTCAACTTTATTGATATCAGATTAAATAAACCGTTGATTCGAATCAAAGATGGTTTCGATGATTGCATTGCTGCAGATGATTCAGGTGTAGCCAGGCATTGTGTCGTTGACGACGCCATTAATGAAGAGATGCATACGGAGATGCCTTGAGAGATTAAGAGAGAGAAAACGGTAGCCTGAGCGAGCTTGATACCACAAATGATTGGAGAGTAATTCAGAGTCTGAATGTCATTGGATGTGTTGTCGGTGCGAGTATTTATATACAGATTGTGTTGATTACAGAATTTGTAAACAACAAGACAAAAACCGACTAATTAATTAATGACATTTTTTGCATGGTTATGCATCAGTCTTGACTTGACTTGTAACTGCTGGAGCTTGTATTGGTTGAATTCATTTAATGGTCCAACAACATAGTTAATTACCCATAACAAGTGAAAACTACCTTCTCTTTGTCTTAATCTGAGCATATCGATTCATATATACCTGTAACTCCCAGCTTGTCCCAGGTCATCAGATGTATTACAGTGCGTGGGGTGTGAAGAGAAATTAAATCTTTTAAAACCCCCCAAAACTAAACTTCCTGCAACTCATTTCCTTCACAGGCTGCAACTCCTKCTGGAAAGAATTTTGAGCAGAATGAGAAGGTCTCCTAATTCCCTCGTTTTCATTTGTTTCACTATTTTCTTTCATGCGTTGGTAGTTAAAGCAGAAAATCCTCTGGCACCAGCTTTGTACGTGTTCGGAGACTCTCTTCTCGACAGTGGCAACAATAATCTTCTACCAACGATTGCCAAAGCGAATTACCTGCCATATGGGATAGACTTCGCCAGTGGGGTCACGGGGAGATTCACCAATGGCAAAACAGTCGCAGATTACATTGGTGAGTCATGGTGTCAAATGTGAAACATTGAAATTAACCCAAAACTAATTTGTTTCTGGGTGCTGTGTATTCATCTCAATGCTACTTGTTATATATTCTTCCACAGCTGAACAACTTGGGCTACCATTTGCTCCTCCAGCCTTGAGCCAGTTCAAGTCTGATATCATAACTGGCCGGAATTATGCGTCTGGATCATGTGGCATTCTCCCGGAGACTGGAAGCCAATTTGTAAGGAATTGATAATGTCTACTGCTATTCATTAGATATTAATGGCTTCTTTCTCAGTTACTTTTGTTTTCTCCAGTTTGGACTAATGGGTTTTGTGCAGGGTAAGTGCCTCAACCTAGATGATCAGATCGACTTGTTCCAAAAGACTATAGAGATGGAGCTGCAACCACACTTGGGCAGTTCCAAGGAGCTGTCAGACTACCTTTCCAAGTCCATCTTTGTTATCGCTATTGGAAACAATGACTACATCTCCAACTACCTTGAACCTAATCTTTTTAATACCAGCGAAACGTACACTCCTCAAGCATTTGCTCAACTACTCGGAGGCAGATTTTCTCAAGGCATGGAGGTAAATATTCACCATTCACTCTTCAATGTCCGGCCAGTTTCCTAAAGCACATTGTTTTCTTTATATCTTCATACATCCCTCCTGCAATTTGAACTCTGAACCTGAGTAGTAATCATATCTAATACAACCAGAATACGTAGCATAAATCATATCTAATACACACGATGCAGAATTCTTAATTCCAGCCCCCTAGTTCTAGCCCTCTCCCCCCTATAAACCACATCCTGCCCGTGAATTTGACATCAATTCACAGTCAGGATGCATTTCCGCTGTACTTTGGGACTATAAAATTTTGATCTGGGCTGATTGGTCATTCTCCCTAAATCATTTTAACCATCTCAATATCAGCATGTTAAAACAATTAAGCTACAATATGTGCGCTCATTTTTTATTTTAACCGCTGATATATCGATCGAGACCGAATCTAATAGGCACATCAAAGTAAGCACGTTAAATGAGCACTTGATAAATATTTTGACAACTATCAAAATCGGATATTAATCTTTTTCAAGGGTGGGGTGAGAGTATTTTAAGCGACAGGTAGGCAAGCCTTTAATTGATGTATGTTAAATTGTTAATGACCCATCTTGATATTAGATGAAGTTACGTCTTGGTAGGATCAGAACAATAAATTTAGGCCCCGTTCCTTTTCATTTGGTGGATTTACAATGAAACCCTATGGGTCATGGATTTATTTCCATTCGAACTTGTGAAAGGTTTACTGGTTCCTGATTTTCATGGTCTGACCATCCAGCCGGTTCAATTTTGGGTCTTATTACACTGCAATCTGTGCAATGAAGGGGCGTTCTTTTTTGGGATTTTGAGAGGGGAGAAAGTTGGTCAATGGGATTTTGGTTCCTATTGACCACCAATCCCATGTTCCTTTTTCATATCTATGTGAGGATCAGGGAAAGTTTATTTTCTTGGGTATCACTTACTAAATAACTTTCACATTTTGGGGGGAAAGTTGCCAATACTTGAATGAGACAAAAAGACCCTTTTTAATAATGAATTTTTATGGCTAAAATGGTCATTGTCTTATTTACGTGGGAAATAAAAGAACATAGATAAAAACACTTACCTGGGTAAGTATTTCTCTGAAAATACTTACCCAAATAATTATATTTACCTGAATAAATAATTTACAGAAAAACGAACGGGGCCGAAAAGATAAATCAAATGAGTATCTTAGGATCATATTTATTTATGAATGTTAAATATTGGAATCTTAATGGCAATAACAACAACATATGGTACACTTATCCTTTGATTTATTGAGAAATAAATGGACAGAGGCTTTACAAATTGGGGGCCAGGAAGATTCTAGTGTTTGAGATTGGTACGATTGGGTGCATGCCAACATTTGCAAGGAAACAACAACACGAAGGACCATGTGTTGAAGAACTAAACCAGCTTGTATCACTTTTCAATGATGGGCTTCCTACAATGCTGAAACAATTGACAACTTCGCTTCAAGGCTCCACCTTTACAGTGGGACAAAGTTCGAAGCTTGGATATGAAATGATCACAAATCCTTCAAGATATGGTGAGCTAGCATTGATCAGAACTAATTCCACCCTGAATAATCCCTTCCAGGCCTCCTATATTTACAACAAATTTAAGGATTTACTTTACATTAATTGTGGATTATATTTTCTTCATCAGGGCTGACAGATGTAACAGACCCATGCTGCATTGCGGGGAGCGATGGAACTTGGCCCTGCGTTCCAGGTTTTGTTTCGTGCTTCGACGTGCGCAAACATGCCTTCTGGGATGCTTTTCACCTCACTGAAATTATATATTCAACAATCGGGACCCGTTGCTTTAATGATTCTTCTGTCTGTTCTCCAACCATCCAGCAGCTCGTGCAAGTTTGAAATGCAACAATTAAAGGAGGATTCCTCCTCTCTTTCTCTTCTATCTATCTTTCTATATATATATATATATTTGCTTTTAACTATTCTATTTATCTGATCTACCGGTGTTCTGATCGAAACCTGTGGAACCAACGTTGGCAAATTGATTATATATATATTGAGTCATTTTTTCACTTGCTGCTCTTATAGATCTAATGGTATGAAAGGACCATCTGTTCGCAAATTGCTATTTTATTGTTAGTTCACACCCTGCATAGTTTTGAAAATCGAAATGGACTGATTGATCTGGGAACTGGTTATGGTTCTGGGTTTGGTTTTGGACCCCAAAATTGTCTGATCGGGGTTTGAATCATTTGACTCGGGAATGTGTGGTCAAAGTGATTCTGTTTTTGATTGGTTTTTAAAACCATAGTTCATAAGTACAGAGAATGCTCATCTCTTTTTTGTTTGACTAGTAGCATGTATGTGCATTTGTATGTGACAGTATCTCTATGACAAAACTATTTATAATCCATGAGCAGTTTTTGAATGGTTATAAGTGGACAGTTTCTGAATAGTTATAAGTGGATAATTTCTGAAGTGAGAGTAAAGAACATATATGCCCTCTTTTATACCCATTGTATACTTAGACAAGGGGTAGAAAATGTCCAATAAAAATTTCAGAAAAAAAGGAGCGTTCTAATAGATTTGCTATGTGACTGGGCTACACAACTGGGGTTAGTGGTTAGCCCTCCCCTAAACCACCAACATCCCTAATACGGGTTCTCCCATTAGCTGATGAATCAAAAGGCCCAACCCACTAGCTCTACTACTTAGAGCCCAAGCGATCGTTGCATGAGGACCTTTATTTTCTTATTTTCTTTATGACAGTTATGAGGTATCCAATCATTGAGTGATGGCCAATGATTGCTAGTAGTGACATGGCAGTAGCCCACAGTGATTGTAACGGCAAGGATAGCCTATATATAAGCCTTGCATATGAGAATAATACACAAATATTTTGTCAATTTTCTCTAATAACTCTTGAGCCTTCTAGGGTTTCTCTTGAGAGGTTTTATCAAGCACCATAGCTTGGAGGCAGGAAGCACTCTTCTCATCACTAGGAAGAGTTAGATACCGGATTGGTATAATAGCCTAGCGATCTAGGTGAGGAAAGATGGAGGACCTAGAATGTTGGGTTAGCAACATGGAGAGAAGTCACGAGTTTCTCTAGAAGACTCTGAATGAAATCATAAGCAGACTTGAGGCAAGGCTGACGTTGGAGGGAACTTGGCAGTGGCTAGGAGTAGGAGGGTTGCAGCAAAGGAGGGAGAACTCAACTCATGAAATTGGAGTTTAGATACAATCTCTATCCAGATTGAAGGTGGAATTACCAAAATTTGATGGAACTAATATGGATAGTTGGGTTGATGTTGTCAGCGCACAATTTTTGCTTGATTCCTTCACCATACCTCTTTGTACTCTACTCTTAGACCCCAAAACTTAGAAACACAATTAGATCAAATTAAGACTTTACAAAGCCAAAAATCCCTCTTTTGACACAATTCACAAGACAAATGAAAACCTCAAGATCAACATCGACGCCCAATCGAATATAATCTACAGACTTAGGAAACTATAAATTAGTCACACATTCACTAGTCATCATGCCAACTTCCTTTCTCATGGCCCAAATCCAATGCATCCATTGCCTCAAGATTATTAGGACACAATTAATTAGCGAATCCCACTAAAGTCTACAATGATCAACCTTGAAAGCCCTAAAATTCCATTATGAGGGCCCTGATTTAGAAAACCTATATTAACCTCTTTTAAATCAGAACCGTCTACTTGACTCCTCACATTAATCTGTGCCTATCCGCTAAATTTCATTCTAAAACTCCCCCGTTTAACACACCATCAAGCTTAGATCATATTTCAACAAATATCATCGATTAGAGCTTATCATCCACCATCCCAACTTCATTTAACCGGTCATACCTCACCACTGTGTTTAGAGACACAAAAAACCCCAGCACATCAAATTTCATAACTAAACTTCTCCATTTAACCGTTAAAAAATGAGATTCCATTTCAGACAATCTCGTTAACAAATAAATCATTGACCTAAACCAAACCTCTGATCAAAGATTCATCACTTCCATCAGATTTAGGATGTTAAAAAATGCTTACCCACCAAATTTCATCCCAAAATTCCCCCGTTTGACCCTTTATCAAATAAAGACTCTATTTCAGCAAAGCCTATTAATCTAAAGTTCTCAGCCATAGATCTCTATCATCATGACCCTATTTGGACAATCAAACCTCAGCATTGTTTTTAGAGACTCAAAAAACTGGCACATCAATTTCCACGTCCTAATTCACCTATTTGACCGTTAAACTAGGAATATGTCATTTCGACGTGCCAGATCGAATTGCCACCTCATCTGTCCAAACTTGAAACCTCAAAAGGGAGATAGCTGATGTCAAACCCATTCTTGACTTGTTCAAACACTTGGACCAATGAAATTGAGCCTAATAGACCCAAAAAGCCTAAAAACCTAAAGATACTCCCACTTAAAATTGAGAAAAGACAACATCATATTTAAAAGTTCATTAAATTTATATTTTCTGCCATGACAACCCCAAATACGAGACTGCCATGACAGGCACGCCCCAAGCTCCCATTAGACGCACAAAACCCATGAAAACCACTCCTAAATTGAAGAAAACCTTTCACCAAAGAGGAAGGCTTGATCGAACACCATTTTCTTTGAAAAATCTTTACCTATGTTACTATTTATGTAAAAAAATCTCTATCGAATCCCAAACACTATAGTTGAATGAGTTTCAAACCTCTTCCTCTCCCTTCATCTATAAATACAGACCCAACTCAAGCTATAGAGAGGGGAGAAAACTAGAGGGGAGGAGAGAACACTAGAAAGAGAGAGATCTAAAAGAGAAGAAGAGAAAAATGACAATTTTCCCAACCTCTGTAATGTCTCCATTTTACTTGAAATCCCAAAGTCCTTGAAGATCAAACTTCAAATCCGCCCATCTGTTTTCAACTGCAAAATTTGAAACCAAAAGTGCTCAATCCATCCCAATATATCATTCACACTTCTTTGAACTTGTTCCCACTGTTGGGAAACTCCCGTCAAGATTGTACACGAGAGGTAAGTCTCTCATTCCATCATTTTTTCTAAGTTTGAATTCGTAAATCTCTGTTTTTAGCTTAGTTCTAGGTTGCTTGAGGTCCAAAAACCATGGGAAACTTGCATCCCCGGTTTCATCCAGGTTGAGAAAAAGAAGAAGAGATGCGAGGGTCTTAGGTAAATCAGTACCTAAGACCCGATAACATCACCTCAAATCAATTATGGATAAGGTTGGAAGCATTTTTGCCTGATTTTTGGAGCTCTAAGCAACCATTTTTATTGGCGTTTTGTTAGATGTAGAGCCTATCCAACTCCCGTATTGGGCTGCTATAGCAACTTGGAGAAAAGGGTGCCTAACACTTTCCCTCTCCCAATCCTTAAGATCTAAAATCTCTCGGTTAGGTGCATTTCCTAGCAAAGAACAGAATCACTATCAAAGCAAGCAAATCGATTCAGATCTAAGAATGATGGCCCATTTTCTTTAAAAAATATGGATGGCGATTCCATTTCTTTGAGTTGACTATGAACTTTCTAGAACTTCTAAATGTTGATCCATTAGTACTTCGAGCTTCAAGAAGTACTGACAAAGCAGAGGTTGATGGTGGCGAGTGTGGAGTTTGAAGGAAGGGCAATGAAGTGGTTCTACTGGCTTAAGGATTACTGGCCAACACTGACATGGGACCAATTCGTAGAGGCAGTGGATAGTCGGTTCAACAGGCCCTAAGGAGGTAACCATACGGGAAGGCTGACAAAGCTAGTTTGAACCACAACAGTACAAGACTATTTGGATACTTTCCAACGCTCGTCGATCTGGGTGAAGGGGTGGTCAGAGGAGCATTTCGTGGCTAGCCTTAATCTAGAGCTGCGTGCAAGGGTAGGAAAGTTGGAACCTCCTATGGTGACCAGGGCCATTCGGTTAGCATTATTAGACGAAGATGAATGGAATGCCTAGAGGTAGCTGACTCGGCTAGACTTATAAGGAGCGCATGGCCAAGGGCTTGTGCTACAACTACGATGAGGTGTATCATCCCCAACATAAGTGCAAGATCCATTTTTTTTTTTTTTGAATTGTTGGACTTCCCACTGGAGGACAAAGATAATTAGTAGGAAGAAGAAACAACACTAGAGATCTCACTACAAGCGCTCTTGGGTACCACACCATCGCATGCTATGCGATTAGTTGGTAGAATTCTAAACCACCCCTTGGTTATATTAATTGACAATGGGTCTACTCATAATTTTTTGGACCCAAGAGTGGATGAGAAGACCCAAATATACCCAACTGAGAACACATCTTTTGAGGTTATGGTGGCTAGTGGAGAGAAGTTGTAGGGAACTAGTAAATGTACCAAGGTTCCCCTTTCCATTTGAGGGACCACGATCACCCCAGATTTCTATTTGCTACCCACACTTTGGGTCCAATAGTGTGGGACTTCTCCACCCTATGCCTTAAATATTCAAACCATAAGGGTGAATGTACTTTCAGGGGATTGAGAGACAGGGAGGCCAAAATAATAGACCCAACCAAGACCTTGAAGCCTTTGGGTAAAGTCTATCAAGCTTACTTGATCCAACTACTAAGTTGTACTGAGATTGTTCAAGACCAACCTGACCCAACAATTTAAGCCATTGTGGAGGAAATTAAGGGAGTGCCTGAGAAGCCCATTGCGCTGGCCCCATCCAAAATTATGGCCATGAAATTCCATTATTAGAGGAAGGCAGACTCATCAATGTCAGACCATATAGGTACCCACAATACCAAAAGAAGGAAATTAAAGTATTAGTGAAAAAGAAAGATGGGGGATGGATGATGTGTGTAGATAGTATGAGATAGATTTCTAATGCCTATTGTTTGATGAACTTCATGAAGCTTTCATTCTTCCTATGTTGGTCCTCAGGTCCAGTTTTCATCAGATCTAGATTAAAGCAAGGGATGAACACAAAATGGCATTTAGGACCCATAAGGCTCATTATGAATTCTTAGTTATGCAGTTTGGAGTGACAAACGCTCCCCCTTTTTTAGGCATTAATGAATGATATATTCAAGGAACATTTGTGTAAATACATATTGGTGTTCTTTGACGATATACTGGTATATAGCAATAACCTTGAAGAGCATGTGGATCATTTGAGAACATTTCTAAAGATACTAAGCTTCCATCAATTGTATGTGAAAAGGAGTAAATGCGAATTTTCCATGAAGGCTTAGTTTGGCAAGAGTATAAATACAAATATGTACGGTACAAATATATACAAAATACAAGGTTTTGCACTCTACATATTTGTATTTGTATTCTTTCCAAACTGAGCTGAAGTAGATTTAGTGCATGTTGAACTGTTTTTGGCCCAAAAACTATTAAAGGGCTGTGTGGGTTTCTGGGCCTAATAGGATATTATAGGAAGTTCATAAAGGGGTGTGGAGATATAGTACATCTTTTGACCCAATTATTGAAAAAAGGCAAGATGGAGTGGAATGAATTAGCAGAAACGACATTCAAATGACTCAAGAAGGCCATGACTACAACTCCAGTGCTTGCCTTCCCGGATTTCTCATAGCCATTTGTAGTGGAGATAGTACATGCATTGTGGCTGCCTTCTTCAAAGGTGGAAAGCCCATTGCTTACTTTAGAAAGGCCCTCCAAGGTAAGAACATACATTCTTCAACATATGATAAAAAATTGCTTGTTATCTTAGCTATACAAAAATGGCATCCATATCTTTAGGGGAGCAACTTCTAGATCAGAACTGACCACTGAAGCCTTGGATTCGTAGCAGAAGTTAGACACTTCTATCCAATAGAGACTTATGGGAAATTGGTGGGCTATGATTTCGAAATCTGCTATAGACGAGGAAGAGAGAATATCACTTCTGACTCTCTGTCCATAAAGGAACACATGGAGTTGTTGGTAATTATTAGACCTTTGAGTGAGAATTCTGAGGAGGATTTATATATAGAAGGAATTTTAAAACCAACAACTAATATCGTTGTTGGTAATAACATATTGGTGGATTCGAAAATGCATGGATACACCGATAATAATAATAATAAAAAAAAAAGCCTTTGGGGTTTTAAAACTTTGGAGGCTTATAAGGCTTTGTTTGGTTTGTGGGAATAAGGGTCTGCAATCGGAATTGGAATGAGTTATTCCGATTTCAATTATTTGGTTGAGTGGAATCAGAATCTTATTCCCCCATATGAGAGAATGGCCATTTCTTACCTATTCCTTGGGAATGAAATCTCATTTTTGTCTAAATCAAATAGACTATGAAAATAAACCATTTCAATTCCGATTCTGGCTATGAATTAAATGGACCCTAAATGGTTTTAAATCCAGCAAAATGCATATTTTTTAATACAACTTTTATAGCCTTCTCAACCTTGCAACATGATCGCATAAAAAAGGCTCATTGGATGTCACTCCGGATCTTCTACCCACAAAATCTTCCCACGTTCCTATCCACAAGATGCTATACCACCGTATATATATTGGGGACATTTCTCCGTGAATGACAAAGTGATATGTCCAATGCGAATTCACATCTGCGCCCCACAACATCCCACAGTACATTCCCGCCGTGCATTGGGAATATCTCTCGATGATAGTATCAGTCCTGATGATGTCATCATCGGGAGATGTTCCCAATACACAGCGGGGATGTGCTGTGGGACACTGTGGGGTGCAGATCTGAACTCGTCCAATGCATGCCTGTAATGTCCATTGATTGTGGGTAGGAGAGCCGAGTTCCATTGATTGTAAGTATGTCGTAACAGTTATATAAGTAATGATGATGATGACCGATTTCGAGCTGAGATGTCAAGGCAGAGTATGTGTAGGAGCGTTGCTGGAGTTGTGAACCATGATACAATTACTTAGGGGGTGTTTTACAACATGAACGTTTTTGCTTTCATTTATTTTTTGAATCACCACATCAATAAAAAATGAAAAATATATTCTTGAACTCTGTTTTTGTTTTCAAAGGAAAAAAACGGGTTGGTTTTGTTTTAAAAAACAATACATATTTTTTAAACCAACAAAACAATGGGTTTTTAAGCAAAAATAAATTTTTATATAATTCATGGAATATGATATTAAATAATCAAATGAAAATATGTTTTTAAAACCAAATTCATGAACATGTTTTTAGTTTCAGTTTTGAAAAAACACACACAATTAAGAACATGTTTTTGTATTTTTGTTTTAAGAAATAATCTATTTTCAAACTAAATGGTTTTAATTTCTTTTTAGAACCGGCAACAAGAAAAAATAATTCATGTTATAGAACGTCCCCTTAGTGGTAGAGTTAAAAGGTCATTCTGATCCAACTCATCATGGATTCTGGAAATTGTTAGCACCCGAATGGAGAATCTGGCTGGTTGGACCGGTGGATAAACCATGGACGTTGCTCAATGCAGGATGTCAAATGCAAGTACCGAGCTGGTGCCTGCCTGCCTGATGGGGAGAAAGTGACGGCCTCTGGCCTTACGCGCACTTATTAGCTACTGAGAGTCTGAGACAACAAAAGCATTTGGTTGGGCGCCAACAAATTAAATAATAAAGTTTGATAATTTATATTTAGTAAGATACATAAAAAGAAAGATATAGGTGCTGTTTGACAAGTGTTTTTAGGAAGATGTTTAAAGATGTAGGATCGCTTGATAAGTATCCTAATCTACCATCATCTATATATAGAGATGTTAAATAGAAAGACCATTTTGAGCGTTTTAGGATATAGGTCTATTATGGTTTCCTGTTATTTGTTGCCAAAAAGAGAAACAAAAAATTTTGATTTTCCGAGCTTTGAAAAGCCCAAAACCCTACCAGAAGAATTGCCAACACCTCCATATTCAACAGCAAATCTTGCAAAATGGCAACCGACAACAGAGGCTATCTAATGTTGGGTAACTGTATCCTTGTCCTTGTGCAATTGAAGGCGTTCACTTGAGTTTCTTTCCTTAGTAGGATCAAACAAGATCTTTGGTGAATCGCCCAATTCAATACTTGCCCAAACAGGAACAGGCAATGGTGAAATTTCCTTTCTTTACATGGGCGAGATTTGGTCAATCCATGCAGTATAAGCTGGGTTGACGATCTGATTATCACCTTATTCTGCTTCTGATCAGTTGAGGAATTTAATTAGATGGGCATGAGGTCTTGCAAGGCTGCTGGAACGAACTGAGCAGTCCAAAAGGATATAGTTATCCTTGGTCAGCTTTATTGATATCAGATCGATTAAACCGTTGATTTAAACCAAAGATGGAGCCGTGGTTGCGTTGCTGTTGCAGATGATTCATGTGTAGTCAAGCCTTGTGTCGTTGACGACGCCATTAATAAGGAAGGAGATGCCTTGAGAGATAAAGAGAGAAAAAACGGTAGCCTGAACTTGAAACATAAATGATTGGAGAATAATTCGGAGTCTGAATATCTCATGTCATTTGATGTGTTCGTGTGAGTATTTATATACAGATATTGTGTTTTGATTACAAAATTTGTAAACAACAAGACAAATCAGTTGTCTTGGTAGCCATAGCAGTGAAAACTGAATTCTATTGGTTGAGTTCATTCAATCGTCCAACTAAAATAGTTAATTACCCATAACCAGTGAAAACTGAATTCTCTTTGTTTGAATCAGAGAATATTGTTGATTCGTTCCTGTAACGCCCATCTTGTCCCAGGTCAGAGGTATTACAGTGGGGTGAACAGAAAATCTTTTAATTAAAACCCCCCAAAACTAAACTTCCTGCAACTAATTTACTTCACAGGCTGCAACTCCTGCTGGAAAGAATTCTGGCACCAGCATTGTACGTATTTGGAGACTCTCTGCTTGACAGTGGCAACAATAATCTTCTACCAACAATTGCCAAAGCCAATTATCTTCCATATGGGATAGACTTCGCCGGTGGGGTCACGGGGAGATTCACAAATGGCAAAACAATCTCAGATTACATTGGTAAGTCATGGTATCAAACGTAAAACATTGAAAATAGCCCACAACTATCAGAATATTTTCTTCTGCTGTATTCATCTCAATGCTACTTGTTATATATTCTTCCACAGCTGAACAACTTGGGCTATCATTTTCTCCTCCATCCTTGAGCCTGTTCAAGTCTGATACCATAACTGGCCGGAATTATGCGTCGGGATCATGTGGCATTCTCCCGGAGAGTGGAAGCCTATTCGTAAGGAATCATGTCTAGCTACTACTAGTCATTAGATATTAATGGCTTCTCTCTCAGTTACTTTTGTTTTCTCCAGTTTGGACAAATGGGTTTTGTGCAGGGTAAGTGCCTCAACCTAGATGATCAGATCGACTTGTTCCAAAAGACTATAGAGATGGAACTGCAACCACACTTGGGCAGCTCTGTAGAGCTTTCAGACCACCTTTCCAAGTCCATCTTTGTTATCTGTATTGGAAACAACGACTACATCTCCAACTACCTTGAACCTAATCTTTTGAATACCAGCAAAACGTACACTCCTCAAGCATTTGCTCAACTACTCGGAGGCAGATTTTCTCAAGGCATGGAGGTAAATATTCATCATTCACTGTTCAGTGTCCACATTCCTAAGTAGACACTTAGGGTCTTTTTGATTGTTGAGAAAGGAATGAGAAAAGGGAATATTCCCGAATTATTCTTCTTTTTTTGTGTTTGTTTACCGGTAAACAGTGTTTTGCGATGAGAAACAAGAGGGATACGGGATCCCAAAATTAAGTGAGCGGGGTCGCACCAGAACAATGCGACCCCGGTGAGAAAAGAAAACGCTAAGAAAATGCAAGCTGAGCAATCTAATACAAGGTGGGATGTGGTGTAAAATAGATTCCAATTGGACGAAGAAAAAAGGCATTCCCTCACTAAGGTGGTGTCCTTTGCCTTTAGGCGGCCGAGAAACATCAAAAGAGGAGGAAAAGGGGCGAAATCCAAGATCGGAACTCGAGAGTCCAAATTCCGAATAGAAGGAAGCGACAAGAAATGGAACAGAAGGGCGGTCGTCATCGTTTTTGATCAATCGATATTCGAGTAACGAGATGGTGGCGATCTCACTGTACAAAGGGAACCTGCACAGGGTTCCCGACGTCCCTCAGCGGTGGCTCATGCCAATCCCTCGCATTTCCCTCAAAGATTTCAGGATTCTCCTCCGCAAATGGGAGAAAGCTCTGTCTCGCATCTCCAGCACCACCGCCCCCACTAGCTCAAATCCCAACCCTAACCCTAATTTCAATCAAGAGGAAGGCGTTGGAGACAATGGCTGTTCCAAACAAAATGGGAGAAAGCTCTGTCTCGCTTCTGAGCCCCAATACCAGCCAACCATCGCCAGGAATTCTGAAGATGCGCCATCCCAGCATGGAACAGTTGAACACGCCAAAGATCATAGTGAAGCAGACTGCGGTCCTCGTGTTGAGCAATCTAAAGAACTCGGTGGCTCTATTGGCATTGAAAAACCATTTCAGGGGATACCCGACGCTGACGCCAACGACGAATCCGACGATCTCTACCTCATGACGGTTAATTTCATGTCTCAATGGTTGTCGGCTATCTCAGGACAGTTGAAATCTCTAGCAATTTCGGATTTCTGGATTCAATCTTGCTGGCGACGATCCGAAGTCCTGTCTCTGATTGTTGGCGACAATCAACTCAAAAAAAATTTCTCGCAAAACAAACACTAGAAAGTGGATTTTATCACAAAAATTTTCTCAGCAAACAAACATATTATAACTAACTGAGAAAATAAATTTTCCTTTTCTCATCCCATCCTTTCTCAGTCCAATTTTCTCAGCAATCAAACACATGCCCAGTATTCACATTGTTTTCTTTATATATATATATAACCTTCAATTTGAACTCTAAACCTGAGTAGTAATCCTAATACAACCAGAATACGTAGCATAAAAATCATTTTGACCATTTTTCTTTTCAAGTGTCACAAGGGAATTCTGAGCGGATGTAAACTCTTAAAGATGGGGTGGGAAATATAAGCCACTTTTGCTACGATAGCCCTGCTCTGGAGTCTGAAATAACAACATCAAAGCCTTTGATGTATGATCTTGAATTAGAAAAACTTATTAAGGCCATGATTCTCGGTTTTAACCCTTTATCAAGACACTATCGTAGCAACAGAAAACTCTTCTAGCAGGTAGCAGAGGAGTTGGAATTATAATCTACTTTACTCTGAATTACATTACGATATATCATACATCAGTTCCTCTGTTCCTGTACGTGTGGGGTCTATGTATCATCTGGTTGACGTGGTGTTTCATGATCCATGCACTTTTTTAGGGAAATTGGATTATTATATTATACGGCCTATCGTGGAGTTTATATTGGCTTTACCAGCTCAACCAAATAAGCACCTTTATTTCTCCATTATGGCACTAAAAGGATGTAATTATTTGAGTGGGTGGTTCAGACTTAAATTAAAACTCCAATGAGATCCATTTTTTTTATGCTGCTTCCAAAGACCCAGAAACTCTTTGCTTAATTAAGAATCGGGGTTTAAAAATAAGCCAGTTCTAAACCAAATTGAGAGGTTTGGTTAAGAGATATGGTTCAAGTTTTAACAGATTGTGGCACATCCATCTGGTTTTGATGGTTTTTTGTTGCAAGATGTGGATGGTTCATTCTCATAGGATTTTCAATGGAACAATATGGCCAGACTGAGAAATAGATCACTGGTTCCTAATATTCATGGTCCAACCGGCCGGACGGTTCGATTTGGGTTTTACTACACTGCAAACTGTGCAATGAAAAGATAAGTCGAATGGGTATCTTAAAATTAGGATCATATAATTGATTTATGAATGTTAAATATTGGAAACTTGACGGCAATAACAGCAATATGCATGGTACATTTATCCTTTGATTTATTGACAAATAAATGGACAGAGTCTTTACAAATTGGGGACCAGGAAGTTTCTAGTGTTTGAGATTGGTACGATTGGGTGCATGCCAATATTTACAAGGACACTACAACACGAAGGACCATGTGTTGAAGAACTAAATCAGCTTGTATCACTTTTCAACGATGGGCTTCCTGCAATGCTGAAACAACTGACAACTTCGCTCCAAGGCTCCACCTTTGCAGTGGGACATGGTTCGAAACTTGGATATGATATGATCACAAATCCTTCAAAATATGGTGAGCATTGATATCAGAACTAATTGTACCTTAAATTAATAATCCCTGCTATATATATATATATATATATATATATATATTCTCTGATATATACCTAGCTACTGCTCAACGAATATAAGGTTTTACTTGCATCTGTGGATTTTCTTCATCAGGGCTAACAGATGCAACAGACCCATGCTGCATTGCGGGGAACGGTGGAACTTTGAGCTGCATTCCAGGTTCAATTTCGTGCTTCGACGTGGACAAACATGCCTTCTGGTTCAACCATCGGGACCCGTTGCTTTAATGATTCTTCTGCTCACCAACCATCCAGCAGCTCGTGCAAGTTTGAAAAGCAACAATAAGGGACGATCCCCCCCCCATAGCTATATATATTGAGTCATTTTTTCACATGATGCTCTTATAGAGTGGTATGTGAAGACCATCTGTTGGCAATTTGGTATTTTACTGTGTGGGCTGGAAATGCATAAATATAATCTGAAATTCTTAACAATCTCGATATGCAGCCAAAGAATCCGAGTTGAGCAGTTTTGGATGCCGAAGGTATATGATGAGGGTGGATTTGGCCCTCTAGTGAAATTGTGACACCTGGCACCTCATGCAAACCAAGTGCAGCCTTTTGACGACTGGGCAGTTCGGGCAGCTCGGTACAGCTCAGGCAGCTCGGCACCTTACAGGTAGCTCGGCATAGGCAGCTGGCCACAGGCAGCTGGCCACTCCGTAGGTAGCCTGGAGTCTTACGAAGAGCTCGCCACTTAGGGGCAGCTCGGCGTATCGCAGGAAGATCTCCTGCCTGACAACTGTACCTGACTGATCCGGAGACCTGCGCCCACGTCTCTTGCTAGGCGGCGCCATGCCTGCCAATCCTGAGAGCTGTCCCTTGACTGGCAGAGCCGTACTCTGTAACAGCCGCTTGCACCTGCCACCTCAGCTCTGAGAGTAACGGCTGCGGCAGAGAGACAGAGGCAGTTACGCCTGATTTGACAGGACACCACTATATAAGGACTCCGACCCCCAAAGACAAGGGGGAGAGAATGAAGAAATGGAGGTAATCCTTGCTCTCTAGCTCTCTCATTTCTCTCCAAGCTCCCTACAATCAGAATGCTAACTTAGGCATCGGAGAGTCCCTACCGGGAAAATACCCCCGGGAGAGGATGAAGAAATGGAGGTAATCCTTGCTCTCTAGCTCTCT
>NW_010729075.1:8957566-9026062 GCF_000365185.1 Nelumbo nucifera
TGCCTGAAGATGACATCAGTTCTCCCAAAAATCTTACAGGCGAAAATGATGGGCATGTCCCTAACGTAAGCCTGCCAAGCGTAGGCAAGGCTAAGCCTGCTTTGAACCGTAACACCGCGGCACGACACGGGACCGCACGGGCTTGGGCCGTGTCGAGCTGACCCCCCCAAGTTATCCCAAGGGAGGGCAACACGACCTGTTTTACATAGTTCTCATTATAAATATATTATAATATTAAGCCAAATCACTTTAAATGTCTAGTCAGCTTATATCCCTTTTTTTTTGTATTTCTCAAAAAAAAACAAAAAACAAATGAAACGAATCACTTGTAAATCGGGACCCACTTATGAAAAAGAACGGTCGTGAAACACACCGGTCCCAAACGTCCTCTAAGTTAGTGATGAAAGAAGTTAATTTACCAAAATACCCATTCGAGAAACTTCTATAAAATTGAAATTGCAACAAGAAACAAGAAACAAGAAACTTATATAAAATCATGGAATTGCAACAAACACAATATGCAAATAATTTTATCAAGCAAATCAATAACAAATGAAAATTGAAAAATGCTAAAAAATCGATGAAAAAAGGGTAATTTGGAAAATTAGAATAGTTTAAACAATCACATGGAAAATTAATGGAATGCTAACATAGGAATCCTTAAAAGTTTAGGGGGTAATTGCCACTACAGTGTAATAATATGTGCTTTATCAAAAAACAAATGTAGGGATATTATCTAAAACTCATCATAAATCTTTTTAAATTTCTCCTAAATTTACCATGTTTTCAAAATATCCAAAGAGTCTCCTATAATTGAGTTTTATTGTCCAAAACTTACCTTTTGTTAAGATTTCCATTAAATCACCATTAGTGACCATTAATAGAATTTGTCCATGTAAGCATATAAGTATTTTACATGACCAAACTACCTTCGAATGACCAATCAAATTTATCAAATGATTTTGTGACAAAATTACCGCTGACCCGCACCCAGGTCCACACTAGGCCCACAAAATTTAGAGTTGGGCCTAGGCCTGAACTTCAAGTTGGGCCTAAGTCTCTTTTTTTGGTAGAAATGTTGGGCGTAGGCTTGAAGTAATTTTGTCATAAAAATATTTTATAAGGTTGACCAACCATTTTAGGGATAATTTGGTTATGTAAAATACCTAAATGCTTACATGGACATCATTGTTATATTGGTTTTGGGCCTTGTACATTTACAATTTTGTAATTTATTCGGATAAGTACACTTATTCATGTAAATGGTTTCTAAGTAACATTTTGGATAATTTCATTTATTCATGTTCTTTTTATTTTTAGATAAATAATACAATTTTTATAATTTTTTTCTATAAGATAAATAAAATTTTACCTAAATAAATAAAACTCTCTTTACCGTAGTGAATTTTAAATAATATATCCCAAAAAATTATAAGATTCCATTTCACATATTGTTTCTTTCTACACGTGAAACTTCTCGCACACATTCCCGATTCGGTTCTACGAGGATCAAATCCGAATTCCAATATATGTGGCCGAACCGCCGAAGTCGAATAAGATGACCCGCTAGGAGCTAGTCGATAAGTTTGTGAGGCTGTCAACATCTAGCACCTACCATAGCACGAGACGGGAGATGTTCCAAATGCATAGTAAAGGATGTGCAAGTAAGGCGCCAGATTTGAGAGCAGATCCGGTCTCCCATAGCACCATTTGCTTTGCGCTAAAAAAAATCGAGGCCTTTGATTTGAGCCCCGATTTATTGCTGTGGCCCCGTCAAGATGTCAATAAATCAAGGGCTACAGGACAAGGTGGAGGCGTGGAGCGGCTGAAGCCACACCAATAAATCAAAGGCTCTGATTTATTATGAGTCAATGCCCAAGTCCTACAGCCTACAGGACAACTGGACAATAATTATTTTCCCTCTTTCTGTTCTTTACGCCCCTCTCTTTCTCTCCACCGACAAGATGTCGACGAATCCCTCCGGGAGTGGAGCACACATATTAGTATTTCCTTTTCCTGCGCAGGGTCACATGCTACCGCTTTTGGATCTCACCCACCAGTTGGCCATTCGTAGCTTAACCATCACCATACTCGTCACACCCAACAACCTCCCCTTTCTACATCCTCTTCTCTCCAAACACCCATCCATCCAAACCCTCGTCTTCCCTTTCCCCCATCACCCATCTCTTCCCCCCGGCGTCGAGAACGTCAAGGACATCGGAAACCGCGGCAATACTCACATCATAAGCGCCCTTTCTGCACTTTCCGATCCCATCACCCAGTGGTTCAACACTCACCCTTCCCCACCCGTAGCCATCCTCTCTGATTTCTTCCTCGGTTGGACCCAGCACCTCGCTTGTCGCCTGGGTGTACCCCGGATTGCCTTCTACTCCTCCGGCGCATTTTTAGCCTCCATTCTCGACGTTCTCTGCCCGAAGCTCGGAACTATATATCCCTCCTCATCTCCCATCTCCTTCCCCAGCCTCCCACATTCCCCTTCCTTTCCTTACAACCACCTTCCCTCTATAATCCGTCTCTACAGGGAATCGGATCCCCACTGGCAGATCGTCAAGGATGGCATGATCGCAAATTCCTCGAGCTGGGGTTGCATTTTGAACACGTTCGATGCGCTGGAGGGCGTACATCTAGATCACCTGAAGAAGGCAATGGGTCACCACCGTGTTTGGGGTGTGGGCCCTCTGGTTATGATGGAGGGTGCTGGTGCTGGACCTGACGAACGAGGTGGGCCCAGTTCGGTGTCACTTGCTGATGTGCTGGAATGGCTCGACCGTTGCCCGAACGAGTCCGTGCTTTACGTTTGTTTTGGTAGTCAGGTGCTGCTGCCGAAACGACAGCTGGAGGTTTTGGGAGCCGGGTTAGAACGAAGTGGGGTCAGATTTATTTGGACCGTTAAGATGACGATGCCGGGGCAGGAAGCAGACGATCGCGAGGTTATCCTTAAGGAGATCGAAGATCGGGTGGCGGAGAGAGGTTTGATTATAAGGGGATGGGCCCCACAAGTCCCAATACTGAACCATCGAGCCATGGGCGGGTTCCTGACTCACTGCGGGTGGAACTCGGTGATGGAAGGGATTACGGCAGGGGTGCTGTTGCTAACCTGGCCGAGAGAAGCTGACCAGTTCGTGAATGCCAAGTTGATGGTTGAGGACATGGGTGCGGCAGTGAGGGTGGTCCATGAGGTGGGCATTGATGCCGTCCCTGACCCGGATCGACTCGCTAAAATCATATCCGATTCATTGAGCGTGAACCGGCCCGAGAGAGTCCGAGCTAGGGAGCTGTGCTCCGAGGCTTTTGCTGCAGTCAAGGAAGGTGGGAGCTCTTCAAGAGCGTTGGATGGGTTAATGGAGGAATTACGTCAACTTCAGCGGAGGACTACAGGCCTCAGCTAGTGCTTCTGGTATTAATATCAGAGAGGTAGAAGGAATAAATTAGTTAGGAATTATTTTGGGTGGTGAACGACATGGTGTATGAGTGATCGTTTTCTGTTTTTTGCTGTATGACCATATATATGGTCTTTGTCTATCTAGAAAGGGAACCAGATTGATCGTTATTTCAGAAGTGGTAAGCATTATACCACACTGGTATAGTGGTATATTCAATAAAAATTCTCAGGCCGGCCCAACCCATGAGAAATTTTATTGAATGAAAGATAAAAATTGTGTGAGTTTCATTGTTCACTCAGGAGTCAGGCCGGAGGTATTCTTCCTTCGTTGTGTTGTGCGATGAGACAACCTACGCCTTCATGGTTTGATGCAATGTATAGTAGGAATTCTCTTAGGGCCTGTTTTATCTGTTCGAAGGCCTTTTTATGGTTGATAGTTTAAATTAAAGAAACAACAAGAAGAATAGAGAAAATAGATATGAGGGGAGTCGACTTCAGTGTATTGGAGCACTGAAGTTAATGGTATTTATAAGCTTCAATGAAGTGTACAAGATAACAATATTGTGGATGAGCAGCAAGGTAGGTAACACCAAGATTGTCACACCATATTGTGGGCTTGGAGACTGGAAACCCTAGATTGGTCAAAAGAGACTGAATCCACAAGACTTCAGTTACAGTATTGGCGAGATACCAAAATTCAGATTTTGTACTGGAGAGAGCCACAGTATGTAGCTTCTTAGAGCTCCAACTTATGAGGTGGCAACCCAAATAGATTGCAAAGCCACCCATAAACCGGCGATCATCTGGACAGCTTGCCCAGTCAACATCCGTGAAGGCATTCAGCAGAAGGGAAGTAGAGGATGAAGCAAAATGCATGCTACGATCTAGAGTTCCCTTAAAATAATGCAAGATGCATTTGACAGCAAACCAATGTTCATCAGTCGGGGTTTGAAGAAACTGACAGACCTTGTTAACTGAGAAGGAGATATCCGACCTAGTGAGGGTGATGTACTGCAGTGCACCAACTATACTCTGGTACTCAGATGGATTTAAGAGAGGTGTGCCAGACGTCCTGCTTAGCCGAGTAGATGCTGCCAGTGGAGAGCTACAGGGTTTTGCTCCGTCAAGTTTGGTACGATGCAACAAATCTAGAATGTACTGTTTCTACGAGAGATCAAGACAATTAGAGGTCCATTGCGCCTCGATCCCAAGAAAATAATGCAATGTGCCAAGGTCCTTGACAGGAAACACTACAAAGATCTGCTGAAGTAGAGAGAAAATAACAAACGGAGAATTGCCAGTAACAATGATATCATTGACATACACCAAGGTGTACACAATAATAGACTTATTCTTGTAAACAAATAAGGAAGGTCAGCCATAGAATTGTGAAAACCCAATTGAAGAAGAGTGGAAGTCAGACTAGAGTACCAAGCACGAGGGGCCTACTTGAGCCCATACAAGGCCTTCTTCAATTTGTAGACATAATCTGGGTAGTTAGGGTGTTCGAACCCCTTGGGTTGTCGAACATAGATGTCCTCTGCTATAAGACCATGGAGAAAGGTATTGTTGATGTCTAGTTACCGAACATATCACCGATGAGTAGTAGCAAGAGCTAAAATGGTATGAACTGTGACGAGTTTGACTACCGGATTAAAGGTATCAATGAAATAGACACCAGGTACTTGATGAAAACCTTGGGCAACAAGTCTGGCCTTGTACCACTCCAGAGAACCATCTGATTTCCTCTTACTTTTATATACCCATTTAGTACTAACTACGTTCATGGAATGATGATAAGGCACAAGATCCCATGTTTGATTCCTCAAAAGAGCATCAAACTCTAGTTGCATAGTCGATCTCCATTGGGGAGATTTGGCTGCTTCTTTATAGGAGTGGGGCTTGTCGAAAGAGATTGAGTTGAGTAAAGCGTCTGAATTGGGATATCGTGTGGTTAGATGAGATCGAGCAGGTAGAGTGCCATCTATAGAATGTGTAGTCATGGAATGTTGTCGGGTGGGTGGTGGTACAGCTGGTGTGTGAACCAACAAGTCCTCCATCGTACGAAAGTGGGGCTGCCTATGGACAGAAGCTTGGATGGGAGAAGAGTTCTCAACTAAATTGGAAGTGGTGTTTTCAGGTAATGGTGCTGCAGTTGGTGGCGGAACTGAAGGAGGAGATACCTGTTGGGGAGATGTCGGAATATGTGAAGGTACATGTAGATAGAATCCCGGTTGATCTGTACTAGTGGATGATGGAGCTGGAGGAATTCTAGGAAATAATCCTTCATCGAATACCACATGGCGGGCAATGAATTCTCGACCCGTCGATGGGTGAAGGCATTTGTACCCTTTATGAGAGTGACTATAGCCAAGAAAGATGTACTACAAAGAGCGATACTGAAATTTGTGGGCATTGTATGGTTGTAGGAGAGGATAACAAGCGCATCCGAAACACCGTAGCATAGAATAGTCAAGGTTTTTCTAAAACAACATCTGAAAAGGAGATGAATCTTGCAAAGTGGGAGACGGAAGCCGATTAATCAAGTATACGACTGTCTCAGCTGCATCAGCCTAGAAGCAGAAGGGGAGCTTGGAGGTAGCCAGTAGAGCGAGAGTGGATTCAATTATGCGGTGATGCTTTCTCTCAACTATGCCATTTTGCTCATGTGTGTGCGGACAGGACACCCAATGAGAGATACCCTGTGAATCAAGATAGAAGAGAGCTTACGATACTCCCCTCCCCAATCAGATTGAAAAACAAGAATTTTGCTATTGAAAAACAATTCAACATGTCGCTTGAATTTTAAAAAGACCTAAAAAACACAAGATTTTTGTGCTAAGGGATATATCCAAGAGAATTTGGAATAATCATAAAAAATAACACATAATAAGAATACCCTTTATTAGACTTAATTGGGGAAGGACCCCACACATCAGAAAAAATTAATTCCAATGGACTCTGAGACCTAAACGAAGACAAAGGCAAAGACAATCGACGACTCTTACCCATTTGACAAGATTCACAAACAAACAAACTAGAATTTTGACCAGTATACGGTAGACCATACTAAGAGATGACTTGTTGGATGGTATGAAGTGTTGCATGACCAAGACGCTGATGCCAACCTTGAAGGTTTGTCCATTCACCAACAAGAGCAGACGGTGCAATTGTCGAGTTGTGTGAAATGGTTGTTGTTGATGGGAAGCAATACAACCCTCCTCTTCTGACTCCTTGAAGTAAGATTTTCCTCGTATAATCCTTCACAAAACAACAGTCATGGTAAAACTTAAAAAATATATTGTTGTCCTTTGTAAACTTGCTAACAGACAATAAATTTTTGTAGATTGCAAGAATGTGACATATATCGTTCAATGTGAAAGCATGTTGGTTACAAAGAAGAGATGAAGAACCAGTGTGTTTTATTTCCAAACCTTGTCCGCTACCCATTTGACCTGATCTGAAACCCAGATATTCTGACCGATTTTGGATGTTATCGACACCGAATGTTATATGATGTGTTGCGCCATAATCCGGATACCATGTTGGATCAAATGAAGAGTTACCATTGTTGTAGGAAGGCGCAGTAAGATTATTGTAGGCAGCGGGTTCATAATTTTGATCATTGTTATTGGCGAAATTATATTTTGCCTTCCTGCAGGTGAATGCACCATGTCCTGGTTTGTTGCAGACCTGACAGATAATCGGAGGTGCCTTACCTCGTCCACCATTAAAGAGTTGATTCTGGTTGTGATTATGTTGTGGATTAAAGTTTTGAAAATTTTGTTGTTGACCTCTCCCTCGACCTTTACCGTGGCCGTACATATTTTGAGATTGTTTTTTCTAATTTTGGAAACTTGTATTATTTTCCGGTTTCACTCCAGCTACATTAGCAGCCGATGAAGTACCCAAGTCGGACAAGATGAGTCATTGCTCTTCGACCCAACTCTCATGGTTCAGAAGAGAGCTAATAATATCATGCACACCAAGGGTATGCTCATCTAGCCTATGGGTTATAGTAGTCACAATAGATTCATATTCATTCCCTAACCCAGCTAGATTATACAAAACCAAATCAGATTTACGAACAGGTTTAGCAACAATAGACAAACTGTCTGCTATGGATTTTGCTTTTTGAATGTAAGCAGAAATAGATAGATACCCCTTCTTTAAACTGTGCAACTGCTTCCTAAGTTGTAGAATACAAGATCTAGCATGGGTTGAATAAGAAGTAGCAAGAGAGCACCATGTCTTTGTCGAAGTCGAAAATTCTACAACTTGGGCCATGACGCCCTCAGTAAGAGAAGAGATTAACCACCTCAGACCAAGTTGATCAGTATCATACCATTTGACATATTTTGGATTCAATATACACCCTTTGCTTGTTGGATCAGGTATCATCTCTAGTGGAGGTTGCTTTTTCCCTTCAACAAGATCCATCAGATGGTGATGTCAAAGTATAGGAAGAAACTGCATACGCCACAATAGGTAGTTGTCATTGCCTAGCTTGATGGGGAGATAGTGCATCACATTCTAAAGAGAGGGAATCAAAGATGTCGATTCTGAAATATTCGAACCAGCATCCACATTGGTTCGGCTGCCATTACTTCCTTGAGAGAAATCCTTTGGTTCTGATACCAAGTTTAAACTAAAGAAACAACAAGAAGAATAGAGAAAATAGATATGAGGGGAATCGACTTTAGTGTGTTGGAGCATTGAAGTTAATGGTATTTATGAACTTCAATGAAGAGTTTGGATCATACAGTGACGTACAAGATAACAATAGAAAACTAGATAGAGTACAAGATGGATCATCTTGATCCTAAGTTATAGTCCTTATCCTTATCTTTCTCAAAGTCCATATTGGTTTGGAGTTTTGTATCTGTTAGGATAATCTCCAAGATGATTATCTCCAATATTGATGATTGTTCGAATCGCATGACTAGGGTACTTGGTTGCTCATCTAATTTCACTTTTTTGAGCAAAGATTCATGATCAAGATCATCTTGCTTTTATTGCATTCAAAAGGAGGTGGTGGGGGTGAAGATGGATCATCTATCACGCATGCATGCACTAATTTCCAAGTCTAGTGTAAGCGCCCCTCTTGGGCTCGTGGTAGGTGTGTTGCCTTCTATCTACTCCATATGCTTCCTACCACGACTTCTGCTATTGCGGGGAAGGTTTGTGTTGTTGAGAGGTTAGAGCTGCGACAATTCTCGTTTTCCTTTCCGCACACCTCCATAGCTGGTCGAAGTTGGCTAGCTTAACGTTATCTATCCTGATTCAGTAGGCAGGTTGCACCCCTCAGATATATTATTCCACGAAGTCTTTCTCCATGGTGTGTTCGTCGAACATGATGAACCATTTGGTCATGGTGAGACGTCACACTAGTGTGAGCCATTTGGACAAATGTTTCTTGGCCAGCTCCTCCCACGAGTCTAGAATTTGGCATCAGACTCACAAATCAAGAGTGCGTTGGCCTAGTCAGGGACTGAGAGTTCTTGGACATTAAGGTTCTAAGAGAGGATGAAGGGACCCAGAGAATCTTCAAACATGCTCTTGAGGGCTCCTTTTTTGCCCATTGTATAGGGGCCATTGCTGGGGTCTTGCTCTGGCTAGCCTCTATCAAGGTTTGGACATATTCATGGAGCTCAGTCTTGCTCATAGGTGCTTTAGGAGTGTGGTACCTCCCATTTTCCATGACTATTAGGGCTAGCATGGAAAAGTGGGAGGTCTAGCCCGTATTCCTCATCGAGAAGGCAGAATTATGGATATTGTAGGCCTAGGGTTTGGGTACAATGGCTTGAAGATGGACGACGGGTCGGGTGGATTAGCCAACTTGGGTGAATGGTGCGATTTCCGATGCTACTTAGGGGTGATCATGGGTTGGGCCGGGCTTTGCACTTATGATAAGGGCTATAGCTTAGGCCCGGGCCTGGCTCGACCTGGGGTTTCGGGCCTGAAACATAAGCCCTAGCCCTAGTCTATATGGGTTTGGGCCGGGTCGGGCCTGATTTCGGGCCAATGTCTCTCATATATAAAACATTAAAGATCTATATATTAAATGACATAACATGCATATAAATTTATTTTATACATTACATAATATAAAATATTACATATAATATAAATTATACATGTCATGTTATAATATTTATATATAAAATAACATGTATACATATGTATACATTATACACAAAATGTGCAAGTTTAAATATATGTGGGCCGGGCTTGAAGTATTAAGACCAAGCCCGGCTCTAAAATTGCGAGCCTGATGTGGGCCCGGTCCTGGGCTGTGCCTAAACACAAAACCCAAGCCCAAGCTCGGAATTTCCAGGCCGGGCTGAAATGATCACCCCTAGTGCTACTGTTTGTGGTTGAGACATTGGAGTTGTAGCATCTCCTTCATCTTTGCTTGCTCCAATTGGTCAATGCAATCGAACTTTTGGAGAGGCACCTACATTGACATTAGATTAATTAGGGCAAAATACAAAAGCTTCCCTTGTGGTTTCTAACAATTATAACCTCCACAATAATTTCATTGTAATAAATATCTTCTCTCAACTTTTAAGAAATTCGACAAAAACCTTACTTTCGTCATTGACCTAGATAGAAAGTGTTAGTTGATGCATAACTTTTTAAAATACTGATTTTACCCTTTTATTACTATCCCAAATGGAAAATGTCACTAACCACCCGTGCGACAAAAGCATTAGCGCCACCACTTCTGCCAAGATCAAGGTAGGTCTTTGCCTTTTTCCTTCTCATTGGCTTGGCCAGGCTTTACTCAGACCTAGATATGTTTCTTCCTCGCCGGACCAGCAGGAAAACCCAAACACTTCCTCGTTGGCTTGTCTCAGCCCAAAAAGAAAAAACTTGCCTGTCGTCTCTCGGCCATTATAAATGCCATCAATGTCTGCAAGCTTCCTCTAGAACTCCTTTGCCGAGAGAACAAATCTACATCCTCATTTCCTCTGTCTCGTCCATACTATCCTATTTCTCTTTGCATTTACTTTATTCTCCTGGGTTGAGTAAATACGGGTAACAAATCATCAGGGTTTGCGATGAAGTGAGAAAAGCTCAGCACAGGAAGGAGTTTTCGATGAGGTTGCAATAGAAGAAAACAAACTTGTCAAATGTACTTCTTTGTTTCCATAAATTAAATACAAGAAAGTTTTAGATATCTATAAGTGACGGAGAGGCAGGTTAGTTGCAATCTTAAATCGTGTACAACTGTCTTGCCAGGTCTGCATATTTTAGTTTTAATTGTCTAACCGCCGTATGTCCTTGCTAACAATGGGAACTGATGTCTCACCCAACGGCTAACTAGTTGAATCCGTACTCACCCACACTTGATTACAACAACACTGAGAAGGAGAGAAATATGTGGAACACGGACTCTGCAAGTTCCTCTATATGCGTCTACCTGAGGTCATGCCCACCATAAATAGTTTCTTCTCTTCTACAGACTAAATAGGCTAAAGCAGTAAAGCACAAACACAATTTGAGAGTTCATATCAATCAATTTCCATTTTTATTGACTTAAAAGTAATAGCCATGTATTATTATTACTTTTCCAACTCTAAAAGATAATGGAGTAACTTAGTTCCATATTTCAATTTTTAAACATATGCCATGATCCTTTGTTCTCCTCGCTCTCTCTCTCTACAAATAACTCTTGCCTATCTATTAGATGTGTAATATTCATATTTAGAACTCTCTTTTATGTGATAACTTAGAAGAAAGAAATAAGAGGTTGCACTAGCGTCACTTGGCAAAACTAACATGATAAATTCGTTGTTTGAAATCCAAAAGCGCTTCAATTTTTCCTATATTATCAACGTTTCAGAACCACACTGCTACAACCTCAAAGGCCAAAAGAGCATTGGTGAAGGGAAGCACATTTCTATGATCAAAGTACCCAAACTTCAATTCCATATTGCCATGATTAGCTCTGATGAAGCTTTAGTATATATTTGGCATTGATGCTGCAGATTGCTGCTGATGTGTGGGTTGGAAGTACCGTTTTCTCAGAAAATGGTGTCTTTTTTTTTGTTTGAAAATGTTGCTGCTAGGTAGGACATTTCCTAGAGCAACAACGACACCTTCTATTTGGTACCAGTGCTTCATATTTGTTTTCAGCATTGATACTTATTATAGGAAGTCCACATCACTGCCACATCATGTCCTCGTTGGCAACAATGAGTTCCAATATGAGAAAACGTCAAATTCGGCGTTGCTCTAAACCACGCCTTTTTGATTTCCAAGGCATGTCTTGGAGCACCGTTTTTATGGAAAACGGTTCCAAACATATTGACGTTTCCTAAAGCACCATTTTTTTTGTTACATGGCGCTGATGTATTCCCGTTTTCTGGAGCAACAACATCAATGCCAAACAAACGCTTAGTTAAGGAAGACGCTAAAACTGCAACTATGCCTTCAAAGTCCAAACCATATAATTCTTTCTTAGCCACTATCTCAATTCCTCTGAACACTAAAGAGAATTTTGAATGGCAACACCTAGATAAGCAATTTCCTAGGATCCAAACAGTTTATGCAACTACATCAGAATCATTGTTTGGTAAGTATCGGCCTCTTTGTTTCTCATACAAGTTTTAGGTTTGAAGTCAAGAATAAAGACAATGCTTTTGTTATAACTTTGCCATGTGATCTCTAATAAGAGACAGAGAGCCATCTTCTAGTTTGGTATTGATTACAATGACTAACTGGCCAATTCCCGTTGACTTTATCAATTACCATCAGAGCCCTAATCGCCTTTTTTAAGTTCCAAATAAAATACGAAGCAAAATTACTGATTAGCAGTTAGCCCTGAAGAAAGCACTCGCTAACAGATTAAACGGAGGTGATGCCAAATGGATTGAAGATTCTGAAATTCTAAAAGTGCAGATGTGTGGCATCAATGATAAAAGTATTCCAATACACCTTTTGGATGGCAGTTGTTTGGGCTCAAGTGGGAGAAAGAATTCGTTCAAATGAAAATGAACAAATTCAGTTGAGGATCCCCTCTTATGAGAGTGGTTTGATGGCCATAGTTGTAGCTAGACCTATTCATGGGCTGGACTTCAGGCATGACTTTACACTCTGTCGGGTTCGGGCTTCGGGTTGGGCCCATTCAAATTTTGGCAAAAGCCCAGCGAGAGACCGGCCCATGAACAGGTCTAATTGTAACTAGCTAGTGCTTATTCGTTAGCAGAAATGAGGGAAATTGGGAAATGTTGGTCAGAGCAAATATGGTATTTTATGATTTCTTTAAATGATGTCCTAGGGTAATTTTGTAAATATATATGTTTTCCGTCTACGTCAATAACGGAAGGGAGGTTTTTCTTCACAAAAATTCAAGGGATGTATTTATTTCGACGAAACTATAGGGCAGGTTGTTATGATTGTCGAAACTTTAGGGGAGGTTTATGAAGAAGGAGATATACCTTGAGAAACCAAGAGATAAGAAAATAACGGTGGCCTGACTTGATACTATAAATGATTGGAGAATAATTCGGAGTCTGAAAGTCTCATGTCATTTGATGTGTTGGTGTGAGTATTTATATACAGATTGTGTTTTGATTACAAAATTTGAAAACAAGACCAAAACAGTTATCAGTCTTGACTTGATTTGTAACTGCTGGATCTTCCATTGGTTGAGTTCGTTTGATGGTCCAACTAAAACAGTTAATTACCATAACCAGTGAAAACTAAATTCTATTTGTCTGAATCTGAGAGTATTGATTCGTACCTGTAACGTCCAACTTGACCCAGGTCAGAGGAGTTAGTGTGGAGTGAACAGAAAATCTTTTAAAATATAAACTTCCTGCAAATCATTTGTCATTTCCTTCACAGTCTGCAACTCCTGCTGGAAAGAATTATGAGCAGAATGAGAAGGTCTCCAAATTCCCTCGTTTTCATTTGTTTCACTATTTTCTCCCATGCCTTGGTAGCCAGAGCAGACAATCCTCTGGCACCAGCATTGTACGTGTTTGGAGACTCTCTACTTGACAGTGGCAACAATAATTTTCTACCAACAATTGCCAAAGCGAATTACCTGCCATATGGGGTAGACTTTGCCGGTGGCGTCACGGGGAGATTCACCAATGGCAAAACAGTCGCAGATTACATTGGTGAGTCATGGTGTCAATATGTAAAACATTGAAATTAACCCAAAACAAATTTGTTTCTGGGTTGCAGAATTTTCTTCTGCTGTATTAATTAATCTCAATCCTACTTGTTGTATATTCTTCCACAGCTGAACAACTTGGGCTACCATACGCTCCTCCATCCATGAGCCTGTTAAAGTCTGGTACTATAACTGGCCGGAATTATGCGTCTGGATCATGTGGCATTCTCCCATTGACTGGAAGCGAATTCGTAAGGAATCATATCTACTACTAGTCATTAGATATATACATTAAGTGCTTCTCGATCTCTCGGTTTCTTTTGTTTTCTCCAGTTTGGACTAATGGGTTTTGTGCAGGGTAAGTGCCTCAACCTAGATGATCAGATCAACTTGTTCCAAAAGACTATAGAGATGGAGCTGCAACCACACTTGGGCAGCTCCAAAGACCTTTCAGACTACCTTTCCAATTCCATCTTTGTTATCAATATTGGAAACAATGACTACGGCGGCTACCTTGTATCTTATGTTTCTAAAACCAATTTAATGTACACTCCTCAAGCATTTGCTCAACTACTCAAAGACGGACTTTCTCAACGCTTGGAGGTAAATATTCACCATTCACTGTTCAGTGTCCACTTTCCTAAAGCACACTGTTTTCTTTTTATCTGTATATATATATATATCCAACCTTCAATTTGAACTCTGAACCTGAGTAGTAACTAATCCTATATAGTACAGCCAGAATACGTAGCATAAGTCATTTTAACCATTTTTAATTTCTGTTGAGGTGTCACAAGGGAATCCTGAACGGATTGGATGCATGCAAACTCTTGGCGGTGGGGGTGGGCAAGAGCCACGCCTTTTGCTACGATAGCCCTGCTCTCTGAAATAACAACATCAAAGCCTTTGATGCATAAGATGACCCCATCTTGAATTAGCCAAACTTAAGGCCATGACCAGGACACTGTGGAAGCAAGGGATATGGTTCAAGTTTGAACAGATCGTGGCCCGCCCATGTCTGGTTTTCACTTTTTTTTTGGTTGCAAGATGTGGATGGTTCATGGTTGATTTCTCATAGGATGGCTCGCCCAAATGGGTCATGGTTTTTATTGCCATTCAGTTCAAACTCGTGAAAGGTTACTGGTTCCTGATTTCATGGTCTGACCACCCGGCCGGTTCGATTTTGGGTCTTACTACACAGTTTACAGTGCAATCTGTGCAATGAAAAGATAATTCAAATGGGTATCTTAATTAGGATCATATTGATTTATGAATGTTAAATATTGGAATCTTGATGGCAATAACAAGTAGAGCAATAATAGCATATATATATGCATGGTACATTTATCCTTTGACTTATTGAGAAATATATAAATGGACAGACTCTTTACAAGTTGGGGGCCAGGAAGTTTCTAGTGTTCGAGATTGCTCCGATTGGGTGCATGCCAATATTTACAAGAATAGTACCACACGAAGGACCGTGTGTTGAAGAACTAAATCAGGTTGTATCAGTTTTCAATGATGGGCTTCCTGCAATGCTGAAACAATTGACTACTTCGCTCCAAGGCTCCACCTTTGCAGTGGGATATGGTTCGAAGCTTGGACATGATATGATCACAAATCCTTCAAAATATGGTGAGCATTGATATCAGAACTAATTCTTCAATTCGTACCCTTGAATAATCCGATCCCTACTATAAATATATATATATCTCTGCTAACTAACTACTGCTCAACAAATTTAAGGATTTACTTAACATCTGCGGATTTTCTTTATCAGGGCTAGGAGATACAACAGACCCATGCTGCATTGCGGCGAACAATGGAGCTTGGACCTGCATTCCAGGTTTCGTTTCGTGCTCCGACAGTGGCAAACATGCCTTCTGGGATGGTATGCACCTCACTGAAGCTATATATTCAACCACCGGCACCCGTTGCTTTAATGATTCTTCTGTCTGCTCTCCAACCATCCAGCAGCTCGTACAAGTTTGAAAAGCAACAATGAAGGACTCTCTCTCTCTCTCTCTCTCTCTTCTGTTTTTCTGTTTTGGTTTTAAATTTTTCCATCTATCTGATCGAAACCTGTGGAACCGACGTTGGCAAATTGCTATATATTGAGCCATTTTTTCACATGATGCTCTGTTTTGGTTTTAAATTGCAAGGACCATCTGTTGGCAAATTGCTTTTTTTTTTTTTTTTGAGTGAGGCTGGAAATGCATAAAAATAATCTTAAACTCTTACCAATCTCGATATGCAGCCAAAGCACCCGAGTGGAGCAGTTTTGGATGTCAATGGTATAACAATAGGGCCCACAGTCCACCAAATAAGATGGAGAATCAAATAGTCAAAACATAAGAAAATTAAACGAAGACATTCTCTATGGTATTAATAAGTTGATTACAAGAGATAAATAAAGACATATCATCACGTAAAATTGAAAACCAAAGATGAATTGTGGATTGATGATGCTCACCAACTCAATAGGTGAAGTCTTGTAGAAAACACCTTATTTTCTTTTTCTTTTTTCCCTTACTCTTTCTACTAAGAGGAAATAGTGAAAGAAGATAAAAGAAATAGTGAAGTGTGGGATCCACTGGCCACTAATATAAATTCTTTATCAACCCCAAAATTTACTCTGGGTGGAGGAGGGGAGGACGAGTCATGCATTAGATTGGGCTGCCCAAAACATTTCATGCCCAACAAGGAAATACATGTCCCATTAATGGAGGAGAGAAGCCCAACATGGCTAAAGCGACGAGAGACTTTACTCGCAAGCCAAATGGCACATTCATACCGAAAATGCTAAGCTTGGCTTGGCTAAGGTTCCAAATATTCAAGTTTTGGAGTATGTGGAGACGAAAATGGAGACAACCTGATTCCTCATTGTATCATAACACTAAATCAAAATTGAATTGATTTAAGACAAAAAAAAAAAACGGTGGTCTTCTACAAATAATGTTGTATGATACAATTTTATATAATGTGTCTTGAGTCTTAATTGATGCATTAGCAATAAAGTTGTATGATATCTAAGTATCCCGTCACATTGACTATAATGTATCTTTCTATATATATTATTAAAATATGCATTTTCAACATTGACTATAATTTTATTGTGTTAAGATATATGTAGGATTTGTAGGAGTTTTCAAAATGTATCTAGCTATGTAAATATCTTTTCACCTCATCCATACATTTTCAAAGTGTACCTATTATATCTGTATGGGTAAGATACTCGATATTGTGTACCTTTATTTTGAACTTTACCACACGAAGGCATTGATCAAGAATTTTACCTTCAAACATATGATGAAAGAAGCCAACAACCTAGCTGACTTGTTGGGTGAGGTTGGAGGACTTAGAAGGATGCTCTAAGCCTTTAACCCTTGCGTTTCCACCAACATAGACTGATGGTAGAGTAGTTGTTGGGATCTTTGACTAGTTGTAGTGGAGATCCGGGATCAAATTTTGTTGCCACCAAGGCTGGGGGTTATGGGTAGGCTTCTTCATGGGTCAGGCCAAATCAAGTTTAGGTCAGGCTTTGCCTCTATATTAATAGAATATGTTCAGACTTGGGCCTCAGCTTGGCCCGGCCATTGGGCATATAACTTAATCCTAAGCTCAACCATCTTATAAAGCCTGAAGCCTGATGTAGAAATTGGGCAAAAGAAGATTTTTATTTATGTTTTTACTTAACAACATTGATTTAATTATATTAAACCACCTGAAAACCCAAAAATACTGAAAGATCTTACTATTGCTTGGGAAAAGAGAAGAAGAACAAGATTTATTATATATAATATATATTTTTATCATATTATGGGGACTAGCCTATGCTCATGGGCCTAAAACCATGTCTAAGCCCAACAAAGAATGGATTAAGCTAGTCTGACCCATTGGGCTACTTAGCCCATAACCATGTCTAGTTATGGATGTGGGAGATGGGCTACCACTCTTATTTAACCTACCTTTTTGAGATCCTCTTTTATACTCTAGAAAAAAGGTAAATTATATATTACTTACTAGTTGTAGGGCCCTATGCGAAGCACGGGAAACGCTGCTATCCAATACGATGATAGAGGGATTAAAATTGAAGCAAAAGAGCAATGTAAGTATCGTTTTTGTTAGGAGAAATTGAAGCAAAAGGAGTCTTGTGACATTTCCAATTGGGTTGTTCTGGTTCAAGTCCAATTCAATTATTATTTTTGGGATATATGAGCTTTGTTAATTGTAATTAATTATTAATAAAGTTAAAGATTTTATTAATATTTTAAAACTTCTTAAATTTTAAGATTTGAATTTATATTTATTAACTAATTAAATTTATATTTTATTAATGTAATTATTTATAATAAAATTTATTTTAAATTATTAAAAGTAATTTATTTTTACCCAAATTATAATTTTTTAGAATATTATAATTTTATTAAGTGGATTTTGTTACTGTAAAGTTTTATTACTTAATTTTGAATTTTACTAATGAATTTGTAAATTACTAATTATAATAAAATTATTTGAAACCTACAAAGGATACAGTTTATCTCACAGCTCATTGTATAGACTCATGAAGCAAAAAAAAAAAAAAGAAAGAAATAGAAAAAAAAACAAAAACTGAAACTTGCAGCCATATACCAAATGGATAATTGAGTATTGTACAATAAATGAAGTTACATTTAAATTAATTAAGTTATTATGTAATTTTTCTTTGCTTAATTTAAAATTTGTCTTCCAAGTGTTTATTGAGTTTAATACTTCTATATATAACTACAACAAACAAAAAGAAGATATTGCTTGACAAAGGACTCATCTATTCCCTTCACCACCACCATGCTTTGGACCTTTTGAGTCTTCGCCACCAACTTATCCTTCTTCTCATCTTTAATTTGTCTACTTCACATGATGCAAACATATAAAAACGATAATATTTGGCATTCATAATCAATAAAAACATATGTTACATGATAAAAAATATAAATTAAAAAAAAAAAGAGTTTCAATGACTTACTTGACAATGATGGCACAAAGCTTAAGGTAGACAAAAAAAACTATATGGAAAAAAAATCATTTAAATAATATATTTAATATTCATTAATGTGTATAAAATGCATGTTATGCATATTAATTTGTTGACAATTTTGTGTATTATCGTATATTTTATTACAAGTATATGCATTTTCTTCAAAATATCTATAATATTCAAAAGATTCTATATTTGATTGGAAATTTATGCATTTTTGACAAATTCTATCCAAATGTTTATGATATCATTAACCTTAAGTAAATATCAATAATTTTCATTAATTATTAACTCTAAATTATTTTTATGAGCATCCACTAATAATTATTCTTCTAATTATCATTAATGATAAGTAAATAAACAATTAATGATAATTATTTGAGTAATAATTTGCATAGATAAGAAACAAATCACGTTCAAAGAAGCTTCAAAGAAAAGAACCAAAGCCGAAATAAACAGGAAGAACAAAACTCTTCACTTAATACTTAAGAAAAAAATCTACAAAACACCCCTAGTTTCGCCCTAGCTACTCTAGACTTTTTTGCACCCTTATGCCTCATACAAGGAAATTTCCTAATATAACAAAACACTCTTTGTTATAATCCTACTAAATCTCTTCGAAAAAAGAATTATAATTGAATATAAAATTAGAAATCTCACTGTAACGCTAACTTGGTAAATACAAACTAAGATAGGAATTGGAGCTAACTTGGTAAAAAAAAAAAAACTAAAATAAAAATTGGAACTTACTTGGTAAACATGAACTAAGATAGAAATTCCACGATGATGTTATTTCATTAAATATTTATTAAGTTGGGTTGGTGGCATCATGTTTGCTTCTTACATGTCTTATAGTGATTTCCAACTCTCGTAGAACTTATTAGCCTCCTTTTGTACTGCATCAATAATTTTATTAATGTTTGGGAAGCTTCCACCTTTGTTATGGTAGTGAATTGAAAGGTAGGGTGATGTGTCTATAGGTTAAGAGCCCGATGATGTGGCAAAATGAGGAGCCTAGCCTGGGTAGTGTGAAGGCAAACCTATATTGAACTAGATTTCTTGTGTTTATTTTTTATTATTTTAAAATTAAATTTAAATTCAGTATAATATAAGTGTAATTAATTTTAACAATTATTATTGTTAAAATAAAAAATTAGTAACTTATTTTGAATTTTCCATTATGTTAATCATTTTAAAATTGAAATTAAATTTTATCACTTWATAATTATAAATTTATTATAATTAATTATTAAATTTTATAATAACAACATGGAAATATTATTGATGAATTATAATAATATTTTTAATTAATAACTATATTTTATTACTTATTTTTTCTTATTTTCTTATTTATTTTTTCTCTTTTTTGTATTTTAGATATTTTTTACTCATCTTATTTCAATGTTTAAGTTTTTTAAGTTAAACTATTTTGAAAAAAAATGACTTAAACATTAATATTTTAATACATTGATGAAAAACTAAATGTATGTATTTAGAAGGTAGAGAAAGATAGAGATAGGAATATATAGAGAGACATATATAGGGGATGGGAAAAAGGTTTTACAATGGGATGCTTTGTTGTGAGATAGATTAGGAAATGTTTTAGGAGGGGGAGGTAGCTTAGGAGAAATTTTAGGAGAGGAGATTATTTAAGTTATCAAGAATGTCTGCGGAAGAGAAAGTCCCTCATTGGTTGTTCAAAAAATGACATTGAATAAAAAACTAAAAATCCAAAAAATATGAAAATTCCTAGACTTTCTTCTTTTAGTATATATATATATATATATATATATATATATATCGAGATCAAGAGAGAGATGGGAGATGGGAGATGGGCTACCACCATTGTGTAGCCCTATGAAACAAAAAAAAAAAAGTAGAGAAGGGTAATTGCTAATATAGAATAAAAATCTATACTTTATCAACAAACAAAAAAAAGTAAGATTCTATTTCACTAATTATTATAATTCTTAATTTTTTAAATATCAAATAAAAAATATTTTTTACATATAATTTTTTTTTTACAAAACATTTTTCTCAAGTCGAGCTCGAGCTTATGAGATTTTGACTCAAGCTCGAGGCTCGTACTACCTTGGCGAACCAAGCTCAAATAGCTCTCGGCTTGAATCCACCCCTAAAATGGGTCACGTAAACCCCACTTACCATCCTGATATCCTCTCAAAAGCATTGGAGGTCAATCTATGCCAAATGAATCAGACTAATTAGAAAGGGGAATTGAATGTATGTCAAATTTTGCACTGCTAGTATGATTTTGTAACCACCGTCTACTACCGTTCGCACTTATCCAACCTTTGGGATATGACAAATGGGTCATATAAACCACACTTATCATCCCGATATCTTTTCGGAAGCATTAGAGGTGAATCAATGATAGAGGAATCAGATTAAGTGGAACAGAGAATTAGATGTACATCAAAATTTTGCACGACTAATATGATTTTGTGGGCATCATCCGCCAATGTCCGTGCATATCCCCTCGTGAGGTTGTGACAAAAGATTCACGTAAACCCTGCATACCATCTCGATATACTCTTGGAAGCATTGGAGGTGTAGCAATGGTAGAAGGATCTGGTTAAGTGGATAGGGGAATTGGGTATATTATGTTGCACCATTGATCTAATTTTATGAGCATTTTTCGCCACCATCCACACGTATCCCACCATGGGGTTGTAATGGTCATGTAAATCCCACCTACCATCCCGACATTTTCTCAGAAGCATTGGAGGTGAATTCATGTTAGATGAATTATATTAAATGGAAAGAGGAACTGGATGTATGTCGAGTTTTGCATCACTAGTTTGATACCATCCGTTGTCGTCCACAATTATCTTACTAGTTTGATACCATCTTGATATCATATTAGAAGCACTAGAGGTGAATCCATGGTAGAACTAGATTAAGTTAAAAGGGGAACTAGATATATATCCAAAATTTGCACCGCTAATATGATTTTAAGAGTGTCGTGTGCATTATCCAATTGTGGGATTGTGACAAACAAGTCACATAAATACCACTTACCATCTGGATATTCTTTGGGAAGCATTGAAGGTGAATCCATAGTAGAGGAATTTGATTAAGTGGAAAAGGAATTAGATGTACGCCAAAATTTGCACTACTAATTTAATTTTGTATGCATTGTCTGCCGCCATCCGTGTATTCCGCTATGAGGTTGCATTGCTAGTTTGATTTTGCACTGCTAGATGCATGTAAAGTTTTATACGGGAATCTGATTATGTAAAACAAAGATATATTAAGAATATACAATGGGCGAACACCACTTGGTTGAATAACCAAATTCATTTCATTGATGACTAAATGCACAATCCACGCCAAATTTCAAATACTTCGATTCCAAGTTACAACAGCTCATACTTATATGCTTGTTGTCCATTTAGGCCCGATGCAGAAGACACATCAAAGGAAGGAAGGGATATTTCTCTGCTTTCGTCAGTTTGTGCTGGTGAAGAGGGTCAAAGGCGCTACATTGTAGGTTTTCTAGCAAAGACGTTCAGGTTGTTGGACGGAGGTGAAAAACGAAGGTGGGAGTGAATGGGGGAAGAGGAAAGGGAAATTAACGCTCGTTTGTGAAATGGTCATTTTGTGTATTTCAGAATATGGGTGAGGTGGCATTTCAAAATATGGATGACATGACATTTCTATATGTAGTGGAATGGGGATATTTCAAGTCTTGTACACTACTTTCGACGATAAATATTTATTTTTATGGGTGCCTAATGCGTAAATTTGCCTGGATTCTGTAATGGATCGTTGTCTACAACGAGGTTTCAGTACTATGATGGACAAAAGAACAAACAAGATGTTCCATGTGCGTTGGCTTTATCTGAAAGGCTAGGTTGCTGTGTTATATATAGCTTCTTCTGATTCAAATATTTACTCTTTTAAGCTATTCCTAACATTTAATATTGGTGTAAAACCATGCTGCCAATGTTTACGATGATTACTTTAGATAGGTTGTTAGAACCTGGGGCTCAAAAATTTGTTCCCAAAACCTCTTAATTCAAAGCTGCAGAGCCCAAAGCCATCCATAGAAAGACAATTCATCCGCAAACATGTAGTTGGGTTTGTGGATTTCGTAGAGTAAGCACAATTTAAGGAAGTAGATGATGAATAGAATGATAATTTTGACATTTTCAAAAATTTATAATCACACAAGATGCCACAGGATATACGGCTGGTTAATGGTTAATACCAAATTGACACATTTGGAAGTTTAACTACTGGATTTAGCATGTATTGAAGTTTGGGGACCAAAGTTTGATTAATCCCAAAATAGAGGGTATTAATCTGCAATTTTCTTTTTTTTTTCGAGAGCATATAGATTGTATCGTAACGGGTAACAAGTGGATGAATCCATAAAATCAAAATGAGAGGGGGTAAAGATAGTATAATTTGGAATTCTTTATTTTAAGGGCCTATCTCTTTTGCATTTAAAAATAGCGTGTTCCATACAGTATTTTCAGAGATAAGTCTGAATGCCAAATGCAAACTAACAAGACCAATACAGTAAATGTTTATGAGAGGTCATTGTCGAATAAACGTGGACGACTCTGGATCCCCTGCCCACCTCTACCCTAAACAATTGGGGTAAACGTGGGCAGAGTTTGTGTGGGCAGGAAATCCGGACTCGAACTTGTTATCCGCCTCCCAATTTCAGCGATTTACAATTTGCTTTCTTATTAATAGTTACTACAGTCGCATTTGGGAGGGTTGTTGCGATTGTTGGTAGCAGATCAACAGCCAACAGATCCGGTGTAGTTTATAACAGAGTTCGAATCTGCTTCCACGGCGCTCAGCCGACATGTCAAACTCCGGCAACAGTGGTGGTAATGGCAATAGTGTACACGTACTGGTCTTCCCTTTCCCAGCGCAGGGTCACATGTTGCCGCTGCTCGATCTCACCCACCAACTTGCCCTCCACAGCAGCTTAGCCATCACCATACTCGTAACGCCCAAAAACAAAACCCTACTAACACCTCTTCTCTCTAAACACCCTTCCATCCAGACCCTCATCTTGCCTTTCCCCAATCACCCCTCAATACCCCTTGGTGTGGAGAATGTCAAGGACCTTTCAGCCCAAGCTTTCGTTCCTATGATTTGCGCTTTGGGCCAACTTTATGACCCTCTTCTTCGCTGGTTTCAGTCTCATCCCTCACCCCCTGCTGCCATCATTTCCGATTTCTTTCTGGGCTGGACCAACCACCTCGCCTGCCATATCGGCATCCCTCGTATCGTCTTTTCTCCTTCCGGCCTGGCGACTTTGTCACTCTCGAATTCCATGTGGCGAGACCTTCCCAAGATAGACGATCCCAACGACCCCAATTTCCCCATTTCCTTTCCCAAAGTTCCCAACTCTCCCACATTTCTCTGGTGGCAGGTCTCCACTGTCTATCGCAGGTATGTTGAGGGACACCCAGATTCGGAATTCATAAGAGATAACTTTCTTGCCAATATTGCCAGTTGGGGAATAGTTTTCAACTCCTTCTTCGAGTTAGAGAGCGTGTACTTTACTCACATGAGGAAGGATTTAGGACACCACCGGGTTTGGGCTGTAGGGCCTCTGCTTCCTCCAGGTGATGATCCAACAACCGAGAGGGGTGGGTCCAGCTCCGTGGCTGCCGGCGACGTGATCTCTTGGTTGGACAGGTGTAGAGATAATTCGGTGGTCTATATTTGCTTTGGAAGTCAGGCGGTGTTGACAAACAAGCAGATGGAGGCGGTGGCGGCCGGTCTTGAGCAAAGTGGGTCTGAGTTCGTTTGGTGTATCAAGGAGGCTACCACGATGCAGGCGGCGGGAGAATATGGGGTTATTCCGTCAGGGTTTGAAGAACGTGTGGGAGGGAGGGGACTTGTGATAAGAGGTTGGGCTCCTCAGGTGTTGATACTGAGGCACCGGGCCGTCGGCGCATTCTTGACTCACTGTGGGTGGAACTCGGTGCTGGAGGCACTCGTCGCGGGTGTGCCGATGCTTGCCTGGCCGATGGGAGCAGACCAATTTATAAATGCAAGGCTGTTGGTGGAGGAAATTGGGGTGGCCGTGAAGGTCTGCGAGGGTCCTGAGACGGTTCCAAATCCGACAGAGTTGGCTAAATCCATTAACGAATCGGTGGGCGAAGAACGGGCCGAGAGGGTGCAAGCGAGAGCGACGGAGCTGCGTAAGGCAGCGCTAGAAGCAACCAAGGGAGGTGGAACTTCATCCAACGACTTGGAAGGATTGGTGAATTATTTATGTGCACTTCAATTTTAACACGATTAGAATATTCTATAATAGACTGCTGGATTCCATTGAGTGTGGTAGACGACAGAGAACAGGACGTGTGAATTTAAGTTTTTTATTGTTTTCCGAGAGATTGTAAATGGTGAATGAGTACTCATTTTGGACAACTAGAATTTAGCACTTTGTTCTGGGTCAACTGGTTACCTACTCGCCTACTCCTACGGGAATTATACAACGGCCATTTTTGACGCCAGTATTGCAATACAACGTGGGGTTGGTGATTATTAGTTGGGATCTGCTGTTTATAAGGAGTAGATCCAAACTCGGTGATTAGTACATTCGGACCACATATTTAGAGTTATTAGGGTATTATCGTTATTGTTTTTATCGTGTGCGAACAACAACTCGATTAAGGACCAACGGCACCACATCAATGCTATCGTAGGAAAAAAATGGTGTTTTAGGAAACTGCTATATGTTTGGAATCATTTTTTTCATAAAAAAAATGGTGTTTTATGTCACGCCTTGAAAGTCGGAAAAACATGACTTAGAGTTAACACCAAATTAAGCATTTTTTAGAGTTACAATGACAACAGGGTAATGATATGACATTGGATAATGGGTAGAAGTGCAGAAAATGTTTTTTGAAGCATTAGTACCAAACAAAAAAATTGTTATTGCTCTCAGAAACGTCCTACTTGACAGCAATGATTCCAAACAAAAAAAAAGACAGAAAACAGTACTTCTAACCCACACATCAGCAGCACCGTTTTCTCATAAAACAGTGCTGCAACTACAACATCAATGCCAAACAAATACATAATCAACCCAAAACCCAAAACCTTAGGGGCAGAAACAACAATCATTCCAAACACAACCTAAATACAAATTATTAATGGATTGAACGTGATCGGTGAAATAAAGAACTGGCCCGCTCAGTTGCTCGTTGTAACTCTTGTTCTCTCTAGCTCTAAAGCTCTTCAGCTTGCTTGGCTACAACTAGCGTTGGAATGCTCCTCCTCTTTCACAGTTTCACCTACTGATTTAGGCATTGGAACGCTCCTCTTAGGGAATCACCTCAAGGCCTCTAATTGTTGTGCTTGCATGTCATTAAATCCACATCATAGTCCAACTCATCAAGACATTATTTGTTACTCGTCCACTTCACTTTGGACACCATTATTACCCTACTTCTAGGGGGTGTTCATGATTCGGTTAATCGAATTATGGCATTTTTTTGTAAATCGAACCGGTGGTACCGTTTTTTCCAATTCTCTAAACCAAAACTGAACTGGTACCACCGTTTAATCGGTCTACCGGTTTTGGTTTTTGCTCGTTTCAGTTCTTTGATTTTTTTGTTTTCTATATTTATAATATATATTATACAAATATATGTATAATATTATATAATAAATAATAAATGACATATAATATATTATAAATATTTGAAAAATATATAATATATTTATAAATAGATCATTATAAATATAATATAAGTATATATTTATATATAATACATAAAAAATATGTGACATATTAAAAATAGATATAAAAATATATATACCAGTCGGTTTGGTTAACCGTTGGGTTTTTTGTAGGTTAACCGAAAACCGAACTGATCCTTCGATTTTTCAAAAAACTCGATCCGAAACCAAACCGATGGATTTGATTCAGTTTTTCGGGTTTTTATAGACACCCCTACCTACTTCTTCTAAGAAATTTCTGAAACCTCCCTTGAACTTTTTAATATTGATGCAGCTACTCCTCCTTCACTACCTTGAGCTGATGGAAGCATGAATACCAAAATACCCCCAACTTTGATCATTTGAATGATAAGTTGGCTTTTAAATTTGTCCTTCCCTATTACACTCTCCATAAAATTCATAAAATTTATGTTTTTTTCTATAATTTTTGTTTAGTTTGCTAAACATATTTGAATCTTTTTATGAATTTATGATTTTTTTTTACATTTTTTACTTTTTATTGAAGTATGTATTTTGTTATATTTTTTTATCTTTTTCTTTGTTTTTGCAAATTTTGCAAAAATTTTATCATTTTATGTATTTTTTGCAATTCTAATTTTCTATTTGATTGATCCGATGCATCAATGACCACGAAACTCTGTAGAATATTTATTTTTTTTTTTTTCAAACACCCTAACACGTCTGAAGAGAACATTGTACCATCGTTTCGACTGAAGAGAAAACTATCGCTGCTATCTACTGTTCTCCAGTTCGTTGATGCCAATAAGACGGCTATCAACCCTAAGACCCTCTATATTTCCGTTTTCTTTTGGTAAGCTAGTTCATATTGACATTTTTTTTTTTTATATTTTTGCATATCCATTACTTCTTCCTGCAAGTCTCCCCTGTTCATAAACCATCTATTGTCTTCTTCCTGCCATTGACCCTAAGACGGATCTACTTGTTCTCCCGTCTATTGGACCATTAGATACCAAATCATCCATAACGCCCTTCAAAACAGCAAAAGACGAGGAAACGTTTATCTTTGTGAAATTAGAAAGTGATTTGGGCTATTTCGTAAAACACCAACATAAAGCCCAAACCAAACAACAATAAAAGAAAAAGTTTAGAATAGCATTTATCATAAAGGTTTTTTGTTTAGTGACGGTGCTATTAATATAAAGCATAAAGTTGGGTATGAACGATGTCAGTCAGAACTCAGAACTCAGAACTCAGGAGGTATAAGGGGGAGGTTCAGCAATTTACCCTAGCTAGTTTCTTCTGCTTTTCACAAGAGAATCACTTTCTGATCAAGGAAATCAATCTGAAGATATGTCGAACGCCGGCGTCGGCGTCGGCCGCGGCCGTACCCACATATTGGTATTCCCTTACCCTGCGCAGGGGCACTTGATACCTCTTCTCGATCTCACCGACCAGCTTGTCCGTCGGGATTTAACCGTCACCATATTGGTTACCCCAAAAAACGTCCCCATTTTGAACTCTCTTCTGTCCAGACATCCTTCTACTTCCATCCAAACTCTGGTCTTACCTTTCCCGTCTCATCCGTCTTTACCCCTTGGCGTAGAGAACATGAAGGACGCCCCAGAGGGCTCCTTCCGTCCTATGATGCTCACCTTGAATAAACTTTATCATCCTATCCTCCACTGGTTCCACTCTCATCCTTCACCCCCTGTTGCCATCATCTCCGATTTCTTTCTGGGGTGGACTCACCATCTAGCCTGTCAGCTCGGCATCCCTCGCATCGTCTTCTATACTTCCGGGGCTGTCAACTTATCAGTGACCAATTTCCTGTGGCGTGACCTACCCAAGAGAGATGACCCCAACGATCCCAATTTCCCCTTTTCATTCCCCAAAGTTCCAAACTCCCCGATATACCCCTGGTGGCAGCTTACCCCCATCTATCGCAGCTATGTTCAGGGCGACCCAGATTCAGAATTCATAAGAGATGGCTTTCTAGCCAACTTGGCCAGTTGGGGAATCGTTTTCAATTCGTTCAACGAGTTAGAGGGCGTCTACTTGAATCACATCAGAGAGGAGTTAGGCCACCATCGGATTTGGGCGGTGGGGCCTCTGCTCCCTCCCGATGACGATCCATCGAGCGAAAGGGGTGGATCCAACTCCGTTGGAGCCGGCGACGTGATGAGTTGGCTGGATAAATGTGAGGATCATACCGTGGTTTACGTGTGCTTTGGGAGTCAAGTGGTGTTGAGTAATGAGCAGATGGAGGCACTGGCCGCTGCGCTGGAGATAAGCAGGTGTCGGTTCGTGTGGTGTGTGAAGGAGGCAAGCGGCGGCAGCACGGCGTCCACGGGGGGAGCTTCCGGTGTTGTTCCGTCAGGGTTTGAGGAGCGTGTGGGAGGGAGGGGGTTGGTGATAAGGGGGTGGGCGCCACAGGTGTTGATACTGAGGCATCGGGCTGTAGGAGCGTTCTTGACTCACTGCGGGTGGAACTCGGTGCTTGAGGCACTGGTTGCGGGTGTGCCGATGCTTGCGTGGCCCATGGGCGCCGATCAATTTATTAACGCAAGGCTACTGGTGGAGGAAAAGGGGATGGCTGTGAAGCTCTGCGAGGGTAGGCAGGTCACCCCAAATTCTACGGAGTTGGCTAAAACCATTGCCGAGTCAGTGGGTGATCAGGCCAAGAGTATGCGAGTGAGAGCAATGGAGACTCGTCAGGCAGCGCTACATGCAATCAAGCAAGGGGGTACTTCGTTCAAGGATTTAGACGAATTGGTAAATGAATTGAATGGATTAAAATTTAATATAAAATCGAGAGCCAAGTGACAAGTTGAATTTTTACTGTTGTATTAGTCCGACGATTAGAATTTTATGCAAAATAATATTATGTTGTATCCCATACATTACATTACATATATGGCTTTGTCCCAGGCCTTGGGTCCTCCTGCTTGAGAGTTGAGACTAGGCCGGGTTGGGTTTAAACCCACCGAACCAAGTTAGCCCGTTGTAACAAATAAACCCCCCCAAACATAAGAAAGTAAGATATCCATATGCATTTCTCATCAACCAATTAAGGGGTGTTTGTAATGCTGTTAGCAGTTGACCGGTTATTAATTCAATTGTCTGACATCAGGATTTTCTGTTACATTGATAATGGAGACATAACGAAAGGGGTGTACTTGCAACGTTATAATAATGGTTTTAGACTACTGACCTGCCACTGGTCCGACGTTATAATAAGGGCTTTAGCCACTACAGTTATCTATTATTTATTTCAACAAATATTATATGCTCCAATAAGGTTGATAATAACAGGCAATTACCTCGTAAATTATAAATTAGAAAATTTTTACACCCCTATGCACTATGTGTTAGCAACTTTGAGCTGCAAATTGGTTTGAATGTGGTGTTTTTAAGTCATTGGTTCAAGTTTTTATTGATTTTAAAAATATTAATTGAAGTGATCATGATATATAATATTAAATGCATTATTGATTTATTTTGTTAACAATATATTATATTTTGATGATTTTTATTTCATTTATTATTTGAATCCCACATTTAGAATAACTAAGAAGCTTTTATGGAAGTGATATTTTTTTCCTGTTCTTATGCAATACGTATGTAATTGACCATAATACATAATACATTGATCTACTTCGTTGATTGCTCTTAGTTTTTGTATTTGAAGTGGGAATTCAATTTCTCGTTACTGGTGTAATGTAAGTTATGGCAATGCTCCTAGAATAGTAGCCCTACACACCTCCACTCCAAGACTTTCCATGACGAATCAAACATCTCATGGAAGAACTCTGCTCCAATCTCCTCCGTTGTAGCTCTGAATGAAGCTTCAATTGCATTCCCCTGAATTGCTCCAAGATGCAGCTTGTTACATACCCCAACAATCAAAACCTTAGTTGGGTTCTTGGGTTAAGCAGAGCAGATCAAAAGCTTCACTTTTGCACCTTTCTCCTATAGAGCATCTATCAAGAAATAACAGAATTTGGTCAAGGTTTGTGGATATCCCAACAGCTTTGTGTCGTCAGTAGCATCTTCAAGCTTCAACTACCTGAATTTTCTGCAACTCAATATGGAACCACTATTCACTATGGCAGCACTTCCTTGTCTTAGGATGGCTCTCTATATCATAATCACATCCTACATATTCATTCTTAGCTTATTAGAGTATATCCAACTGTTATATTCCTGTATATCTAGGACTCCATCCACAGGATAACAATTATCCTTCGGAGTTAAGATAATTGTTATCCTACTGAGATGACAACTGGTTTTATGTTGTCTCTTGAATGTTATCTAGAACTCTATCTATTTTGTACAGTTCCTCCATTATAAATACAATGCAAGGCCAATGGCCAATTCACTGCGCCCAAATATTTCTTGGTCTTTCTTTACTTTGAGTTAGTATTAGAGCCTTGCCGATCCCATGGCTTCCAACAACTTCAGTTCTGCCTCCCAGCAATCGTCAGGTGCGTTAGCCCCTAGGAATGTGGTAGGTTCAAATTCGGTTCCCCACAGTGGGATCCATTATCTCCCTATCAAGCTCACCAACGACAACTACTTGCTTTGGAAGGCACAGCTGCTGCCGGTTCTCTACATCAATTGTTTAATGGGGTCGTAGATGGTTTTATTGTTGCACCTCCTCAGTATATACCAGATCTAACAAACGGAGGTCAGATGATTCTCAATTCAGAAAACGTCGAATGGTTTGAGAATGATCAACTAGTTATGTCCTGGATCATTGCGTCGCTCACGGAGAACGTGTTTGCCCAAGTTGTAGGACATCGATCATCCTGTGGTGTATGGAACGCTCTAGCCAATTCTTTTGCAAACTATTCACGATCCAGGCTGATGCAATACATAAGGCAGCTTCAAAGTCTCAAAAAGGGAGGTATGCCTATTTCCGAATATGTCAGTAAAGCTAAATCCATAGCAGATAGTCTTGCAGTTGTAGTTGAACCAGTAAAAATGAGTGATTTAATTATGTATATATTAGTCGGATTAGGGTCCGAATATGAGTCTGTTGTTATTACCATTACTAACAGGTCCGACATAGAGGACCTCGATATTGATGATACTTTAGGCATTCTTCTTGGCCATGAAGGCTGGTTAGAACAGAATACTACCATGGTTGGTTCACCCCCTACGGCCAATATGGCCAATTTTAAAAATAAAAATCAGAATAATAATCAATACTCTTCTTCTGGGAATACCCGCAGGACAGGCAGGGGGCATGGTTCTTCAGATAACCGCCCAAAAAATGGTGGCAGAGGGTGTGGTAATACAATTGTTTGTCAACTATGCAATAAGCTCGGGCATGGTGTGATTAAATGTCGCCAGCGGTATGATCTCAATTACAAGAATGAAAAAGCAAAACTGGCAGCCTACAACAATAATATTGCTCCTCCGTCTCAGTTTTCCTTCGATCCAACCTGGTACCCGGATAGTGGCGCAACACATCACATGACGCCAGATGTCAACAATCTGCAAACTCGGTTTGAATATGGTGGGTCAGATCAAGTCAAAGTCGGTAACAGTTTAGGCTTGGAAGTTAAGAATGTTGGTTCTTCAATTTTACATATTGCTACTCGCCATTTTTCTTTAAATAATATTTTTCAATTTTACATATTGCTCGAGATAACAAATTGTTCTTTGAGTTTCATGGTGATTATTTTCTTGTGAAGGATTATACGGGGAACATCATGCTGCGATGAACCAGTAGAGATGGGTTGCATCGGTTTCCGAGCGAGGTGAATCATACAAGTCAACCTTCTGCATTGATCAGTGAGATTGCTTCTGTTGATGATTGGCACAAACGTCTTGGGCATCCAACAATGCGAGTAGTCAAGCAAGTTGTCACCCAGTTCGGTCTTCCTTATGAATGTCATTTTAGTATCAGCTCTAATTTATCTTGTGAGTCCTATCAAGTCAGTAAGAGTCATAGGTTACCTCTCCCCTCATCCTCTTTAGTTGTTTCTCGTCCTCTAGATTTAATTTTTTCAGATGTATGGGGACCAGCCCCAATTTTATCAAATGCAAGGTTTCGATACTATGTAATTTTCGTTGATGCTTTTAGTAGATTTTCATGGTTATTTCCATTGCACTGGAAATTAGATGTGTTTGATGCCTTTTTTATCTTTTAAGCGTCATGTTGAAAATTTATTTGAGACCAAAATCAAGGCTCTACAATCGGACTGCGGTGGAGAATATCACAAACTATCTTCTTACTTGGACTCTATTGGCATTACTCATTGACTCGCTTACCCTCATACACATGAATAGAACGGTTGTGCTGAACGGAAACATCGTCATGTCACTAAAGCAACCCTGTCTCTTCTGGCTTCCTTGTTGCTCCCCTTCTCCTTCTGGGCAGATGCTTCCCTTACAACAATTTATCTGATTAACCAGCTTCCCACTGCCACTCTGAAGCACAAATCCCCATATGAGGTTCTCTTTGGCTCTCCTCCAGATTACAGGTTCCTCAAAATTTTTGGACGTGCTTGTTATCCTCGGCTTCGGTCGTACAATCGCCACAAGTTTGATTTTTGTTCCCAACAATGCAATTTTCTTGGCTACAACAACAAAAATAAGGGGTATCACTATTTACACCTTGCGACTGGTAAGGAGTACATCTCCAGACATGTTCTCTTCGATGAGCAGAAGTTCCCAGGGTATTTTGTGATTGCTCCCACTGAATCCATCTCCCCTACTGGGGTATATCTACAACCGCCGCTGTCACCTCCAGCTCCTTCTCCGGAATCATAAGTTTCTGACTCACTGCTATAGAGAGATTCAGATCCACCATCTCATCAGTTTCCAACTCACTACCCATCCCATACAGGATATTCTTGTTGCATCAGTCCCTGTTGCTTCTCAGCCTTCTAGTCAGCACCCAATGGTGACTCATTCGATGGATGGGTCTCTCCCACCTCGTTCTCAGCTCAAAACCAGGTATCCTTTACCACAATCTTTGTAAGTTCATTCTGGTGATGACACTTCAGAACCCTCCAGGTATTCACAAGCAGTTAAATCTACTCATTGGCATGATGCCATGACTAAAGAGTTTAATGCATTGGTTTCTAATGGTACTTGGAGTCTTGTTCCCTATTCCTCTGACATGAATGTGGTTGGGAGCAAGTGGGTCTATAAAATCAAACGGAAGGCAGATGGTATCATTGACAGGTACAAGGTGCATTTGGTAGCACAGGGTTTTACTCAGATTCCTGGGGTTGATTTTACAACTACTTTCAGCCCGGTTGTCAAACCCGTAACCATTCGTACCATTCTCTCTCTTGCTGTAATGTATCGATGGTGTATACATCAGATTGACTTTGATAATGCTTTCTTCAATGGGGTACTTCGTGAGGATATCTACATTAGACAGCCTAAGGGTTTTGAAGATCCTACCAAACCAGCCCAGGTGTGCAAGCTGCACAAAGCTCTTTACAGCTTCTTTAGGCTCTGCGAGCTTGGTATGCCCATCTCACTCATCAGTTGGCACAGATGGGTTTTTGAACATCTATAGCTGACACTTCTCTGTTTGTGTTTTGCTCTAAACATGTTACTCTGTATCTCCTTATCTATGTGGATGATGTCTTATTGATTGGGAACTCCCAAAGTCCTATTCATAACTGCATTCAAGAGCTCTCTCGGCATTTCTCTCTTAAGGATCTGGGCCTTGCTGCTTTCTTTCTTGGGATTTAGCTTCTTTGGCATTCTAATGGGGTTCTTCTTAGTCAACGTCAGTCTATTACTGATCTGCTACATCGTTCTCACGTGGGTGCTGCTAAACCGATTTCCTCTCCTATGGTTGTTCATCCCAAGCTTACTCGTCATGATGACTCCCCTCTTCCTGATCCTACTAATGTTCATTGGGTAGCTGTGAAACGCATCTTGCGTTATCTCAAGGACACCATAATGCATGGTCTATACATCTCTCGGACGTCGTCTGCCTCTCTTACACTTCATGTGTTTTCAGATGCTGACTGAGCAGGCTGTCCGGATGACTGACGATCCACCGGCGGATTTGCTATTTATTTAGGGCCTAATCTTATTGCCTGGAGCTCCCGCAAACAGGCCACAGTAGCACGCTCCAGCACCGAGTTCGATTTTCGTGCTTGTGCTACATCTACTACTGAAGTGTTGTGGATTTCCTCTCTTCTTCGAGATCTTGGCATCACTCTCTCTGAAACACCTACTATTTGGTGTGATAACATCAGTGCCACTTACCTTGCTGCCAACCTTGTGTTTCGTGCTCGGACTCGGCATGTTGAGGTTGATTTTCACTTTCTCTGGGATCTTGTGCTTGCAAAACGGCTTACTGTGTGGTTCATCTCTTCCAAAGATCAGGTTGTTGACACTCTCACCAAGCCCCTTGCCGGTGATCAGTTTCACTTCTTACGGGACAAACTCCATGTTCATGATGAGCATGGAGTTTGAGGGGGCGTCATAGAGTATATCCAGTTGTTACACTCCTGTATATCTAGGACTCCATCCATAGGATAACAATTATCCTTCCTACTGAGATGAGAACTGGTTTTGTGTTATCTCTTGAATGTTATCTAGGAAGATAGAATCCTCTCTTTGTACAGTTCCTCCATTATAAATACAATGCAAGGCCAATGGTCAATTCACTCCGCCCAAATATTTCTTGGTCTTTCTTTACTTTGAGTTAGCTTGTCAAGATTACTCAAGGACAAAGCATCATAGGCTACACCAAACTGTTTAGAAGCATAGGAGCCATTAGATTTCCAAGGTTCGAATGCTGTTTTGAAATAAAGCTTCTGTTTCGTGCAGGATTCTCCTGTCTTCAACTATATAAACATCTTTTCATTAAACCAATTAAGTTTGTACACATTACTCACACATTCAACTACCTGCATTTTGCATCCATTCCATTTGTATTTACTTCACCGCGTATTAGTTCTAAGAAGGAACCAAGTTTATTGAGAAGGTAAAAACGAAAAAGTACTTCTGGATTTATGCAAATACATCAATCTAGAAGCTGCATCTGCATAGCCTATTCACTTCTAACCATGACATAACAAGCAATTTTCTCATTACAACGGATACCAAATGACCGCACAGTAGCTTTAGAGAAAACTGGAGTTTCACCATTGAGTTGCTCCAAATCCTTAGCTGCTCTAGTAAGGCAATCAGTACTCTCACCGACAGAAATGTTAAGAACAAGTTTTTACACCTTAATCTCTTGATCGGATTGAACAGCTTCTTTTTCGATGCCATCTTGCTTACTCTGGCCCTCTCCCCTGCGGGTGGTAGCATATCGTATCATCTGGTGTTGTGCTTTGTCAGATCTGATAAACACAGTTGGTGAGCATCAAGAATAAGAGAGGTGCACCGTTGCTGCAACTCCTCTATTCTCGTCGTAGAAGACGCTGAACAGAGGCCCTATGGCGGAGGAAGATGGAAGGGAAGAGGGGAGAAAGTAACAGATGGAGGCAGTGAGAGGACCGAGAGAAATCAAAAGAAGGGGTTCTTATCACCTATCGCTCTGCTCTTCGTCTCAAAGTTGAGGACTATGAAAAATTCACAAGAAAGGTATTTTAGAAATTTAAAAAAAAAATATTAATCACGTAATATCACATATAAAGGGAGTGCGACAGAAAGTTAAAAGATAGGGAAGATTTTCAACAATTATTGAAAAGATAGAAATACTTTAAAGATAAGAATACTTTAAGATAAATATATAAATAACTCAATTAGCTAAACGATAAGGATAATTTAAAAAATTTACCCTTAATTTTTCGATAAACAAAGCGCTGCATCCCACGGTTCCCGACTAATACGATTATTAACCAATCCGTTTGTCAGGTATTACTAATTTACATTTACAACTCGAGATTGTCAACGTGAACGAAGCTAGCACATGCGCGGCCTGGCCTGCGTATTAAATAGAGAATCAAACAGCAATTATGCATAAGCACACTAGCTACTTGGTACAGTCAAAGCGGCTCATGTCGATGTTTTGAATTCAAATTCTTTACGTGGCAGTGTTTTCATCCCCTACTTTCATGGAGGAACCAAAGTGTGACTTGTCTTCCTGTTTCACCATGAGATAAGAGGTCAATGTCAATCCACCCTGGAGGTCAGAAGGCTCAGGCTTCCCTCCCATGAAAAATCAAACCCAAAAAAAAAAAAAAAAAAAAAAAATTCAAAATTTGATCGATTGGAGCGAGTAATAATTCTCAAGATCAGCCCTCAACCATACATGCCAAGGCGGTGAACATTAATTCCTCCTGTCAGAACCCCTTTATATATCAAGGCGGGGAACAGAACCTCTGATCTGGAGGTGTTTTTTCTTTCTTTTTTTTTTGTCCCTGAAAAAGGAGAAACCTGAATACAGTCTGAAAGATAAATATGTTAGACTCCGCTGGTTGTGGTGGTGCTCACATACTGATCTTCCCTTACCCTGCGCAGGGACACATGTTACCGCTACTAGATTTTACGCATCAACTCGCAGCTCGGGGCTTAACCATCACCATACTGGTGACACCCAAGAACGTCCCCATACTAAGCCCTCTTCTTTCTAAATACCCTTCCATCCAAACCCTGGTCTTACCTCTTCCGCCTCATCCCTCTATACCCGCTGGCGTCGAGAACGTCAAGGACCTTCCATTCACCTCCTTCACTGCTCTGTACTGCGCTTTGGGGAAGCTTTACGATCCTATTCTCCACTGGTTCCGGTCTCAACCCTCACCCCCCGTCGCAATCATCTCCGATTTCTTTTTAGGGTGGACCCACCACCTTGCCTGCCAGCTCGGTATCCCTCGCATCGTCTTCTCTCCTTCCTCCGCTGCGGCCATCTCGCTGATGCATTTGCTCTGGCGCGACCTTCCTACGAGAGAAAATCCCAACGATCCTAATTTTCCCATAACGTTCTCAAAAGCTCCGAATTCCCCGACCTATCCCTGGTGGCAGCTCAGTCCTATCTTCCGCAGCTATGTTCAGGGAGAGCCGGAGATGGATTTTATAAGGGATTCTATTCTCGCCAACTTAGCGAGTTGGGGAATAGTTTTCAACTCGTTTAAAGATTTAGATGGCGTGTATCTGATGAACTACGTGAGGGAGGAGTTGGGACCCCACCGCGTTTGGGCGGTGGGGCCCCTGCTCCCTCCTGATGACAATCCATCGATCGAGAGGGGTGGATCCAACTCGGTTGCAGCCGGCGACGTGATGAGTTGGCTGGATAGATTTGAGGATCATACCGTGGTTTACGTGTGCTTTGGGAGTCAAGTCGTGTTGAGTAATGAGCAGATGGAGGCACTGGCCGCTGCGCTGGAGGTAAGCGGGTGTCGGTTCGTGTGGTGTGTGAAGGAGGCCAGCGGCGGCAGCACGGCGTTCACGGGAGGAGCTTCCGGTGTTGTTCCGTCAGGGTTTGAGGAGCGTGTGGGGGGAAGGGGGTTGGTGATTAGGGGGTGGGCGCCACAGGTGTTGATACTGAGGCATCGGGCTGTAGGCGCGTTCTTGACTCACTGCGGGTGGAACTCGGTGCTTGAGGCACTGGTTGCGGGTGTGCCGATGCTTGCGTGGCCCATGGGCGCCGATCAATTTATTAACGCAAGGCTACTGGTGGAGGAAAAGGGGATGGCTGTGAAGCTCTGCGAGGGTAGGCAGGTCACCCCAAATTCTACGGAGTTGGCTAAAGCCATTGCCGAGTCAGTGGGTGCTCATGGGCCCAAGACCAAGAGTGTGAGAGTGAGAGCAATGGAGACTCGTCAGGCAGCGCTACATGCAATCAATCCAGGGGGTACTTCGTTCAAGGATTTGGACCAGTTGGTAAATGATTTAAATGGGTTAAAATTGAGGGCAAAGTGACAATCAAGAAAAAATCGTGATCGTGGGCCGGGCCGGCCATATTTTCAGGGTCTCCATGTGAAACTTTCAGTTTACAACAATGTTGTTCGGTATTTGGAATCGGAAGCTTTTAAATGGTTACCGCTCACACTTATTTATTATGTTTCCTTTCATGTTAAGCTTGTATTTTACACTTTTTTTAGTTTTTTTTTTCACTCATAATAATAAGGGGTTAAATATTTAAATGCCCATTTACTTTTTGGTAAATTATTTATTGGGTAAACACACTTACCTAGGTAAGAGTTTTTTAAGAAAGACTTATTCGGATAAGTGCATTTGTTCATATTCTTTTATTTCTCCATATAAATAAGATAATAACAATCTTAATCATAAATATTTCATTATTAAAAGGGGCATTTTTATCTTATTTAGTATTGACAAATTTTCCTTAAATGAAAAAGTTAATTTAATTATCTAACAGATGAATATATAAATTTCATTGATTCTCATATAAATTTAAAAATTAAATATAGATTTTTTAATCAATTAGAATCAAAGTTACATTGATTAACTTTTTTCCTCTCAAAATCAAAAAAAAAAACCCAAGAAAGTATCTTAATGCTTAATAAAAAGCCCCCAAAAAGCATCTCTATGGTTAGTAAGGGACAAAAGACAAAACACCTATTGAGAGGCTTGTGCTCAAATCAGTCACAGTTTCACAAAAGACAAAAGAAGACAGGGATTGCGGTGTCAGTTTGAAGAGATTCTTGTACATAAGGAAGGAGAAGCCCTATTAGAATCTCTACCATCACACCCTTTGTTTATTTTAGGAGGTGATTTGACAAAAGAAAACATCGGTTGGGTTGTCGATTTGAACACACTTTTGTAAACAGAAACGCTTCGGGATATGGGTAGTTTCACTGAGTGAGAGAGTTAGAGACAAAGTTTTATTAAAATAATCTCACAAAACTATGCAGGTGCCCAAACAATGATGCAGCGCTTTTTTTCATTAAAATAATCTTACAAGAATTCTCTTCTGTTAGGTCGGGTTTTGGGCTTTTTATTAGGGCCGGGCTTGGGCCTAACAAAATCTTGTTTATGAAGAGTAAAAATCCGGCCCGGTCGGCCCATGAACCTGTCTAATGATAGGTATTAGTTGACATATTTTAAAAGTTCAGATGCTAAATTATGGCATTTTAAAGTTTAGAGACCAAAATAACACTATGCCCAAAGTATAAGATACTAATTGGGAATTTTTCCCATATTTTACTCTTTAATCGTTGATAAAGAAATCGAAAGAGCTAAATTAGTCTTTTTCTTATACACATTTCTTAGGGTAATTTATTGATTATTTTTTTTTTCTTTGTTTTGTTTCTCTAGGATTTGTGATTCTGGACTAATGTAGATGTGCTGTTTTTAGGCTGAAGGTAGTATGAACGCTGAAGCTTTGAAGAGGTTCGTTGAAAGAGAAGGAAAAATGTGTGGTGTTGAAGGTGGGAGAAGGAATGCTCATTGTATGGTCGTAATAGGGAGGCGTTGATGGAGTTGGACAACAAAGCTAATGAAAGGGCCAAGGAGGCTGAAATAAACGTCCTTGAAATGGAGGATTAATTGAGGAGAGTTGCAACGGAGTTACAATTATACAAACAAAATTAAATACGTTCTCCCGAGCTGATTGGAGAAAATCTTTAGAGGTTGAGGATACACTAGATTAATTCTAGTTTCTAGATACTAGCTAGAGAGATGGCAAGTGATTTTTAATCCGTAAGATCGACCACAGAAAAGATTATAAGTTATGTAACAACATTACATAACGTTACATGCGAATAGATTGTAATGGTAATATTAACAAGATAAGATGATATCCCCAAATTAAATGGTACAGCCAAAATGGGCATTTTCCTACCTACAAGTTTTGACCATTTTGACCAAATAAGATACTCTGTTGCAAGTAGTGCCACAACTTACTCTGATGACGATGATGTTAGGAATGGCAACATGACGGGTGGGGGGGACCATATTTTCCGAATTTGAAACAAACTCCCCTTCCTGATCCTATGTTACGCCTTTGCTTCATGAATATATCTCACAGTTGATAAAAGAATCATGCATAAATCAATCCTGCTTCTGTGACCATGCGTTGATCAAGAAACATTTTGATACATATCAAAGATGCCTGGGTAACAGATAGTAGAGTAGGAGCACAATACTTCCCATCTTTCACAGAAGTAACTAATTTCATTAAAACAAGGGTTACTAAAGGCATGTCAATTTACAGTTTTTCTACTATTTCCTTCCTACCCTACCCTATATGATGGATGTTTGGCTTCAAAAATTGGATCAAAAGGGAGGGCCTTCTCTCTTCCTAATTCCTTTAATTTTGGGGGAGGGGGGACAAAATTGTACTTAAACCTAAGCTACCAGCTATGGTTTCAAAGGCACATTGTTGTTGATTGGCGGCTTTCGACGAGGGCTTGCTCTGTAATCCTTATGCAGCAAATTCACCATCTCGTTAGTGGCCTCAAGAAGTTGTTGGTTTTCACTCTTCTCAAACGGATTATGGAATTCTAGAATGCCTAATAATCTTCTAGACCTTGATGAACATTTCAAGCTGTCACAAGTTGAAATAGCATCAGAGCCTTGGGGCCTCATGAATTGGCTGCAGGTAGCAGAGTATGGGAGCTTAATTGGTCCACTCCCTTGAATTTCCTTGCTGTCAGAATTCAATGCCTTTGGCTTTGGCTTTGGCATGCTTCTGTCATTCTGGAAATTTGAGATGAGAAAGCCATCCAGTGTCAGTTTGTGGGACAATGAACAATGGAACAATATAATATATATATATATATACGAAAAACTGTCTCAAATCCTTTAGAGAGAGAGAGAGAGGACCTTATCACTCATCTTCCTTGGCAGCAGTGTTCCAATGGACTTCTTTGAATAAACATTCTCATCTCCTCCTGCATCCAACCAAATCAAATATTCAAATTGAAACTCCTCCTCCCCCCCAAAACTTAATTATATCATACAACTCGATCGGTTGGATGAGTGTCTAAACAACCCCTCAGGCTACAAAATCAAAACTCAGTCATCTTATTTATGTCCAACGCAATTTTCGAAACAAAAGGAGATGGTATCCATTAAATTTAAAACATATATAGGAACTTTGGGCCACTTGGTATAATAAATTCTTTAAACATCAAAGTCTTATTACGTAAATACAACTATACAAGTATGAAGATGTTTTCCACTTGTTTTTCCCTAGAACATAGGTAGATACAAATTAAAGAAAGAAAGGCAAAACTGGAGCTACTTTAATTTGATGCGCTTCACTGCTATATGTTTCTCAGTTATTCTTAGGTGGGTGGGATTTGGGGAAACGATAATCAGCACTAAAAGCTATAAAATCAACTACTTTGACGTTGACACTTAGGAGACTTCTATCCTTCAATTTACATTCTACATTCAACAACTCTCCCTCCCCTTCATAGTCATCAAATTTTCCATGAGAACAGGCTGCACCTGAAATCTTTGGACTCTTTCCCTCTGAAGATTCCTTTCCCATCATCAGGACACTACCGGCTGCAACTTTTCTTCCTCCAAGCCTATTGCTTCTTGCGTTAGTCTCAGCAGGCACCCCATCAAAAAGTTCCTGTTAATATGTTTGATTTAGGGGGCAAAAACACTCTTAATGGGTAACAAAATGGTATAAGAAAACAACAATATTAATGGAATAAAAATTAAGCTACCCTGTCAACAGACACTTTACTCAATTCACTCTCTGCAAGCCCGTTTGCACCGACGACCACCTCTGTCCTCATAGCTACAAATTAAGGAAAGGCCAAGAGTTAGTCGCACCTTGATCATGTACAGAAATTAAAACTCAGTTTTCTACTGAAATCAATTAAGAAAGTCGTATGTATACCTACCTTGGTGGTTTTGTGCAACAGAGACCCTTTGGGCAAGAACAGTGAGGAGAAGCCCTACTACTGAGCGTGTAAACATTGTAAGCGCCATCCTTCTCTTCCTTGGTATGTTTGTTTAATTTCTTGTCAACAACAAAAGAGAAGAAAGAAGGAAGACAGAAGCTGGCTTTATAGAGAGGCCAAAGTCCAATCCCAAGTCAAAGCTAGCTAGGGTTGGAATATCTCTTTTATCTATCTTTTTCTTTCAAATAAAAAATAAAAAAGTTTCTCACTTTCTCCTGTCTACATATGTAGAAAACAACAGCGTTCAAAGCTTGAAAAGTTGAACGTGGTTTTCTGGGTTGGCTTCAGAGTTTGAGAAGGGAGGCGTAAGATAGCGTGGAATGGAAGATACGGGTGTTTTGCGCTTGTCTGCTGCCATGCATGCAGGAGGAGAGTGATTTACCACTCATTAAAACCTAGGGTTTCTATATTGGTGATTGAAGACTCTAGTCCCCAAATTTGGCGTTTTGTATAATTAGTATCATGAGCTGCGGAAAGCAAGTTTCAAGAGCAATGCCAGAACACAACTTTGTCTCCGGCACACATTCATATGGTAGTGCAGGCTACCTAACTCAGCTAATCTTAGCTTAACTTGTTCTAAGTAAGTATGAAGCTAAAATAACGATTTCGAACCAAGTCTAACTCATAAGGGGTTGTTTGAATTAACTCGGCTTCTTCCTTGACTACATTAAGTGCCTCTGTTCTCTGTTTAAAAGGGAATAATAAAAAAAGAACACAAGTTAAATTATGGTTTCAGTACATTGTTGAGATTAACATCACATCACATTAGCTTCTAATATCTAGAGAAGTCGAAAATTATATTGAGCTCAACTATGGACTCATTTCTTAATTTATATGGCATATTTAACTTGATTAGTAAATGAGGTTTCTCATTGAATGTTGATTAGAAAATATGGTCAAGTGTCGTCTTTTCTCAGTTTAGATGCAAGGGAGACTGAGTCAGAGATTCGACATACAGCTCAAATATGACAACAAAATAAAGAATGTGAAAAAACCAGCTACTCATCATCCCTTGGATACTCTTCAAACATGGTTCACAACTGCAGAATCTTTTTATTTTAAAATGAGTAAACAAGAGAGCTCAACACTCCACCCCCTCCCCCTTTCAAGAGACTGGTCCTCTTTCTAAGGACATCAAAGGTATATATAGGTGAACACCCATCATGTCCTTTCAAGCTTCTCACTAAAATATCTTGCAATATTTGTCATTTGTCTTTGGTAGTTTTATCAAGTCCTGATCAATCTCTCTTTGTTCTTTAATCCTTTTGGTAATAATCAGTCAACCTCTTGAAACACTGCTTGCATTTTCGACATTGAAAAGAACTCAAACAAATTTGCAGGTATTGTTTGGATAGAGTATATATATGAGATAGCTCCCCAAAAGAGTATAGGAGATAATCAACCTCTTTAATCTTTCCCTCACATTTCTATTTCTCTTTTATTTTCTAAACCAAACACAGCTTTATTGACTAAAGTGGAAAGATAAGCTCCCACTTAATCGAAAAAAGGAGCCTAGGTATTGTTTGGAAAGAGTATAGGAGAAAGCTCCCCAAAAGCATGAGTTCAGAAATATCCTACTTCCCAGTTCCCATCCCGAAGAACAAATTAACTTAGTAGATTAATGAGCCTATTATTTTATTGGTAATTTATAGCCGGTGAGTAGTCCCCAAGAAGGCATGAGCATCAAATTAAGAGTTGGAAGGAACATGGGCAAGTGGTTACTGCATAGAATTGCTAACCCATCATCATTAACAATAAATACACAGTAAAGAAAGGCTATATTTATGGGCGTGCCTTCCTGTGAAAAACATTAATTTCTATCTGAATAGAAAATTGTGCCATGTGGCAAGCAAAAGTAGGCAGCTAGTCACATGCATCATGTGCCACATGTTTTGCCACGTGTTACAACGTGTTATGTGGAGATTTGATCCACGTCTTGGAATGAGCAAACCACCGATTGTTGCCGTGTATTACGTGTCACAAACTGGTTGTAACATGTTGCCTCCACCCTGTAATGTTAAAGAGATCTATTCTCGGAACTCGGAATAGAGAGACAGTCCTGCAAATATTGGATTCGATTCCAATTGGATAAATCCTAAATCCAAATTAGTATTCAAATTTTCAAATGGGAAAAGAGCTAGATAGGATCATAGAACTTAAATATTATTTGTCATTAAAAAATTAAATCAACGATGATCAGAAAAAAAATATATTATTAATGAAAAGAGCTAGAAATGAATTTATTATTGTAAATTGTGAACTAAATAATTTTTAAAAGTAATTTATAAGAGATTCTGAACGCATGACTCTTGACTAAACAAAACATTCAAACCAACTTTACTGACATTAGTATATTAATTTTATGTATCAATGTATGTAAATGAGATCCTATCAGATAATACAAAGGTGCATATCTCTATTTCATCCGATCATAAAACAGATTAATTAAATCTGAGCACCTTAATTGAATCGAATTAGAATTGGAAGACAGTCAAACGGATAATAGAGATCTGGACTCACACATTGCATTTCACAGGTTCATGTAACGTTTTCTTATTGGGCCGGGTTGTTCAATTGGTGGAACATGGCTTTGTGCTTCGGTGATTTGGATGGCTTTGGTGGGTGGCGTTCCCAAAACCCAAGATATATAGCAAACAATAGGAGGATGGGGTTGAATATAGCTAGCTTGAGCTTGATCAGTTTGGAGTTTGGACTAGTGTAGATTAATCCATGTGACTAATGGAAAGCTTCCTTCCTTAATTGTGTATGGCTGACTGGCCTGCCACTCTAACCCCATCTCGACTTTAGGGCCGGGTTGGGCCAGGCCAGACATAGAGAATCCTTTGTGTACCTGCTCGGTCAACTTGGCATTTTCTAGGCTCTGATTGAATTGCAGGTTAAGTTGGATTTACTGGTTATTATTTATCCCAACATTATATACATAGCTTAAGGGTTACAGAGTTTTACAGGTCACATTGGATCAAGTTGCAGGCTCAGAAAGCAAAGGCAGCGCTTTGGGGTTCTTGTGAGAGCCAGTAAATCCGAAGGCCGTTCTTGGACCAAAATCTCACGCCTCTATCTCTCAGTTTTTAATTGAATTTGAATTTGATCCATTTTTTATTGGATCAAAGATGGATCCATCCACCCCCTAGTCATTGTACCTGTCTTCATTTACGAAATTGCATATAAATGCCTAAACAGGCTTTTTAAAAGTCATAAGGAGATTGCCACGTGGAATGTTCCTAAGTTGTTTATTAGACTTCCTATACCACTAAGACATGTTTGGAGGTGCTTTTTGTCCTAAACAGGCTTTTTAAAAGTCATTTTTTGAAATGGGCTTCTTTCGAAAAAGCACGTTTTTAGCATTTGACTGGCCATTATTTATTTATTTATTTATTATTTGTTCAAAGTGCTTATTGCAAACATGAGAAGCTAAATGGATATTTTTTCTACATTTTCAATTGGGCTTTTCTGATGAAAATGACCATTATTTCAAGCTTTTTCACTGAACAAGTACCAAAAAAATAAGGTTTTTTTCACTGAATGATCTTCTCGCTAGCTTTTGAATTCTCCAACGTAAATTTATAGCACAAAAAACCCCATAAGAGAAAGGCTCCTAGACATGGCCAAAATTATACAAATGGCTTTGTTTACCCAATGACCCTATTTAGACAGTGAGATGTTATAAGACCAGCGTGCTTTAGACTCCGGTGCCATTTGATAAGTTTCTTTAGAAAGATTTTTCAGCAGCTTACATGTATAAATAAAAGACGTATTGAGCTTTTATAGTCTTTTCTTTAAAAATAAGGAAAATTTTCTGATTAGTACGCTATATTTTTGGTCTAGTGCCATTTTGGTCTCTAAATTTTAAAGCGCGACAATCTAATACTTCAACTTTTAAAATGTGCCAATTTAGTACCTATCATTAGCAGTTCTTCAATTATCTATATCACATGATGAAATGTAAAACTTTCAAAATGTCAAAACTACCCTTAAAAAAGATTGTTCATCGGCCTCTACCTTGAGACTGAAATAGTGCTCCATGACCTAAATCAGATCTTGAAGAGTGTCTGCTTGAGAGAGAGAGAGATGAAGAGTGCTTGTGACCAATCAGTTTCCGCAAGCCCACCTCTTGTTGCCCAATCATCTACATTCCATAGGCTGTCGTACACCCTCATGGGTTGCTTGTTGGGGAAGCAATGCCAAAGATAGAACTGTTGAGGAAGAAGATGATGAACAGTGTTTTAATTTTGAGAAGGCATTTGGATGGTTGATAAAGAAAATTAGATGACACTCGAAGGGCATTTGTGTCTTTTCACGTGCCACTTAATAGCTGGTTAACAACAAGTACTAGGTTGGCATGTTTTGAAAATTAGAATACTGAATTGTGTCACGTTTTAAAGTTCAGGGACCAAAGTGGCACTAGGCCCAAAGTACAAGGTACTAATCCAGAATTTTCCCTAAAAATACAGGCCGTTTAGTAAACAATTTGGTTTATTGGGCTTTTAAAAACACATTTAAAGATTATTTATTGCATAAAAAGACTATGAAGCTTCATTTGAGACTTCCCAAATTTTAGCATTTAAAGTATTTGAAATGACACAAATACTTTTGTAGTTTCTTTGTCAACTATCCAAACATTGATAAAAAAACAGTCCCAAATCCTTGCATATTCTATTCATGAAAGTTGGGATCAGCAGAATGCCCACTGAGATTGACCCCAAACTTTTTTGAATAAAAGAGGCAAGGATTTGGGACTATTCATTTTTTGTCAACGTTTGGATGATTGATAAAGATGATTATATAACACTCAAAGGACATTTGTGTCTTTTCAAATACTACTTATTGACTGATTAACGGCAGGTATTGGATTGACACATTTTGAAAGTTTGAATACTAAATTATCACATTTTAAAGTTTAGGGACCAAAGTGGCACTAAGCCCACATTACAAAATACTAATCGACAATTTTCCCATTAAACTATTATATAGGATGAGGTAGATAACAGCTTGAACTTAAGTTTTGATAATTATTATTATTTTTTCATAATGAAATAAAAAATAGTGAAGGCTGAAGGTTGATTTAGTTCTTAAAAATGGTTAATCAGCTTCTATTAATATATTAAATTACGGGTTTCTGTTAGGTTTTAACCATTGAAACTTCCAAGCCAATCGTGTCAGTAAATGGAGAAACATAAAGAAATACAGCATTTTGCTGATAACCGAGAAACTTTCAATGTCCATTGAAATAGAAGCTATTCTGCGTCGATGCTCAGTGCTCTTATACAATTTGTCTTACAAACATAAAATTAAATAATACAGCTGATCAGTAAACGGTGGGGAATAATGTGCCCATCAAATGGGGTCTTACAACGGCCGAAGGGGCAATAAACTTACTAATTAAGTGAAAATATCATGTCTAATGAATCAATATACTCTATGCCAAATTTTAAAGGTGTCTTTTGGTTCACACAGGAATAGGGCTTTGGAATTGAAATTAGAATGGATCCTTTTAATTTTAACTGTTTGGTTGGACAAAATTGAAACTTCATTTTCATTCTTGGGGGAATGACATTCTTCCATTCGAGGGAATAGCCATTCTCTGCCCCTCGGGAATGAGAATTCATTTTAGCTTATTCCAATTCCAATCTTAATTTATGTTTGAATCAAACAAGCAGAAGGAATAGATCATTCTAATTCTAATTCAAATGAATTTTGATTCCATTTCCAATTCCAATTTTGAATGCAAATGGACCCTAAGAATAGGAAAGCCATTAAGTTGCACATGAAAATAAGTAAATGTGTATACGTGTGCATTCCTAAAAAAAAAATGAGCCAATAATATGGGACTTTATTAAGAAGGCAGAAAATTTGTACCATGATTTATTTGTGTGGCTCTCTCCAATTACACCTTCATTTCATCGGTCATCTATGAAGAGGAAAGAGAGGAGGTGATGGGTCCTCTCACCACAAAGCTTATGAATTCAAATCAGCCCCCCACAACGTCCCACAGCACATTCCCATCGTGTATTGAGAACATCTCTCGATGATAATACCAGGAATGATGATGCCATCGTCAGGAGATGTTCCCAATACACAGTGGAGATGTACTGTGGGATGTTGTGGGGGGCTGATTTGGTCTCCAAAGCTCACATGGACCTCCTTTTCTTCTCATTTTCTTGTACATGTAGTTATTTTTTTATAGGGAAAATTCCCGATTAATACCCAGTACTTTGGGCCTAATGCCACTTGGGTCCCCCAAACTTTAAAATGCGATAATTTTGTACCCAAACTTTTAAAACGTGACAATCCAATACTTGCCGTTAACTAGTTGTTAACCAGCTGTTAAGTGGCATTTGAAAAGACACAAATGCCCTTCAAGTGTAATTTAATTTTCTCTATCAACCATCTAAATGCTGACAAAAAATTAACAGTCTCAAATCCTTGCCTTTTCCATTCAAGAAAGTTGGGGCCACGTTTGAGTGCATTCCGGTGACCCCAATTGTCTTGAATAAAAAAGGCAAAGATTTGAGACTGTTAATTTTTTGTCTATGGTTGGATGGTTGATAAAGAAAATTAGATGGCACTCAAAGGGCATTTGTGTCTTTTTAAAATGCCGCTTAACGGCTGGTTAACAGCTAGTTAATAGTAGATATTGGATTTTCATGTTTTGAAAGTTCAGGGCGCATTTTAAAGTTCAGAACCAAAGTAGCACTAGGCCCAAAATACAAGGTACTAATCAGGAATTTTCCCTTATTTTAAAATTAAATTATCAAAAATATAAGAAGTTAGAATAAAAAAGACTTCTTGGATCTTAATTAATTATCTATGATAAAACCCACCGTATCACTCTTAACCCTTTTTGACCACAGCTTGAACCCAAACTGATGCCATAACCTTGTCAAGAGGAAAGAGGGAAAGTGAAGGGTCCCATCACCTTAGAGCTCACAAGTGCCCCTACTCCTCTCATTTTTGGCACATGAAGTTACCTATTTTTAACTTAACTTATTAAAAATACAAGAAGTCAAAATAAAAATAAACCTAGGTTTTGACCCCAGCTTGAACCCAAACTGATGCCACTTAATGGCTTGTTGGTGACTGTTTAGAATAATCTAGAATTTGGGACTGTTCATTTTACTGTCAATGTTTGGATGGTTGATAAAGAGAATTAGATGGCATTCTTAGGGCATTTTTGACTTTTCAAATGTCACTTAACGGCTGATTAACGGACTGGTTAACAGCAGATACTGGATTGCCACGTTTTGAAAGTTCAAATACTAGATTATTACATTTTAAAAGTTCGGATACTGATGGATTGTCACACTTTAAAATTTAGGTACCAAATTATCACATTTTACAACCATGAAAACACCCATAGCTAAAACCAGTATTGTTATTCTCGACTCAGCTCTGAACGCAATTATATCTGATTTGGATGTTAGAAATTAAAACCATTAATAATTGAATTGAATGCATATCTAACCTCATCCAATCTGATGAATAAAAATAAAAAATTCCTAAAACTTTTTAATTTCTTTCTGTCATTTTAAACTCGATCAATAAGATGAATCCAATTACAATTACAACCTAGGGAATGTTTGTTGGTTAATATTTTATCGGTTAATCAAACGGTATTTCATTCTCACAATTAACCAAGACTCGGAAACGTCACTGGGTCACCGAATCATTTGTTCAATATCTAGTCTGGTCAGTCTGATTACCTAAAACTAAATCATCTTTTATCTAAGCCTTAGCCTTATATGGGTTTGGCTACAAGAATCCTGTCTATGAGATATAAATTATTAATTACCAAAAAAATAAGATATAAATGAAACCATCAAGGTCGAGGTTTAATGCAAGGCAAAAAAGTGCAGTAGTGACATCCTTAGCCTGTTTCCCTATATATGCACACAACAGTTTTGTTGGCCGAGAGAGAGGTGTTAGGAATGATTAATTAGTTTTGGGCCGCATGCATTGATTCATCATCCCCTAGCTCTATACTAATTACTCCCAGTCAATATTCTGGGTAACGGCTTCATGAATTCATGTATGAACACCAAGTATACATTTTTCTGCAGGCCAAAATAATTACAAGTCAGAATGATATGGAAAAACTAATTTAGGAGAGTAAAAACGTGAAAGCCTACATTAATTTCTGTAGCTGCAACTGGGAAGGTAATTACGAGGCATTATAAGCTAGCAAGAAGCTGAATGTCTAGTATTCCAATCTCCAAAGAAGCACTTGCAATTGATCACATCGCAAGATAGCTATTAGCTTAGCTCTGGAGAAAGCTTCACAGCTACTGCTGCGTTGTGTAGTATTATTGCTTATGCTATTACATCCTGCTGGGTTGTTTCTTGTTGTCATTGCCAGAGCCCAGCAAGACAGTGCTCACGCACCAGCTATCTTTGGCGATTCCTTGGTGGATGTTGGAAATAACAACTATATTCCCTCCACAGCGCTAGCAAACTACACGCCTTATGGGATTGATTTTGGTTTTCCTACCGGTCGCTTCTGCAATGGCTTCACTGTCGTCGATTATGGCGGTATATCTCTATATATATACATATGCTTCATCCCTTAATTTATACTCTCTTGTATGCATGAATTACCACACTTTTATTGAGCTCATTTCACTTTACCTCAGCCACTCTACTCTTATAAACTAAGGCCCCATTTGATTCACGGGAATAGCTAGGGGTTTGGAATCAGAATCGGGATGAGCTATCCCGATTCCAATTGTTTGGTTGAGCAGAATCAAAATCTCATCCCCATTCCTGCTGCAATGGTGTTCCCCTCGGCCCTCCCCATTTGAGAGAATGGCCATTTCCAGCCCCTCCCTTGGAATGAAATTCCATTCCTCTCTGAACCAATTAAAGGATTTTGATTCTAATTCCAACTGTGAACTAAATGGACCCTAAGATATTATTGTTTGGCATTGATGCATTTTTCTGCACTTGAATTTGCATTCCTCATCTGCCACAAAACAAACAAGATAGTGTACAATGGGCTTCAAAATCCAATCAGAGAAATAAACACGTTAGCAGTCAATACTGTTAATATAATGATCCCAAAGAGCATCTATTTAGTTTGTATCTAGTTGGTTCTAATGGTGACTGGTGAGTCTGGATCTCCTTATACCATGAACACTTTGACCAATGGAAAATCCATCAAACCCAGTCGAATTTTGATGAATTTTAGTGTACGTAGGAGATATCTGGAGTACTTCGTACGTAGTGGCATGACACAATTTATACACACCATGAAGTCATGAACCATGTCAATTAACCAGATTGGTTCATTCTCTGATTTATATATATTCATCATGCATGGTCTCATACTCTCATTACTTCTGCACTCTGAATTGAAGCACGCTTACTGGGGCTACCACTCATACCACCATGTTTGAGTCCAACGTCGAAAGGAGCAAATATTACCAAAGGACTAAACTATGCATCTAAAGCTGCTGGCATCCTCGATGAAACTGGCAAGAATTATGTAATTCTCGTCACCCTTGTATTCAATACTTGATTTGGATATATCTTATCTTGTATTAGATCTGAGATACAGTTTATTTCTCGTTTTCCTTTGGAGATGAAAAGATATATATATATATATAGCTAGCTAGCCTAGCCTGTGTCCTTCTTCTGGAGAATCAAATGAACCATTCTGGTATTAAAGGATCCATTAATTGATATTAATATCAAGAGAGCTAATATATCTCTGATAAGCTTTCATTCCTTGGTTCAAGGATCAGTTCTTGCTTCTTTAATTTCTCCCATATCTGTTACGTTTGTAGGGGGCAAGAATATCGATGAATGAACAGATACGGTTGTTCGAGAACACTGTGAAGGAGGACTTACCACCTCTGTTCGAAAGCCCCAAGGCCCTCCATAGTTATCTAGAAAAATCCATCGGAAGCAATGACTACATCAATAATTATCTTATGCCCCATATCTATACAAGTAGCAGGATCTACAATGCTGAAGCATCTGCTGATCACCTCATTCGGAATTTTTCTCAACAATTAATTGTAAGTCCCTAATTAAAATGTCTTTCTAGCAAATTTGTTTCATGAAATGAATTCAAAACTGAACAAGAAAACTTAAATTTGGTCCGAGTGAAGGGAATCAGCCAGCTGGTTACATTACAGCCCCAACGTTTGGGGCTTTAGTACCCGTTTGGGAGGGCTTTACACAGCAGATTCTGGCTTTGCAGTGTGGATTCCACACGGAAAGCTTGGAAGTTATGTTTGGTGAAAAAACCCATTAAACCTCGACATGATTTCATTCTACTAAGAATTAAGAAAATGATTTTTCAATAAAGCTAATTTTAGTAACTTCTTCAAAACTACTCGGTGATAGCAGCTAGGAATGGCAATTTTCCCCTATTTCCCCGATCCCCATGGGGATCTGCCCTGAATGGGGCAGGGATGGGGATGAATTTCCCCCCATGGGAGCGGGGATGGGTAAATTTTCATCCCCATTAGCGGGGACGAGGAGAGCACTCCCCGCCCCGTGGGATCCCCAATAATATATATATATGTAATCATACATTTATATATTAGTATTTTTAAAAATATGGTTGAATATGTTTGAATCTTTTCTAATTAGATCGTAAATTTTAATTATTTTATTTTTATGTTTTTAAATAAAATAATAAAACAAAAACAAAATGGTTAACATTATAAAAATCATAGGGAATGGGATCCTCGTGGGGATGGAGATGAGAATAACCTTGTCCCCGTTAGCAGGGACGGGGATGGAGAGAGGCTCCCCGTCCCCGCCCTGCCCCGCCCCATTGCCATTCCTAATAGCAGCTCCATAAAAATGAAGCCCTTACAAACGTAGGGGTGATCGCCAAAAACCAAAAAATCTAAAAATTAAACCCAACTGAAAAATCCTGTTAATCAAACCAAACCATGCAACTGGTACATATGTATTTGTATTATCTTATATTATTATTTTTTGCCCCAAAATTTACTTCAGATGGAGGGGTGGCCCCCTTAGAATTTATAATTGAAATTCAATTGAAATAAAACAGGGGAGGACGTAACCCACCTTGCCCCATATTATATATTTATATATTTAAAGCATATTATATATGTTATATATATATTAAATACAAATACATATACATTATATATAATACATGATATATTATTTATAATATAATATATTGCATATATTTCTAGTAGTTATATTATATAATTGTATATTTATTTATAACATATATCATATATCCAAAAAACAAAAAACCAAAGAACCAAATGGTCAAAAACTGAACTGATCAATAAGTTAACCGATTGATTTTAGTTCCGTTTCAATTTTGAAAAACCAGTAATACCAATTCGGTTCGAAAAAAGTACCATACGTAAGCATTCTTACGCAAACAGCCCCTTAGTTACAATTATTAAAACCCGAAATAGAAGACCGGTTTAACAAGATTTCACAGCAAGTTCAAAAAGAGAAACACGGGCACAACGCAAAAGCAGTAAGCTTTAGGGGAGGTCTGCTGGCCGGGAGCGCCAGGTGGGTTGAAGAACTCTACCCATACCTACCTACAATACAATACAGCCGTGGGTTAGAGATATCTCCGCATGAATGATAAGATATCCTTAATGCACCTGTGAGTAGATCTCGTTGCCTATCATACATGGCCCCAGTTGATAAGTTTAGATTTCCTATCTACAACAACTCTACTTACATTTATCCACGTAACATTGCAGTTACATATAGAAAATATCTCATCCTCTTATATGTTATTATGCGCAGCGAGATGTTTCCAATACACAAGAGTAGTGTTTTGTGCATAGGCATAGGTAAAATTCTTATGAATAGAAAATGTGAACATCCAAATGAAACGGATTGTGATTGAGAAATTAGAGAACTATCGAGAATAATGTGCTATACCGTTTGTCATAACCTTGAGCGTGAATCACATGACCTCAATATATTGCTGTAGGCATTAAGGCGGTGTTTGGAACCGCGTAAATCTTGTGGAAGGGACCGTCAGTCCCGTCCACACCCTAATATAGCGTTGATAGGTCCCTTCTACACCCCAATTTCTCATCCACGGTAAAATCTTGTGGTTAGGGACCATCCACACTTGATTTTTGATCCCCTACTTCACACTTTTCCTGAAAGTGTACCATTGTTTCACATTTTAATATTTTTGTCAATAAAATATTAATTATTTTACTTAATTTTTAATTTTTTTTAATTTTAATGTCTTATCAATAAAATATATTTTCTAAATTTTTAATTATTTTACTATTGTTTTTATAAAAAAAATAATATTTATTGGTTAATGTTAATTCATTGATGCATTTTTCAATATATTTATCATATAAAATGCAAAAATTATATATTTATGATTAACTGTGTAGATCAAGGTTTTCAAATCTCCGTTGACTCGGATGGTCGGGCCGTTCAACTCGGGAACCGTCCAGGCAAGTGGTTCCGTTTTACCCCAAACCCGGTTTTTGGCCAAAAACCGTTGAAAAAGTCAACAACCCGTTGACTTGAGCGATCAAACTGTCAACCCGTTCAACTGTTTTTTACTTTTAATTATTTTTTTATTTTTTTTAATTTATTTGTCTGAACGGGCCATCCAATCAAATTGGACAGTCGGACCGTTGACCCGGAAACCAATGGCCAGAACGGTTCCATTTCCGGGTTGTTTTTTAAAATGTTGGTGTAAATCATTCATAAATGTATATGAGATATATAGAATCAAAAAGTATGGTGTCCACACCACACCTACAGAACACCACTGTGGGTGTGGACTGGTCCAATCCATACAATTTATCCACAGTTCAGAACAGTTGTGGACTGTGGTGTGGTGTGGATTGGACCCTGCCATAGGGTGTGGTTTCTCATCCACATTACAGGCACCCCCTAAATCAATTCATTTTGATTGTATATGTGGAAGTACTACCACCCCAACTGTACTTTGGGCCTAAAAATTCTGACCCTAGGCTAACGGAGCTATAAACATTCAAAATAACAAAAACCCCCACTTTATACACCAATGTCCGCACGTGAATTGGCATCAATTCCAAACTGGCACCCACTCCAACTGTACTTTGGGCCTAAAAATTCTGACCCTAGGCTGAACCGTCATTCTCCCTTAACATTATTGATGTCTATTGCAATTAACATTAGGTTGTGTTTGGTTTCAAGGGAAAAGTAGGAAAAGAAAAGAAAAAGTAAGAAATCCTTTACAAACTTTGTATAGATTTTCCTATCTTTTCATTCTTTTCCCTACCTTTTCCTTCAAACCAAACATAACCTTAAATGAAATGTCATAAACGGCTGCACTCCTTGCGACCCACTAAAACATTGAATGCCAGCTGAGTGGTGGCTTGATTGACAAGTAAACTGGGTTGGTTCCGGTGAGATGCCGTTACAAGTCTCATTATTGGTTCTTAATATCTTTGAAAAGAATTATTAATATTCTAGAAAATTGTACCATACCAAGGAAATTTGAAATAAGGTCCCAAGGGCAAAAGAGAGCAATTTAATATCAAAAAATAAAATAAAACATTGAATTGGGAGAATTTGGATCTCCTACAAACAAAACACTTTCCAACTCCCCCACTATAATGTAACACTGCAATCTCATACATGGCAGATACCACTTATCAGTCTTATCATGAGATGTGTGGTGTCGGATCATATTGAATAGGGTGTTGGAACTGTTTTAGTGACAGGAGATCTACTTATAATTGGTATTTCTTATTAAAAAACAAAACTGTCCCAACATTATTTCAACAGTGGTCTGTCCGTATATCTTGGACCCGTTATAAATGAGATGTTCTAAGGTGTTGGAACGGTCTTTTGTTGGGAGTAGCGCTGTTCATAACAATGCCTAACCCGACTAAACCGATCAACTCGGACCGATCCAACCTAAGTCGGCCGGGTTTTTATTAGTACCGGTCGGTTTCGGGTTAGGCAAATATATAAATTGATATATCGGGTCGGTTTGTTTTCTTGTGTGAAAACCGAAACCAACCCGACCCGAACCGAACTAGTCTTCTACTAGTTTCCTACTTAACCATAACTACTCTTCTACTAGAACTAAAAGGCCCATTAAGCAATCTATCATAGTTTCTAACTTTCTATAATCTTTCATACCAAATAGGCAACCCTTTAGGCAGTTACAATTAGAATTCAATTAGGTGTCATTTTGTACAGGAACAAAACCGAAACCGATTCAAACCGACCAGGTCGGTTTGGCCTATCAATAGATCGATTTCGGTTTCCACCTCAGGTAACCCGACCAAGTTGGGTCGGTTGGGAAAACCCCAATAACCCGACCCATGAACACCCCTAGTTGGGAGGAAATCGGGTTTCTCAAACAATGTCATGTCATTGATGCAAATTAAAAAGCAATTAACGTGATGTTTCAAATTTATTTTCTATTGCTAGCCTGTTAGCGTTTCATTATGGTTGCAAGGGAGTGCTGCGACAGACAGTGACAGGAGATGATCCTCCCGTTATAAATCTCTTGCACTTGCATTAAAAAAAATGTTTGTCATTTTTGTTTTGCCATAAGTCTCAATTTTGCAAAGAGTACAAATACAAATATAAATATGTACATACAAAATACAAGGTTTTGCACTCTTGTATTTGTATTCTTTCCAAATTTAGCCTTAGGGGTTTCCTCGTGTATAATTTTACGGGTGTTTTCTCTTGTCCTTATATTTGTGCCATACATATTTGTATTTGCACTCTTCTTAAACTGAGCCTTGGGCTAGGTTTGAAAGTGATGTAAAACGTTATCAATTTTAAAGCTTACATCAGATTGGTTTTGTTGGCATTTGGGTGGAGTGCCAATTAAAATTGATGTAAAATTTCATTCGCAGTTCATATCTATCAGCGTTTGAACGAGTAGAATTTTATATCGTAAATCAGTGTAAAACCTCATCTAAAGTAAAATAAAGTTTTATATTGATTATCGATGTAAATACTAATCAATAAAATTGATGTAAAATATCACATTTTTCAAAACTCAACAGTCAGAACCATTTTAAGGTTAACATCGAATTTTACATCTATGAGGTTTTACACTGCTTCCAAAAGCAGCCTTGAGCTGTATTTGAAAACAGTGCAAACATATTTGTACTCTTACCAAAGGCAGCCTTAGGGTTGGCACTTTATTCTAGCATGAAAATGCAGACTTGATTTGATTTTACATTGATAAATTTAATCAAAGGTATTTGGTGATACTGGGTAGAAACACCAATGGCTAAATAAGTATTTTTATCCATAAGATCCAATTTGGCTTATTTATTGCTTAATACTTTCAACCATCTCCGAGAGTCTGAGACTTGCATTGGTGGAATGGAAGCTACATCCATTAATTACAAGTCAGTTTAGTATTCCCCCACTGCATCTGGGATCAATGCTCTCTGCAGTATGCAGTTAGCTTTAATTAAGACACTCTTTCTCCCGGCCCTCATCTCCTCAGGGACGCGCAGACCAGCAGGTCATGAATCATGATGCAGTGAGTCAGTGACAGTGGGGTTGCTCTCTCTCTCTCTCTCTCTCTCGCCCTGCCTGTGTGTGTGAATTTGCAGAAACTGTACAACTTGGGGGCCAGGAAGATGGTGTTGACTGAAATTGGGACGCTTGGATGCATACCCAATCAGCTATCCATGGCAAACGCTGACAACGGTTGCGTGGAGAGGGTCAACAACCTGGGCATTTTGTTCAACGATCGTCTCGCCCAGCTCACCAAAACACTCAATTCCACCCTCCCTGGTTCATTTTTCGTCTATCAGAGCGTATACCAAACCTTCTATGATATGGTGATCCACCCTTCTAACTACGGTCATTACCTCTCACCTCCAACTTCATTGTTTGCAGGGTTCTTTGTGGCAAACGCTGCTTGTTGTGGGAACGGGAGGTATGGAGGAGAGGTGACCTGCCTCCCCTCACAAATCCCTTGCTCCGACAGAAGCCAATATCTGTTCTGGGATGCGTTCCATCCAACCCAAGCTGTCAATGACATTATAGCGAACAGGTGCTATAGTCAGAACGCTACCGACTGTTCCCCTATCAGCATCTATCAGCTTGCTCAGATATAGCTCATTTAAATGGGCAAAAAATTAATAATAAATGCTTCGAGTTCCAAATTTCAAATCATGTCTCCATTTCCCTCGCTTGGCTCATTAGATTGAAACAATAAGGTTCGCTCAGATGTGGGTCTATGCTGAACAAAAATAAGAGGGAAGAAAACATTCTTGAAGGGCAAGTTCTTTCGCTTCAAAAGAAAATGGAAGGATGGATTGAGTTTGAATAATCCAAACCAGTCGAACCAGCAGATTAGAGTGCCTTAACAATATAGGACTCGCTGCCCTGCCCCCATTTTTCGAGTGTTGATCTATAAAAATTTTTGGTGAGTTAACATCACAGTTTAATGGCTTCATTGCTTGGCATCACCAGATCTGTTACATCTTTCCCTTTCCGGTTCTGGGTCGCTCTTTATTAGTTTATTTATTCTTTATCCAAGTAAACTAATGAAATCTCTACGTCGAATTGCCATCGTCCTCCGTCCAAAACCTGCAAACTCTGGATTCTGAAATTCAAACTACATCCCAGAAGCTTACTTTGGGAACCCCTGCTTCAAAGCATTTACACCAGTAAGGAAAATATGATACCGATCAAAAAACAAAGTGCGGAAAATATGAAGTACGCGCGCTTTTCCAAGACTACCACATGGTAAAATTGATAGCAACTTCTAACAACCCCCACCTGGCTAGCTGGTCCAGGAACATGACTAGAAGGTGCAACAAGTGTGAACACTTGGCTCAGCTCAGAGAAGCTCTTTGCAGCAAACCCTAAGGGAAGCCCGGACAGGGAAGATGGAGAAAGGAGTTTTAGTTCTTGTACCATTTCTCAGATCTCTGTCTCTAGTGCTATTTGGGTTTGCTGTTCTTGCCGTCCGAAGCCAAGATAGCCCACTTACACCAGCCATGTTCATCTTTGGAGATTCATTGAACGATGGTGGCAACAATAACTATATACCCAGCATTGCACGAGCAGATTACTTGCCTTACGGGATTGATTTTGGTTTCCCAACTGGTCGGTTCTGCAACGGCCTCACCGTCGTCGATTATGGTGGTAATATCACATGTTAATACAACACTTCAGCATGTTGTGTCTCCAAGAACATCGAGAGCTTCATATTCCAAATCTAATTTGACCATCCAATTTTTTTTTCCCTTTTCGTTTTTATTGTTGCTTCATAGTTCATACCCATCGAATCACTCACTGTGTCTCTCTTATCTGATTAATTTCTATTAATTTTAGCTCGGTTATTGGGCTTACCGCTTATACCACCATATTTAAGTCCACTATCAAAAGGAATGAACATCTTGAAAGGAGTCAACTATGCATCGGCAGCGGCTGGAATCCTCGACGAAAGCGGCAAGAATTATGTATATATCCCTACCCTTTGCTCAGTTTCTTTAGTAAATCCGAAAACATACTGGGTCTTTGTTTTTTCTTCTTATTTCTTCTTTCCTTTACATAGTACTTTTCAGAGGATATCAAAATAATGCAAGTTCAGTGCTTCCCAAAGAGTTACTTTTGGAGAATCCAGGAAGGAAATTTTCATCTTTATAAAATGTGATTACTGATTACTGTAGCAGTAATTAACCCAGATTATAAGGCCTCAAATTTGACTGATTTGTTACAAGATATTAGAAGTATTTGAGCAATTTCATTTCAAATATCAAGCACAGGAAGATTTGTACAGGGGCCATATCATTTTAACTTTTGTTTTTTTCATTGATTTGAAGGGAGCACGAATAACCTTTGATGGACAGATAGCATTATTTGAGAAGACTGTGAAGCACGACTTACCGCCATTGTTCCAGAGCCTCGAGGCCCTATCCAGGTACCTTGCAAAATCAGTTTTCATCGTCACAATCGGTAGCAATGACTACATCAACAATTACCTCAACCCCACCATCTCCAACAGTAGCCAAATCTACAGCGGAGAAGAATTTGCAGATCTCCTCATCAGGGCCTTATCTCAACAACTAACGGTAATCACCAACTATAAAACTCTGTGATCAATGCCCTTTGCTGAAAATATAATCTCAAAAAACCCATCAATGGCGGTGCATCAGGCCTTTGCAAAAGAATCAGTTTTAAGCCCGCAATTAAAATCACGGTAACAAAAGAAGAAAAAAATAGAGAGACTTTGTTATCGAAACCCAACAGAGCCTCTATTACCACCCGCTAATGAATGCTAGAGATTCTCTTAGAGACCACCACAAGTCCACAATATCACCATGCCAAAGGCAAAGATGAAAACTTCTGCTATGAAGACTAGCTTTTAGATTATATTTGTCAGCGTCCTCTTGCTAAATCATAACCCCAAAGATCATAATTGTGTCTGACGATAGTGGTTTCACTGTCCGCAGAAATTGTATGGTTTGGGCGCCAGGAAGATGGTTCTGGGGGGAGTTGGCCCAATTGGATGCATACCCGATCAACTATCCAAAGGAAATGGCAAGAATGGTTGCATTCAGCGGATCAACGACTTGGCAGTTTTATTCAATGATCGTCTCATGCGGCTAGCAAGCAGCCTCAATTCCACCCTTCCAGGCTCATTCTTTGTATATCATAACATATTTGACGTTTTCTATGACATGGTCATCAACCCTAATGAATACGGTTAGTACCCATTGCCATTCATTTTTTTTTAAAAGGACTCTTGCAAAGAGGTGTTTCAAGGCTTTGAGAATCTCATTAGACATGTAGGCTAGAAACATAGAACTCTTATTCATAGCTTTTCTAGTAAACATAAATGAAAACTTTCTTGTGTTCTTGAATTCCATTTGGGCTAGATCTTGATTACCTTTCTTCATATTTCTAAGTTGCCACCTCATGTTGCAGAGTTTACTGTACCAAACAAAGCCTGCTGTGGGAATGGGAGGTATGGAGGGGCTCTGACTTGCCTTCCTCTACAGCTGCCATGCTCGAGTAGAAACCAGTACATTTTCTGGGATTCCTTCCACCCAACCCAAGCTGTCAATGCCATTGTTGCCAACAGGGGCTACAGCAAGTCTGCAACTGATTGCTACCCAATCAGCGTCTACCAGCTGGCACAGATATAAAAAATGAAATGTGGAGAAACAAGCAACTACTGTATATGCAATGACAGAATGACTGATTGGAAATTGGAATACAGGATAACAAGATTGTGCATCATATTTTCCATCCACCCAATCTATTTTCTTAAAGCTGCGTTTGCTTGGTTCCTGTTAGTTTTTGCTGAAAAAAAAAACAGAGGTACTGATCAGAAGTACCTTAATGCTAAAAAAAACACTTGGCAAGTCATTGCTTCTTCAGGCCAACCATCTTTACTATATAATGCTAATATCTGCCTTGGCCTCGTATCCAGACAACCATCCAAAAACTCTAGTCTATTTATTTTCTTATTGCCACTACCTCCCCTCTCTCCTCTTGTACGTGGCATTCAACTAGTCCTAAGTAAAGCAATGGCAATGCAATTCTAGCTGGACCATCAACAGTAGAAGCCACCAGAACAACTCAATGTGTTAAATATGGCAAAAGCAACCCCCTTCCCTGAAAAATATGGAAGTTTACTTAATTCATTACTTTTTGTTTGTTAATGAAAATCAAATTCAAGCTTCTAGGACAAGATCATCCTATTACATCCCCAAAGAGAATATATTTAAATTGGCCTCTGGAAGCAACCAGTACCAATAAATATAATTCTTTATCTTGTACAATAGTTAGCCTTCTTGGTTCATTTCATGATATCCTTTTCCTCCAACTGTTTCTGCATGGTAATTTATATTCTTCATATTGGAGTTCAATGATGTCAGTTTGTGCGTGTGTGTACTAATTTGGGGTTAGTCCATCTATGACACAATGTATGTCCCTTTGACTAGGTGCAGAACACCTCTGTATTCGACCAGAAGCATTCAACTAGTTGGCAGACTTGGATTGGCAACAAAGGTCCAAAATTCATTCTTCTAGACTGAGAATCAGCAATGAAGCACTAGAATTCTGAGGAAGAAATATTTGGTCTAGGTGTATGAAGACCTTACCACTACATTAACAATAGCAATTCGAACATCAACAACCATATAGACATTTGAATGGAACAGGCGAACAGCCCAACTTTCAGCAATCACCTAGTAGCCATTTACTGATACTTGCTCAAGAATACTACACCATAAAAAGCAAGTCAAAGAAATCAAAAAAGAATGGAAGATAAAGTAAAAATAAAGCAACAAGAGTATGCCATTTAGACTTCTCTTGCAATCAAATTGCAGCAACAAATTGATAACAAAGGGAAGTACCAGACTCTAGAAAGAGCCACTTACATGTGTTGAATATTTTTAGACAGTATATATGAATTTTAGAAAATCCAAAACTTTCTTGTATTCATTTCTGGACCTCCCTATCCATGATGCCTTCATCTGACATGTTTACTCCTTGACCAAGAATCTAACTAGTGAAGCAATGAAGTCATGTCAACGACCAAGCCTTTATCCCAATTTCATTGGTAATTTAAAAGCAAACCATGGAGTTAAGACTTGTTTCTCTAAGATGGAGCAGTTGATGCTAAATTCCTGAATGTGGTGCTCTCTTAGGATGATGAAAACAATATGCTAAGATAGAAAGGCAACTGGATACCATTTTGCAGCCAGTTAAGTAAGAAAAACGGAAATCTAACTCATGGATGGATGGATAAATGTGCAGAGACAGGGAGGGGGCAGAGATTGAGGAAAAAAAGGTGAAGCAAATGATGATAAACCATGAAACTCTCTCCAACAATTGGAAGGCATTGCCACAAAGTGCACTGCCCTTCTCAGTGGATGGAAGCATCAAATCTTGGCTCATAGAAACAGACCTGGCTGTTGTAGGACTGAAGAGCACAACCAGCAATCCAAGACCATACTTTCTTATCTACATCATAAAGAAGACCTTTCCCTTGATTCCATGATGTAAAACAGATCAAATTATCCTGTCCAAAGCATTCGAACCTCTCCGCTGATAATCTCAAAAGTGCCCTAAAATACTTTGGGGGCATCCTACTTATCTCCACCCACATAATCTTCGTATGATCCAACTCCCAAATTCTCATACTCTGTAGAGTACTATAAAGTCCTATCCTTCCAACCAGAAACAATCGCTTTTGTGTGCCAGCTACCAAATATCCATCCAACAAGGAACGAGGGAACTTAGCTGGTATATGTTCCCAGCACCCTGTGTCTAGGCGATACATCATCAAACCAAGTGGAGAAAGGGTCTCCAGGTAAAGCCTTGAGTCACAGAACGCCATCTTAGAGGAGCAAAGATTAACGGCAGGCATTATCTGATGAACTGACCAAGTGTTAAGCTTGGAATCATAGACCTCAGTGGGTAGTGTCTTGTCACCATAAATATCACTTGTGGCAATCACTTTGAACGATCTATCTGTCCGGTTGGCAACCATGATCATTTGCCTTTGCTGGTTATAATGCATACTGGGCAACGTCCTCCAAGCTTGGGTGAGGGGGTTGCAGACCAATGTCTTAAAAGTTAACCCATCTAATCCGGAGAAGCAAACAAGACCCCCAGAAGAACCAACTAGCCAGAATGCCCACTGTGGTAAGAATGTCAATGGGATTTTATACCATGTTTTCAACGGCAAGCTGAAGACGGAGCACTGAGGGATCTGCGAGTTGTTCCAGAATGTGAGAAGACAGGGCCCATGCGATGGCACTTCTGAATGGAACTTAAGAAAGCTACTATCTTGGAGAATCGAATTCCACCGTTTACACACGGACCGGAGTCGGAAGATCATGAATGGGGGAACCCTAGCTAGAATTTCATTGAGCAGGTCTTCCGGTAACATTGCCCATATATTGTCTTCCATCTGAACATCAGGATGGACAGGTTTAGCAAATGTGGCAGCAGTTTCTTCGTCGAAGCCGCGTGGCTTGGTCTTGACCACCTTCTGCCTAGAAGGGCTTGTATTCCTCGATCCAGCTCTGCCAGAAGGGCTAGTGTTCCTCGACCTAGGTGCCCCCAAAGGTGAAACTGCCTTAGAACAACTGTCATCTTCCTGGTAAACGTCATTTCTGGACAATGAGGACCCTAATTCTCCAGCTCCAGATTCAGAAACCCCTCCTCCATCTCCGCTCATTGTTTCAGAAACCAAATACAATCTGAGCTCCCAGTTACAATGATAGTTTTGATAAATTGAACACCCAAATCTAAACCCTAATTCACATGTTATGACACCCGAAATCTCCCATGCAATCAGGCATTTTCTTCCACCAAAATGGAAGCCCAAAGATCCTAAACCCTAAAATCCGTAACTTGGCAATGAGAAGCGCAGCTCAGATCAAAAGAAATACTTCTTCAAGAGATCCAATTACTGAGTCAAAACGATCAAGAAAAGTCGAAACTTTAATGCACAGAAAAAAAAAGGGTAAAGAAAACCAAAATTCCAGGATCAAAAGGGTACCTTCGATTCGATTCTCAACACAAGCACTTACCCCTCTTCAGCCTCTGTTACCCTGAGGAACAAACGCCGTTCAGAATTGTCCAGGCACGTAAAGGAAGAAGGAAGCCACCCAACACCAACACCAACAGGCCAACAGGCCAACCCCTCTCTGTCTCTATCTCTAGTCGGTGCACAGAAGACAGAAGTCCCTCCCCTCGCTGAGCCTCTGGCCCTTTCTGTGTCTGCTGTATTGCCAATGTGAATTTTTTATTATCGCTAGTGAGAAATCTGATTATTTTATGGGGGAAACGGCGCGTAAAATATGTGAAGCGGCTCAAACAGTCAAACGATGCGCTCTCTCTCTCTATCTCATTTGGAACCCACAGCCACGCCCACGCTGGCATGCATCACCGTACATGAAGATCATTTTCTATACCATATTATATATGATTTTCCCAACTCTACCAACAAGTCTGAACTCTCTCGTTGATTTGAAGCTCCAGCCCACCAATCAAACAGGGCGAAGATTGAGGAATTGTTTGGCAGTTGGCAACTCGGCAGCATGCCACGACAATGATCTTCATGGCCAAAACTCAAAAGGCGCCCCTCCACCTCCACCTCCACCTTCGGATATGGATCACAGTGCTTGTCAAATGGTAGGTGCCTGCACTTTTTCAACCCCATCAAGATTCCGGAGTTGTTGTTTTTCTATGGAAGTTGTTGCGGAATGTACTACAAGTGAAGAAAAAGAAAAAGATGGAAGCAAGAGAGAGAGGCCCATTATTCCAATCGGTGGATTGTCTCCTATCACATCATATACTGCAATTTGCTTCTCGGGTCCTGCCTGCACCCTTTTTTTGGCTTGGCCGATGAGAAATCAGAAATGGGCTACAAAAAGGTATTGGGAATTAGAATGCAACCATAAACAGGCAACCTACATAGAGCTGTCAATACTGAGTCGGGTCTACTTGATAGATAGATTACAACTGACCAAACTGATTACATGGTTCATGATGATTCTATTTATTGTTTGTGTCCAAATTAATAATTGGATTAGAATTGATTATATAGTTAATAATATATAAACGCTTATTATTTTCTCAACATATATATATATAAGCACTTTACTATTTTTGTTGAAGCTATATTATCATAAACCAAGTTGATCAGACTGGATTATCATTGATTCAATTCTGGGTCTAGAACTGATTAGTTATTGGTTCGGAACCGGAGGTGAAGGGTCAGTTGGATTCAAAGTTGGGTTGGGATGGAAAATACCAAACCTATGTATTAAAACTGGGTTTGCCTGGCAGGGCCTCGGAAAACCAGACCTAACCCAACCCATCAATCTGGATGTTGGACTGGCTCGAAAAAAGACCATTAGGTTGCCAAATGCCGATCGAGCCTCTAATCAACTCTATCTGAACGATGCCGCGCGTCCTCTACCTGACTACGCTCGCTCTGTTACTGGGTCCGGACTCCGGAGTCTGAGCAGAATTCATGATGATGATACATACAGTGTGATTATATTCATTCACTTGTTAAAGCCATATTTTTACGAGGCTGCTCATCCACCCGATCGTACTTACAGCATGAGGGGTTGGTTCACTGAACCGCCTTGACAAGGCTGCATGCCCCTACGCTGTTCACAATTCCTCAGGCCACACTGTCACAGTAGGCAATGGGCCAGACCCAACAAATTAAAGAGCATCACAGCTGATAGTAGCTGGGCAAAGCCAAGCCCAACAAGACAACTGTCCCCGTTTAAATGAGCTGGAAATTTTGACAACTTGTTAACCTCCTGGATAAGGAGATGCAATCTAGAGTCATAGTAACCTGCCTCGTGCTGCACTCCTAGAGAATCAGATCCCACTAATGAAGCTGTGTCCCATTTAATATATTGAAATGTCAAAAATTAGCTTCACCAAGCCGAGCCATTGCACTTATGCTTTCATGGTACTTATTCTCACAGTGAAGATAACATTTTATAAAAGTTAAAGAATGCTCTGATCTCTGAATTAAGTTCATCTGATATTTCTGATTTCCATGCTGCATTTTAGTGCATTAGAATATGCTGTAGCCTGTAGGTCAGGCTGAATATTTTGTCCTGGAACAGAAGACGACCTGTACGTAGATTGGTCCGAGTCCTCAATAGTTTGGTAGCTATTCCCTTATTCCATGGACCCACCATTAAATTGGCCCAACTTTAACAGATCAGTAGAGACTAGAGACAAAAAAAAAAAAAAAATGGAGTACTATTGCATTTAATTGGACAGTAAAATCCTGATTAAGAAGCTCGATCTACAACTACAAACAATGCCTAGAACATATGGTTGAAGATCTGACTCTGCTCATTTACTTGTATGGTGGTGAGGTGTTCATTGTTTGTTTTTAATTGGTTGTACTGGGATGGTGTTTCACTTTCAGAAAGGAAGCATCAGTGTTGATTGGTATACTACTTCAGTGGTATTTCACTTTTAAAGTAGGTGCCTGATGGTGCTAGTGCAGTGATTGTACTTGAGTGTTGATGAATGTGAATGGGGTTCCACAGAAACTTACAGATTGCTTTTATACTTTGTAATAGAGGGTGCTAGGCTACAGGAATCCCACTTTTTCAAACCAGTTTAAGTTTAAATAGTGCAGTTCTGCCAGGGTTTCAGCATTGGCATGCAGATTCCCATTTCAGAGAGGGGATTACAGTAACCATTCTAGCTTCATATTGTACTGGTTGATCGCATTCTGAAATAAAACCATATTTTGCAAATTGCAAGTGAACCTCTCAATAAGGTTCAATTTGAACAAGTTCTGCTTGATGGTAGGATTGGATCGGATATGCCTTAATTCATTAATATTCTGATTCAAACCAGATATTATCCACTGATTCAGATTGGGCTTGGATTTTCATATTATTAATAAATGAAAATAAAATAATTAAAATATTATATGTAAGTAATAGAAAGAGCTAGAAATTAATGGCTTTGATATTGTCTAGGGGACTTTATTAGGGTCCATTCCATTTTTAATAAATTTGGCATATCCCCAGTGATGACAAAGGATCATTATGTGTTTCTATGAGACTTGAAACCTTTGATTCTTTGGCAAATATAAGAACTTGGGGTGGATCCATATTTGGATCAAATTCAAATGCAAAAAAATCGATACCATTTACAGCCTACTTAATTAAAAGGTTAAAATAACCCTTGGGGTTTGGCTAGAGGGTGATTCTTAAAATGTCATGAACTCATGGTTTGTCTGATTCAAATAATTCTCCATCAAACACAGTGGTGCCTGTTACAGACCTTCAAAGGCCAATTCACCATATATGATTAATTTCACTTTTGTTTATCTGTGTCCCAAGTCACAATTTTGCTGGACCAGGGCGCTAATGTCCATCACGAGGGCATGCAGTTCCTAAATGATCCCAAATGAGTATGTCTTGATGATATACAGTCACTGAAAGGCTTGCTGAGTGCTGGTTTACATCAATTCAATCTGTAATATTAAATAATACCAAGAGTTGAAACCATAATTTAAAGTAGGTTCTTAGCTCAAATTATGTTCAAGTCGGAAGCAACAAGCAAGCAATTGAAATAATATTCCAAACCTGGTCCATATCTAAATTCATGGCTTTGGTCTAATTAATCATAATGTGTGTTATGGGCCCGAGCGTAGGATCGCGTCACGGGTTGCTCTATCGCAGGAACCTCAGATCTTTCCTTGCCCTTGGCCTTGCGTTCAAACCCTATTTTGATTATCTCAGGGGTGATTTGTCCAAGAGATCACCGAACTCTCCTTTACTCTCTTTCTTGACTGAATAYTYGATATMYTCATTCAATAATAGCGTYTCCTTAAATAGGAGATTACAAGAGGAGGGTTCCTTGCTGGATTCGGCTAGGTTAGTCCTAAACGGACTCAAAACTCCTACTTCTAATTAGACTACTTACT
>NW_010729075.1:9027823-9050900 GCF_000365185.1 Nelumbo nucifera
TGTTGGACTAGGTTGTTCCATTCTGATGACTGTGGCAGTGTGTTCCGAATGTCTTCTAGTAGGGTGGCTCGTGGTTGGGAGATCGCATGGAGGAGCATACTATCTTCTTCTTGTCGGGACAGGGCATCTGCTGCACGGTTCAAGGATCCTGCCTTATAGTCCACTCGGAAGTCGAACCCCAGAAGCTTGCTGACCCAATGTTGCTGTAGGGAGGTGGTCAGTCGTTGTTCCAGCAAGTATTTGAGGCTATAGTGGTCTGTGTTTGACGACAAAGGGTCTGCCCCACAAGTACGGCCTCCAGTGTTGTACTGCCTTGGCCAGGCCAATGAGCTCGCGTTCATAGGCGGGTAATTTGAGATGGCGGTCAACTAGCTTGCGGCTGAAAAGGCTATCGGGTGCCCTTGCTRTTGAAGGATGGCTCCTATGCCTGTGCCGGAAGCATCACACTCGACTGTGAACTCGAGATCAAAGTTCGGTAGCTGGAGGACTGGTGTGGAAGAGAGGGCTTCCCTTAGGCCTACAAAGGCTGCATCGGCTGTGCTATCCCAGTGGAAGGCATTTTTCTTGAGCAGGTTGGTAAGCGGGGCTGCTAACAGGCCGTAATTTTGTACGAACTTTCGGTAGTACCTTGTTAGCCCTAGGAACCCACGGAGGGCCTTGGTGGATTGTGGTCGGGGCTAGTCATTAATGGCCTGAATCTTGGAGCTGTCCACAGTTACACCTTGCCCGCTGATTACATGTCCAAGGTAAAGTACTTGGTGTTCCCCAAAGGAACACTTGGATCTTTTAAGTAAGAGTCAGTGCTGCTTTAGGAGCTCAAGCACGACCCACAGGTGTTGAATGTGTTCCACCCACGTCTTGCTATAGACCAAGAAGTCGTCGAAGAAGACCAGTACATATTTACGGAGGTGGGAGTGGAAGACTTCATTCATCAGGGTCTGGAATGTGGAAGGGGTGTTGTAGAGGCCGAATGGCATAACTAGGAACTCGAAATGGCCATGATGCGTCCTGAATGCTGTCTTTTCAACATCTGCAGAAGACATCCTGACCTGGAAATAGCCTGACCTGAGGTCTAATTTCGAGAAGAATTGTGCATCGTGGAGTTCGTCCAATGATTCATCTACGATGGGGATCGGGAACTTATCCTTGATAGTTCGGCTGTTGAGTTCACTATAGTCTACACAAAATCTCCAAGTCCCATCCTGTTTGGGTACCAACAGAACTGGGGAGGAAAAAGGGGAGTGGCTGGGCCGAATGATCCCCTGTTGTAGCATATCTGCGCATTGCTTCTCTAACTCATCTTTCTGTCGGTGGGGGTAGCGATAGGGCCGAACCACGACCGGGTCTGACCCTACAATTAGAGGGATCCGGTGGTCGCAGGCTCTAGGAGGTGGGAGGCCCTTGGATTCTTGGAAAACGGCTGAGTAATCGGTGAGAAGTCTCTCCACATCCGTTGTGCGCAAATTCTCCCCCTGGAGTGCATGCAGTTGTGTCTTGGTCCTTGTCCGGGTTCCCTGCCAAGTAACCGGTTTTCCATCTAAGTGGAAGGTCATGGTCAGGGCAGCGAAGTCCCACAGGATTGGGCCTAGCGTGATCAGCCATTTGACGCCTAGGACGATGTCAAATTCGTCCAAGGACAGTACAAATAAATCTGCTCGGAAGGATTCTTTTTCAACCTGAATTCTGGTGTTCTTGCAGATACCAGGGCTGTGGACTCTTTCCTCGTTCGCCACGGCTACCTATAGTTATGGCCTGACTTCCATGGGCAACTCTAACTTGCGGGCCGCCTGATTGCTGATGAAATTGTGGGTGCTTCCAGAGTCTACTAGAATGCGCATGGGTTTCCCCGTCACTAGTGCCCTTAGTTGCATCGTCTAGGAGGTTCTAATCCCTATGATTGCGTGAAGTGAGATCTCGAGTTCAGTTGGTGACGGCTCTTCCTCATCCTCTTCAGTCTCATCTACTAGAAGGCAGAATAGTTTCTTGCATCTATGCCCTGCGGAGTATAGATCATCGCAATTGAAGCACTGCCCCTTCGTGCGTCGTTTTGCCATCTCGGCTCGGGACAGACGCCGGATGGGGGGTGACACCCTGCTGCTCCCTGTCTGTGATACTGATCTGGAGGGGTTACCGGTGTGGGTCCTCTGCTCCCTGTTGGGCGCAGGGGTAGACACTCCCACAGGCCTTGATGGTGCCTAAGTCGTGGTTGGCCGTCTAATGCTAAAGGGTCCCTGAGTAAGCTGCATCTTTCGTTCAAAGGCGCGGGCGAGGTTCATTGCCATAACCAGATTTGGGGGGTGTTGCATCTCTACGTCCACCCTTAAGGGTTCTATCAGCCCTGCTGTGAACATGTCCACTTGCTGGTCTGGTCTAACCGTGGCTGCTCTGGCAAGCAAGGTTTGGAACTGGCGTTGATATTCAGCCATGGTTCCCATTTGCTTGAGATTGATTAGCTCACCCAACGGGTTGCTCGTCATCGGGGGTCCAAACCTGAGGAGGCAATAGGACCTGAACTTTTCCCAGCTGAGCCCGGGTTCTTGCTCCACGCGGTAGAACCAGAGTTGTGCCTCTTCCGTAAGGTGGAAGGCTGCCAGGCTGACCTTGTCTCTGTCATCTATGCGCTGGTTGTGGAAGAACTGCTCGCAGCGGTACAACCAACCTAATGGGTCTCCGGTGCCGTCGTAAGATGGAAATTCAAGCTGGCTATACTTGGGGACAACTGCAGTCATCGGTGTTGTGGCTTGATGTTCGTTGGCTGATTCTGTCCCGTCCGTGTGGCGACTGCTGGTAGAGGCTAGTCCCTCTGAGTTCTTTTCTTTGCTGGAGAGGAATGCTTCTAAGAGGCAACGCAGCTCCCGAACGTCATCTTTGACCTCTCGGACCTCCATACTGGTTTCTGCGAGCCTATGCTCCAGTTCATGGACTCTGAAAGACAGCGGCTCCTGTTCCCCCATGACGGTTGGCTCTGATACCAAGATGTTATGGACCCAAGCATAGGATCGCGTCACGGGTCGCTCCACCGCAGGAACCTCAGATCTTTCCTTGCCCTTGGCCTTGCGTACATGCCCTATTTTGACTATCTCAGGGGTGATTTGTCCAAAAGATCACCGAACTCTCCTTTTACTCTCTTTTTTTGATTGAAAATTAGATATCTTTATTCAATAATTTCAGCTCCTTAAATAGGAGATTACAAGAGGAGGGTTCCTTGTTGGATTCGGCTAGGTTAGTCCTAAACGGACTCAAAACTCCTACTTCTAATTAGACTACTTACTTTTAATGGTACTACAATTCCTTCTAAGAATAGGGGATAAGATAAGGGAGAATGGGATAAGGGATAAGGGATAAGGCGCGTTCTCTTGTCGTGTCCGGATAAGGGTGGGCTCACCCTATGAGCTGTCATGTGGGCCCCGCTCTGCTGCTGCTGCCGGTGTGCGTGCACGCGGCTCATGGTGCCGCCGCCGCGCGGTGCTACGCACGGCTCATGGTGCCGCTGCCGTGCAGTGCCTGTCGTGTGCGCGCTGCTGCCTCAACTGCTGCCGTGTGGTGCGGGTGCTCATAACAATGTGGAAACCATGAAAAGCAACTGAGACTGAGAGATCGGATTCTACCTAAGAATAGTATAGATGGATGCAAGGTTCTAAATAGGGCGTATCGGCCTATATTGATGTTTTCTTTTTATGTTTTATATATTTTTCTCAAAATCGGTTCAGAGGGATCGGTTTAAGTCCCAGCTACCCTCTGAACCATGGCCTGAGAGGTATCGACTGATAGATAACGATATTTTGAACCTTGGATGGATGTGTGGTGGGGTTTGCCCGTTAGGGCATCTTTGCAAGACCCTCACGCCACCTCTATTCCCAAATGAGTAATCTAGTGATCTAACATTTTACGTTTTTTGCTACGGTTTGTGGATACAAACATCTATGGACTATTTATCTTTCTTTTTCCATCTTCCAAATGTTTGGTACAGGTCTTGAAATTGATTCTTGCTAACCCCATCTTTTCTACCCTCGGAAATAATGGAAGGAAGCCATGTCCACTACCAATTAAACCATCACTCCAGACAGAGAGGAAAGTATTGTCTTGGCCTTAGTATAAGCACTATTATAGCAGTATCCGTGTTGGAGTTCAAATCAGCCCCCCACAACGCTCCATACCACATCCCCGCCATGTATTGGGAACATCTCCTGATGATGATACCAAGAATGATGATATCATCATCAGGAGATATTCCTAATAATACATGATGGGGATGTGGTGTGGGATGTTGTGGGGGACAGTCTTGTGGGAGGTTGATTTGGTCTCTCCCTATTAGAACTTTCAGGAATTACTGTCCAAATGTTTCTCATTTGTGTTCTGAATAAGAAAAACAGTTGTGAAATTTTTCATACAAATTTTATATAATATATGAGTAGTACGATAGGATTTTCAGACAATATGCCTGTAAATGATGTAGCAGGGAGAATAAGAGAACACCATCTTCTTAAAAAGAAAAACACAACTTTGAATCGAAAAGGGGAGAAGAAACTGAGAAATTTTACTCAAGTCCTCTACTTCCCCAAAATAGTAAAATTATTAGAAACGGTAAACCTTCTAATTGGACTTTTTAACCTCTCTAAAACCACGTGGAAGGCTTTCTAAACAAGTTCCAATTCAGAATATGTTAAAACAATAATATAAAACTTACTATAAAAGAAAAGCTTTTAGAATAACCCACTTTAAAAGCCAAAGTAATGGAATTTGTGGTCTTGACATATTATATGTGGAAAACAGAAACTCTAATTAACTTTAAATGGGGTAAAATACAAAAACGTTCTTTGAAATTTTTGACAATCATAAAAACCTCTCCTATGGTTTTATTTTAATAAATACCTCCCCTGAACCTTTTAGAAACTCGACAAAAATCTCCTTTCTGTCACTGTCCCAGACGAAAAACGTTAGACTGATACATCAGTTTTTTTTCAAATACCCATTCTACCCTTTTATAAATTATTTTACATACAAAATTACTGAAATAACTCCATTTTAACTTAAAAATAAACATATTTCAGTAATTTTGTATGTAAAATTATTAAAATGATCATTAAAAGAGGTTTTTGTTGAGTTAAAATGGGGTTATTTCAATAATTTTGTATGTAAAATAATTTATAAAAGAGTAAAATGGGTATTTTGAAAAAAACCAATGCATCAATCTAATGTTTTCCGTTTGGATAGTGACGGAACGGAGGTTTGTCGAGTTTCTGAAAAGTTCAAATGAGGTATTTGTTAAAATGAAACTATAGAGGAGGTTTTTATAATTGTCAGAAATTTCAGGTGAGGTTTTTGTATTTTACCCTAAAAGTTATAGCCATTTGAAATTTTATTATCCCTTTTAGCCTCTTTTCTTCTTCTTTAGATCATAAGCTTCTAGAAACTTTTCAGCAACTTGTTCTACATCAGTAAAGAACACCTAAGCATCCATTTGGTTCACAGTCAGAATCAGAACCTAAATCCAAATCCTTTAAAATCAGAAATGAAATTATTTATTTCCATAGTATGTTTGATTCAGACAGAAATTGGAATGGGAATTGGAATCAGCTTGAATAGAATTTAGTTCCCAATGGAAGGGGAGGAAATGGCCATTCCCTCAAATCGGAAAATGCTATTTTACTAGAAATGAAAATGGGATTCTAATTCTATCCAACCAAACAGTTAAAATCAAAATAGGCCATTTTAATTCTGATTTCAAACCCTATTACTACAAACCAAGATCGAATCCCACATTCTTCAAGGTTGAGGGGTTTGGTGAAGAGATTGCCTAATTTAAGCATTTTGAGGGAACGAAACCTGCTTTGTAAGTTGTAAGAGATAGATCAATATAATGTCATTGGTAGCCCATCCCTCTCCCTTTAACATCCCAACCCTGGTGGCAGCAGGATATATTTGATCCCAAGTCTCAGTTGATGGATCGCATTCATATTATTAAGGAATTAACAATAAAAAACTGTTTTCAGCAAGTAATGCATGTCGCTTGTGACACTAACAAGCACATAAAGAAATTAAGAATGAGCCAATTTATACCTAGACATGGTGGGGTTACGGACAATTGTTTTCGGAATCCATTTTGGACCGTCAGCCCAAAATCGCTTCCTCTGGTCAATCCGGCCTGGCCGCAAAAGAAAAAGAAAAAAAAAACTCAATTGCAATATTTTTAGTGGTCATAATTAAATAAGGCAATCATGGGGTTTTGAATTATGATGCAACAATTTGACTGGATATGTCGGTGCAAATCGAGTATACCCGTACCCGGATTTAATCTAATTATAATTGAATTAGAATCGGACAAATCGGGATCCAGTTAAATCAATTAAACTCTGCTTATGGGCATAATTGATCTTGATGTGGATGGTTCCCCAGTAACTACTTTACCATGTATCTCACAGCTTTTCTTATGAAGGTTAATAATGAAAAAAGAAAGTGATAAAAAGGCTTTGACTCTACATAGAAAAGGCTGGAATGTCGCTTTTTTAAGTATAGATAAAATTAGATAGTATATTTTATCATATTGAAGTGAGTTTAAGTTCAATCCAACTAAAGGGGTATGGGATAGGTGTGGTGGTGGTGTGAGTGGTCTAAGCTCTTAAATTGGGGAAATCAGGGTTTTAGAGAGACTAAGTATCAATTTGAGAAGATACTAGGGAATGGGGGAAGATAAGGATGTTGGAAGTTCCCTCCAAAGGGAAAGGATCCCTTATTTAGGTCCAGTTTGCTTTTGTTTATTGGGTAACTGAGTTTACCTTGGTTAGTGTTTTTTGGGCAAAGTTATTTATTTAAGTAACTTCGGTGCCAGCATTTGAGTGCATTTTCATTTACCCAATTAAAAGGAGAAAAGTAGGAGGGAATTAGTATTTTCAGTGGGTGAATAAGTAATTTACCCATCCTTTAGGAAGGTATTGATTATCCGAATAATTAATTCTTCCCAAAAAATTCTTTTACGTGTAAGAACGTGGGGATTATGGTCAATTACCCAATTAACCAACTTACACCCTACGAGATACCGGCAAATGAACATGGCCTAAGCAGAAAGAAAATTTTCAAAACATTACCTAGCCAATTAGAGCTTAGACCCTTAGATTGATTGGGTAGGGACATGCATTAGGTTGTAAAGTGGGGACCAACTGAGATTGTTGTTATCTCCTCCTCACAATCCCACCACTTCTCGCTCATAAGAGGCCCTAATGGATCAATGCATGTTGTACAGGAATTGCATGTCTCGTGCCTATAAGCTTTATGAATTCTGCGGTTCACAATAGCAATGTACAAGTCCATCCTCTTACAAGGTGTTTTACTTGTGAATCAGCAATTTTTGAGGTTTAGGCTGTATTTGGTTGCAATGCAAATAAATTTGTACTGATGCAAAACCATGGCAGTGCAAATGATCTGAGTGTATATTCTGATCTATTTTTGTTTTAAATTTTAGCTTATTTTGTTTGAAAGCAGTATAAATGAAATAAATTAAAACATGAAGCAGAATAAAGTAAATTCTAAAATTAAATTAAATAAGAATTTGCATTTTTTACATTTGTACTAATGCAAATAAATTTGCACGGCAAATTTATCACCTCCTTAGGGAAATGTCCATTTAATCTAAAATATATATATATATATATATATATTTAATTAAAATAATGCTGATGTGGGTATTAGGGAGCTTTTCATTGAACCATTACAGTTTTGATTTCCTTGTTCTTCTTCTTTCGAGTAATTGAGATCATATTTGGATTTTGTGTATTCAATGAGTGCTTTATTTTTGGCATCCTCTGTGATGTTAGTGGTAATTTTTTCTTTAATTTTGAAACTTACGAGGATGGGTGTGATTCAGAAGAACCTGTTAAAAACAGTTTGTAAGAATTAATGAGTTCTCCTATTCCTTGCAATAGATCAAGACAAAAGTACTGCAATGAAATAAGGCCTCTATTAGATTTGCAAAGCTTATAACAACTAGCAAGAATGACTTTTCATATACTTGCAAGGGTTCAAGACAAAAAGCATGGAATGAGAACCTCCATTTGTGAACTGTAAAGGTGGGTGGTAGGAATGACTTTTATATAACTCGAAAGAACATCTGGACAAAAACGCTTCAATGGGGTGAGACCAAGATTGTGATTTTTGAAAAGCCATGACTTATAAAGCTGGGATGTTGAAAGAAGTGAGAAGAAAGGATGGGAGGTAGGTAGAGAATGGGCCATGGATCTCCATGAAACTTGAAAAGCTAGCTGCCAAGAAAGAAAGATTTGAGGTCCACTCCACTTTAGGCTTTTCAGCCCTAACAATCGATGAAGATTGCTGTGCATTGAAAACCCATTCACCCAAAGTCAAAATTAGTGGCACTCCATTGCTACAAATGGAGTGTTCCCCTTCATCTCAACCCCATCATCATCCACTTTGCAGCATACGAAAGTCTCCTTTTGGCATTGCTTTGTCCATTTAGATGCTTTAATTACTTCCCACTTAAGTACTTAACCCTTAAGGGATCAGTGACCTAAGACCAAACCAGAGGCAACACTGGGTCTGGTCAATTTGGAGTAACTGGGTCCATGATCACATGTATATGTGTGATAGATTGACAATTCTTAGGGAGAATGACTAATCAGACCAGATCAAAATTTTATAGCCCCATAGTACAGGAGGAATGCATCCTGACCGTGAATTGATGACAAATTCATGGGCAGGATGTGATTTATAGGGGAGAAGAGGTCTAGAAGTAGGGGGGGCTGAAATTCAGAATCTGTATCAGGTGTTTCCGTACTTTTCCGCAATTCTTAAGGCCCAAAAACGTTGGGGAGGGCCCACCCAAGCATTTGCTTCTATCTACCATACCATGTAGAATTGTAGAGATTGTGAAAGGGACTTGGCGTGTCTATAATTGAAGTGTGATGCTACAGCTGTTGTGTTCGAATTTAAACAGAGGATAAGATGTGGACCACATTATATGTTTACAGAAGGTCAAAATGGAAGGGCTTCGTTAAGCAAATGGACCCAATGGGCCAGGACTCATCTAACACTCGCTATCAAATTAAGAAGGCAAAAAATATTCCTTGTCTGTGCCCCATTTTGGAGCTGACTTGAAGCATATTTTTCTGCAAGGCGAAGGGGTGGTTTGGTGGATCCATCCATCCAAACGAACCCTCTAGAACAACGACATGTTGTCGATTTCAAAACCATTAGACCATTAAATTTTGAGTAGTGAATATTGATGTGAAATGAAGGCTAACCTGTGCGACTGCGAATCATTCATTGGTTCCATAATTCGGACAACAAAAGAAATGGTGAGAGCTGGTGCCTGGTGGTGATCAGTTGAGAATGCTCTCATGTATTTTGGTTGGAATTTTCTAGCCAATGAAGAACCAACACTTGCAGTGCCATTTCGATGAAAACTATGATAGGTATGATTTTGTTTTTTCAAAACAAAAAATACTGCCACGTCAACGAAATTGCCAGGTGGCAAATATTAACGTGAATGAACTTGCAACAAGGGAAGAGATTGAAGGGGAGACAGGTGGGCCCTTGTCTTACTGGCGTCTGAGATTCCACGTGCGGCAATCCTGACAAGCAGGACTGGGACTCCACGCCTGCATCATCTGAAAAGTGAAAACCCAGATTATAGTGGAAGGTAGGCGTGGTACCAAGCAGGCCTGTGTTACCAGTGGATACCATTGCCTTTTCCCACGCCAAAATAAAGATAATTTAGTGAAAATTTCCGATTAGTATCCTCTATTTTAGGTTTGGTGTCATTTTGGCCCCAGAATTTTAAAATGTGATAATTCAGTATCCAAATTTTTAAAACGTGATAATATAGTATCTGTCATTAACTAACTGTTAATTAATCATTAAGTGGCATTTGAAATAGGCACAAATACCCTTAAGGTGTTATTATTTTTTTTTATCAATCATCTAAATGTTGACAAAAAAATAACAATCTCAAATCAAGAAAGTTGGGGTCACGTTTGAGTGGGTATTATGGTGACCCTGACTTTTTTTAATAGAAAAGGCAAAAATTTGAGACTATTAATTTTTTGTCAATGTTTGGATGGTTGATAAAGAAAATTAGATGACACTCAAAGGGCATTTGTGTCTTTTTCAAATGCCACTTAATGACTGGTTAGCAGTAGGGGTGAGCAAAAAAAACCAAAAAACTGAATTGATCGAAACTGAACCAAAAAATCGGTTAATCGAATCGGTCGGTTCGATTTCGGTTCGGTGTTTTTAAAAAGCTAAAGGTTAACCGAACCGACCGATATACATGTTTTTTGATATATTTTCTATATATTTATGTATATTATATATTTTATATATTATAAATTAATAAATATGCATTATATATAAATATGTATATTTATAATATATTATTTATTATTTATTATTTATTATTTAAAATATACTATTTTATATATATTTATAAATTTTTATTATATATTTTTATAATAAGTATTATAAAGTCAACAAAACCGAAAAACCGATGAACCAAACCATTGGTTAACCGACTGGTTTCGGTTTGGTTCTGGTTACCGGTACTACCGGTTCGATTCACAAAAAAGGCCCACGGTTCGGGTAACCCCTAGTCATGGTTCAAAGTATCGATACGATATGCCCGATACGGGGCGTATCTTTTTTAATAATAAAAAGCATGCTAAAAGCTTCCCAAAAAACCAAAATGTGAAAAAAAAAACTAAAAAAAATAAAGTTTCGGCCATTTCTAAGTACCGATACAATACAATCGAAACTCATATCGTATCGATACTTTAAACCTTGGCCCAACTAATTAATAATAGGTAGATTATCATGTTTTAAAAGTTTGGATACTAAATGATCATATTTTAAAGTTTGGAATCAAAGTGACACTAAGCCCGAAGTAAAGGTACTAATCGAGAATTTACCCCCTTTTTTCTCTCTCCTCACCGATTCAAATAATACACGAGTGAAGAGGGAAAGAATTCAGCAAAATTGAGTGTTCCCTGTCCCCCATTTTAAGGGCTGTCCCTGTCCTTGTAAGTTGTAACGTAACGGACCGGATTCCAACTCCCATCCGTTCTCGTTTTTAGTTTTTACAAGAAGGAAAATCCTTAAGCAATAAACAAAACAAATTATAGGACAGAAATGACTCTTGATCTGGCCACATGGCAAATTAAAAGCGTTGGCTTAAAATATAAGCCATGACTTCCACTTTCCACGTCAGACTGATACATGGCCCCAGGCGTATGGAGCTGATGTGGGGCATAGTAATTAACTCAGTGTTTCGAGTGCAACTGTAGACGATTTGAACACGCTGGCGACCCAATCATTACTCTTGTAGTTGTAGTTATAGTTAGAAACCCAGAAACGGGACGGGACTGTAGTACTGTAGTACTGTACAAGGAGTGGGGAGAGAGGGCGTAATTCTTCGGAAACCATCGAATAAAGCGATTGTCCGCTTTATAATTGTACCACACGTGCCACTTCCCTTTCGACGCCGGAAATCCCTCCAAATTACACACCGTAACGTAGCTTCTCTCTACTCTCCTCTTCTCTTTTTCTTATTTTCCAATTCATTTCCTTTTCCTGTGCTTCCTCCGTTTTCCTCTGTTCTATCACCCCTTCTCTCGGCACCCCAAAACCAACACAGATCCAAAACTACGCCAAAACCCTAGATTCGTTCGTTCCGACTTCTCCTACTCCTGACCCAAAAGCCCTGAGCCCTCAACTTCACTCTCTACTGCAATCCCCATCTCCTGTTCTTTCTCTCCCTCTTGTTCGATGCAGAAAGTAAGATTCCGACGCTGTTTTCACCCTCCGATCTGATCCAAACTAGAAAAGATCCCATTTTTTACCTTCTTTTTTGTATTTTAACTGGAAATGGGTGCCATAACGTCGTCAATGGCGGCGAAGTTTGCCTTCTTCCCGCCGAATCCTCCGTCGTATAAGCTCGTCGTCGATGAACATGCCGGGAAATTGATGATTTCGGACGTTCCGCAACGAGAAAACGTTGATGTATTGAAACTCTGTACAAAGAGAGGAAACGAGATAATTGCGATGTATGTGAAGAACCCGTCGGCATCTCTGACCTTGTTGTACTCTCATGGCAACGCTGCCGATTTAGGGCAGATGTATGAGCTCTTTACGGAGCTTAGTCTTCATCTGCGTGTAAACTTGATGGGGTTAGTACTGATTTCACATGTAGAAAATTCGGAACATTAGTTCAAATTTTTCTTAACGTTATAACTGATTTGAAAAAAAAAAAAAAAACTACCATCTTTTGAGTTATAGCTTAACTAGACTTTTCGATTATTACGGGAATTTCTTGTTTTGACATAATAAAGAGGATGGACATGGACTTATAAGCAGTGTGAGATGTAGGAGACCTGTGAATTTAGATTCTCTGCGATGTGTCCCATTTGAAGAGCTCTCGGGAAGAAAACTTGATCTTTTATATAATTTGCAGGTACGATTATTCTGGGTATGGGCAGTCTTCTGGAAAGGTATGATATTTATATCATGAATTGTGGGGAAAGTAAAAGAATTTCTGGTTTTGCTTTCTTTTCTCTGGGTAGAAATGGCTGATTTATAATGCTTATGCCTACTGGTAGCCAAGCGAGCAGAACACCTATGCCGATCTAGAGGCTGCTTATGGATGTCTTGAAGAGAAATATGGAGCCAAGGAGGAAGACATTATCTTATATGGTCAGTCAGTCGGTAGTGGCCCTACTGTGGATTTGGCGGCCCGTTTGCCTCGGCTGAGAGCAGTGATTCTCCACAGTCCGATCATGTCTGGCCTTAGAGTCATGTATCCAGTGAAAAGAACATACTGGTTTGACATATATAAGGTTTCATTTTCTTTTTAAAAATATTTTGAATCTTTATTTTTCTATATCATTTGAATTTATATTATATTTAATGAATCTCCATTGATGAGCATCCAAATTGTTATTTCATCTCTCTGCAGAATATTGATAAAATTCCTTTGGTTAACTGCCCAGTTCTCATAATCCATGTGAGTAATTCTCCTCCAACTTTTATATAATTTGGTTTCTTTTTGTTTCTAATGTTTGTTACAGCTAGCTTGGCATGTAAATATGATACAATTTTGGTACCGAAAGTAATAGGTTTAGCTAGGAACTTCAACAATTTTCAACGTTTGCATTTGGGATTGATTAGCATAGTTTGAAATTTTGTAACTCTACATTTAGGTCCAGTACCCAAAAACGCTTGAAATTGGGGTGCCAGTTTCAGACTTCGAATCCATTGGGGGTGGGGTTGCCATTTGAATTCCTCATAGTTCAGTATGGTGTGGAATTCAATTTCATTTCTGCCCTGAATAGACTGAATTCCATGTGAATGTAACTACAGCCTATGCTAGTAAATGGTTAAATATTATTATTGGTGTTTATTCATTTATTGTTCTCTTTTTTAAGGTGTTTTGAGTCATGAACTTATATCCTATTAAATCTGTTTGATGTCATGGCATAATCAAAACTTTTATGTCATTTATCCCATTTGTAATGGTCCCCTGCAAACATATAAAATACAAACTGCTCTATCAGTTTTACATCTCTTGCATGGGTTGTGTGCATGTAGTGCTAGATCTTGACAAACTATTGATTCTAAATGCCACTTGAATGCCCTTATCCAAGTAAAAATTTGCTTTTAAGAAGTAAAATGGTGTAGACCCCAACTTATATGCAAGAGGATGGAGGTAGGGATGGCAATTTTCCCCATCCCCGATGGGGTTGGGGATGGGGATTGTTTTGATGGGGTGGGGACGGGGATTAATGGGAATCCCCAGTCGGGGCCGGGGATGGGGGATTGAGGTCTCCACCCCACCCTGACCCCGATTATATATATATATGTTATTTATATTAAACATATATTATTCATATTATATATATATATATATATATATATATATCAAAACATATTTAAAACATTATTTATAATTTAAAATTTTTTTATTTTAAGTAAATTTATTTTTCAAAAAATACTATTATCTTAAAAAATTTTGGGGATTTGGGTCCCCGCGGGGAACCCATCCTCGTCAGGGATCGAGGATGGAGGACAAATTTTATCCCTAGCAAGGATTGGGGACGGGGATGGGGGTTAATTTCAGAGTCGGGGGCGGGGATGGGGAATATGATCCCCGCCCCGTTGCCATTCCTAGATGAAGGTAGGAGGAGGGTTATTTGATGGAGAGTGAGATAGGAAGCTAGATGATGTGGTTCCCACTTTATTTGAGAGAGGTGGTACAAATTTTGCATCAGCTCTTGAGATGCAAAATTTGCACTGCCAACAAATGCAAATGAGACAAAAATACAAATTTTGTATCAGGTAAGAGTGCATCATATTTACAAACAAATGGATGCAAAACTGAATTGGGTACAAAATTTGTTTCTGGTTTAGATTTGCATTGCAAAGAAACAGAGCCTTATGCTCAGTTTGGAAGGAGTACAAATGCAAATATGTACAGTGCAAATACATATAAAATAATACAAAATACAAGGTTTTGCACTCTACATATTTGTATTTGTACTCCTTCCAAACTGAGCCTTAATGCTTTGAGGTTTAAGGTTAAAAACAGCAGTTGAGGGTGCCACTTGGATCTTTATTTCTGGATGTTCAATCCTGATTGGTCTATTATGAGTCTAAAGCTTTATTTTGTAATGAAATTAATTCCTTCCTTGAAATGGAACAACTCGACTTATAGAGCTTTAAATGCATTTATGACTTAACAATGTGATGTAAATCCTGAGGAAATTTGATGGATGTGAACGACTTTGTAGCAGGTAAGTAGGACATATATTATACACGTGCTCCATGAACTTAATATATGGTTTAGTGCAAGTATCAAAGGATTCTTTTTGTGAGTTAGAATGTGCTCTCACTTGTCAAGCCATTTTACCTGGTTATTGGTGCATGCAGGGAACTGCAGATGAAGTTGTAGATTGCTCCCATGGTAAACAGCTTTGGGAGCTTTGTAAGTTGAAGTATGAACCACTATGGCTTAAAGGAGGGAACCACTGTAACCTGGAACTTTACCCAGAGTACTTAAGGCATCTCAAGAAGTTCATACTAGCCATTGAGAAAACGCCGCATCTCAGCAATGGATGTCAACAAAGCATAGATCAGTCAGAGGCTCCTCGGAGCAGTATGGACCACAGAGAGAAGTCCAGACCAAGCATAGACCAGAGAGAGAAGCCTAGGTCCAGTGTTGACCAAAGAGAGAAGTCTAGACCAAGCATAGATCGGAGAGAAAAGTCAAGAATCAGCACAGATAGGAGAGAAAAATCAAGAAAGAGCGTGGATCGCCCTGATAAGGCAAGGAACAGCATTGACCAGCCAGAGAAAGCAAGAAACAGCATTGATCGGTTGGACAAAACTTGGATTGGCTAAGAGTGTCTTCCTATTTTTTTTTTTTTCTTTTTCCTTTCTTTAAATCTATTGTGGCCTATATGACTTACAATGTACATATATAAATATCTGGTTGTCTTGACTGTTGGAATGGCAGCTTTGGAGATGTGATGAGATCGGTCAGACTGTGCAATATCCATTGTTTCAAGCACACAGCATCAGGGATCTGAGGAATCAAAGGTTAGTGCTTGAAATCAGGTTGTATCTCCGTGTTCCTTTTTTCTTATTTGATTGGTCAAGTGGGATGCTTGGGTGATAGCAACAGCCGCTCTATCTCTCTTTCTTCCATGTGCTAGAGAAATAATAGGCAGGTTTTGTATTTCAATTTATCATTTGTCCATAGTAATAAATCTAAGCAGACATCTACGTTTATCAATGTGCTTCTATGAACTCATTAGTACCATAGCATAAATTTCCTAGCCCAGACTGCAGGAGAGAAACAGTTATACTTTGAAAAAGGGGGAGTGATTTGAGCACACCCAATTTTCTGTATAATGGGCAAATCCCCAATCATCATTGGTCAAAAGTACATTTTTTTAAAGAAGAAAAATTCCATGTTTTGACTTACCATCACCAACAGTGATTTCTTTGTCCATGTTTTGAGTTTTTAGTTTTGACTAGGGATGTGCCCCATTTAGTAATGAGATTTACCCAAATCAGTCCTATTGAAGCGGAAGGAAAACTTGGACAAAGTTAATTTGGGGTAGGGTTTTATTTGAGGCTCGACAAATTAGTACACCTATTTATTCATCAATTGTGCTGTTGATGTCTGGGGAGTGATTCCCAATATCATCTCTAATAATCTAAAGAACATAGAATAATATTTAACCTTCAGAGTTCAGATATTTTTTTGTTATTTTTTTATTTTTGGTTTTAGACTTTTATGGGAGTGATTTGGGCAATTCCTTTTTAATGAATGGGGAATACTCCTGGTCATCACATTGATTTCTTTGATAACCTGGCAGTGATTTCTTTGTGTTTTGTAGGGATGTACCCATTTATATCAAATATTGGGAAGAGCCCTAACCACTTCCCTTTTGTTGATATCAAATATATGTTTCTTTGGTGAGGATTCTTTTTTATTGGTTGATCGTAGTTCACTTCACTATTATGAGGTTGGGAGTTTTTAGGACCTGATTCATTGCCTGTTTCTGTTTGGGATGCTATACGTCGTGGGCTGGCCTCAAAATGTATATTGATGCCCAAGACAACCAATTCAAAGTTGGGCCTTGATCCCCCTGGACATATGGTAATCTACCAATGAGGGTATACTGTTAACTCAACACACGTTCCTTTTTCTGGGTTTTTTAGGGCCTCATGTCCGGGTTAGTAGTGCAATTGGGTTTTAATGTTTTTGCACCAGCGTTGGGTCACTCGAATCAACCAACCATACCTTCCTTTCTCACCCCAAAAAACTAGGATAAAACGCAGTAGATTAAGCCAGGCCATTTTTGTTTCATTGATCGTCTTTGCTCAAATTCTGGAGTAAGAAATGTCAGAATTAGCGAAATGAAGGATATTCCCCGCATTTTGCTGTAGTGAAATTGGGCTTGAGTTGCTTGATTTTTTTGAGTCCGGCTTCAGTCAGAGCAAAGCCTGTTCGAACAACCTTTACAGCCTTGCATTGGGAGGGAATATCTCCCTAGTTATGTGCTTTATTTCATGGGTAGAGATATTCCCAATGCAAGGTTACAAGAGGCTGTTGGAACAGTGTGAGCATGGGCTTGCTCTGACTGAAGCCAAACTCGACTTTTCATAGCATGTACCAGAAAAGAATGACTTTTCTAGTACTACGAACTTTGTTGTTTTTTTGCCCTGAGCGCATATGGATATGATGAACCAAACAGGTCATGTGTACCTCTTGCCCAATACAAGGGAAGAATAGGATTCAGTGAAGCCCACGGCAGCAAAGCAAACATGGCCCAAATATCTTGTTTGCCTTGGGATCTTATGGGCAGCTTGATATTTCAATTTCCAAATGCCAACCGTCTTGTCCCACCTAGTGGAGTATGCACTGCATATTATACTTTCACCCCAGAGTTGGCATTGCAAAAGGAATAAGAGGTGGAGAAAGAGTAGGGTGCACGTCAGACCCACTATTCATTTCACGGTGAGCCTGTGGTTCCATGGGTTTGATTCTGTGCCTCTTATTTTGGAGGGATGCCATCACTGAGTTTATGTTTGGTTTCGTTGACGTTTACAAAGATGTCATTTATTGCTTTAAATGCTTATCTACATTATTTTACTTCAAAACATCTTTTTGTTTTTTTTTTTATTTGATTGGGCATCACTTTTAAACATTTTTTGTTTTCCACTTCATATTAACACCCATAAAAGCATGCCGTATCAGCATTTTGTTTCAAGGAATGCAGGGATTTTAGGGGAAACAAAAATTTAACGTTTCTCCAAGTGCCTCATGCACAAAAATCAAAGCATTTCAGTTTCTTAGTGTTAATTTGATAAATGGTGAAACCAAATAATGGTTTCATATGCAATAAATGTCAATGCCTATGTGGTGCGCTGATGTGGCAGCGTTTATTGAAAAACTGCCTATGTAACCAAACATCACCTGAATCATCAGCCATAAAATGCAATTTGGATTTCACTCCATGAGACATTTTTGTAACCTCTTTTGGCTATGTTATACTTAAATCAACCTAGGGCGTAGGCATTGTTGTCTGTGAGAAAATGTCAAGCAACGGCCTATTAACATTGCCGCACCATTTGCTGATCATTGTCGTTGTTCTATTCCATGTCAAGCTGAAGCGTCCATAGGGGGCAATAAGTTGAAGTGACGATTTCACTTAAAAGATATGTTAATTAAATGGAGATCGGATCTGTTCCTCACACCTAACGCCTCACAGGCACTTCACACACATCCTACCATGCATTGGAAACATTTTCTGCCCTTATTAATTATTTTTCACATGTAATGTTCGGAATGCATGGTGGATGTGCATATGAGATGCCCATTTCTGAGGAGCAGATCCAGTCTCAATTAAATTGAGCTCGCATCAGCGCCCCACACAATGAAATGGGGACACCTGTCCTCTCGCATGAACTCCATCATTATGCGTGTGAAGCTAATGGAGACCCCATCCTGCTCAACCCTCTCTATTGACTCGACTTCGGAGTTTGGAGTATCCATATGACCATTCTAATTGGAACCCACTTCCTTCTCCGGTGCCGACATTTGTTACGGCAGTCACATTGTCTGAAGGTAAATACACTTTTTGTATGGAAGGCGGGAAGAGAGAAAAAAAAACCTCATGTTCGCTGGAGATGTATTTGGCAATACAGAACATTTTGACGGGAAAAACACGAATAAAAAATAGAGTAGAGGAAAAAGGAAAAAAAACTGCATTTGTTTAATGTTTCCGGTGACTGGTGATAAAAAAGCCCTTCCCTGGAGATGTATTTGGCAATACAGAACATTTTGACGGGAAAAACACGAATAAAAAATAGAGTAGAGGGAAAAGGAAAAAAAACTGCATTTGTTTAATGTTTCCGGTGACTGGTGATAAAAAAGCCCTTCCTCCCTTGTCTGTTTTGTTTTTGCAGTGAAAAAAATAAGAAGAATAATATAGGAGTGGTAGTTAGACAGAGATGAAAGAGACAGAGAGTCGATTACCTTCCGATGGTGTGATTGCTGGAATGCTGGTGCCGGAGAAGAAGTGGATTCCGATTTAGGATGGAGACTGAATGATGGTGAACAGGGGTATCCCGGATCTTCTGTTCACGAGAATTCTGCCCACATTTATCTCAGCCATACACAGAGAACATCTCATCCTCTGCATAGTATTATAAGGGGAGATATTCCCAATTCACAGGGGATAGTGTATTGTGGATAGACATGGGCAGAGTTCTCGTGGGCAGGAGATCTGGAGTCTCCAAAGAGATGGTCGAGCGGGAATGGGGTCCCCATTAGCTCCGCTGCTCCGCAAGTGTAATAATGGAGTTCATGCAGGGGACAGTCCCGTTTCATTGTATGGGGCGCTGATTAACAATTTCTGACCATTTAAATAAATCTTATAAACAAACTTTTTAAGCAGATAGCAAACATAACACCTTTCCTGTGAGATCGGTTTTTCATTTAGGCTTAGTTTGGAAAGAGTACAAATACAAATATCTAGAGTGTAAAACCTCATATTTTATATGTATTTACAGTGTACATATTTGTATTTATACTATTTTCAAATTGGAACGAATACAAGTACATATTTATATAGTATAAATACATACAAAATAATAGAAAATACAAGATTTTGCACTTTACATATTTATACTTTATACTCCTTTCAAATAGAACCTTAGACTTAATTTGAAGAGAATGCAAACGCAAATATGTACGTATAAATACATACAAAAAATATAAGATTTTGCACTTTACATATTTATATTTGTATTCCTCACAAACTGAACCTTGAGTGGCAAAGGATACTGAATATGGAGCCCAAGAGTGATGAATCCATCATGTGGAAAGCATCTTTGGACACGCCCGCTCTGTGCAACAAAGAAGAGAAGAGGAAACCATAAAAGAGATGCTGCTGTTCTGTGCGCGATATGGCTGTATTAATTTGGTTTAGATCGAACCTTGGTCCGACTTTCCGTAGAGATACCAATTTATCCCTTTAACAGGTTTTTATCAATTGACTCAAACAAAGTTCATCTGATTTCTTTATGTTCTTAATTTGCCATATTTGCATGGTTTATTGAAAAATAAAAGGAACATCTGTGTATTAAACGGTCTGATTCCTAATCCATATTACCCATAATCCATTCGATGGATGGGTTTATTTATCAGATGGAGATGGAGGAGGCAGCACAGCAGTTGGACAAGGGTGAGCAATAAACTGGAGCGCCACTCTCCATAGTTTGACGCCATTTATTTGAACATCTCACCTTAAATCTCCTTGAATGGCCTGTCGTCGCAACTCGCAAGGTTTAGACTTTAGAGATTGATTGATACGTGTACACGAATAAGTTGTGATATTTTGAATCTTGACCTAATCCAAATTCCAAATTTATGTGTGGAGAGAGAATATACTGATAGTAGGGACCCGTGTGATGCATGGGAAAATTTGAAAGATTTAATAATTTTATTTTTTATTCAATGTTGATTTATAAAAAAATAATTATTGTTAATTGAATATGAATAAATATTTTTTAATAAATTTATTTTATTAATAATTTGCAGTAATTTTAATAACTTTTTTATTCTTTTTAAATAAAATTTTGATTAACTTTAAATAAGTAAAAATAATTATAAAAATTAATATTTTTATTAATTCCACTAATAATTAACAATTATATAGGAATGACAACGGGGTGGGTTTAGGGCAAGACACCCCATCCCTTTCCCTGCCCCATAGTCAAGACACTCTATTCCATCTCCACCTCGTCCCCAATGTCATGCGGGTTCAGGACAAAGTAACAACTTTTCAATATTAGGTGAGTTCAGGGGCAAGGCACCCTACTCCTCATTAAGGATGGAGAATCCTCAAATTTCCCTACCTCATCCCTAGTATTGAGCAGGTTTAAGTAGAGGTGTAAATTGGGTTGTGTTAGGTCGGCACGACACAACCCGCATGTGCCCCGCACAAAGTGCGAGTCATGTCGTGTTGGCCCACAAGGCGTCTCGAGCCGTGCCTCCCTCCTCTAGGATAGTTTGGGGGTTAGTTTGACACGGCCCACATGGGCCCATGCCGTGTCGTGGGTCAGGCTAGTCCATGGGTTGGGCCTTAGGCCAGGCCATGCTGCAAACCAAACCAAGCTCAAGGCAAGGCACACACTCCCCATCCAAGGTTTTTTTTAACCATTTTGGGGTAGAACGGTTCGACTATTCAGTCCGAATGGATGACTCGCTTTGACAAAAAAATAAAAATAGAAAAAAAAGGCCAAAAACTATTGCCTAGGTTGACGGTTCGATCACCCAGGTCGGCGATTTGCTAACCAAATAAATGGTTTTTTGACAAAAAGCGGTTTTGAGGTGAAACGGTGTCTAGTTCCCAATTTTCCTGGTCTAATCATCTGGTTTGATCCAATTTTGAAAACACTACCCCTGTCAACCCAATATTCAATTTGATGATAGAAATAATCGAATGGATATATTGAGTAACAACCACATGGTAAATTTCTAAAAGTATACTAAATTGTTTTTAATATTCAAAAATATAATTTTATGAAAAATTTGGAAATTTTATTGTACTTTTGTAATTCTAAAAATTTATTCAAATTTTTATTAAATAATTTATTTTCCTTTTAAATGGTTTAGTTACAGAATTATGCTAATTTATCTTATAATTTCTAATATAAACTAACCAACAATTTCCTTTTTCCAATATTATACTAATTTATCTTAATAATTTGTGTAATTATTTGTTCAAATTATAGTTTTCCATTTCCTATAGTCCTTTATCTTTAATAATTTTCAATAATTTGCAATAAAAATTACATAATTTTTAATGGATTTCCAAAATCTATCAAATGTAATAAACTTTTCTAAAATTTCCAAAATATTCTAATAAATTTCAATAATTATTTAACGCATTTTAAATAAATTTCAAATAATTATTTAATGCAGCAAGGAGAGGAATGGTGATCGGGACCCGTGCCATGCACGGGCGTTAAGCGAAACTTACATAAGAGTATATAATTGTTTTATATTTTAACTTTTTAATAAACAATCCGATCAAACTCAACTCGAGTTGGTCGGTTTTCTAGTATTTCAGATCGGCTTTGGTTTAATAAATATATATTAATATTTTATATTTTAAATTTAATTTTTTAATACAAAAAATAGGAAAATTCCTATATTCTTAGTCTAAAATATTTTATATCATAGATTTAATTTTTGTAATTTTTTTTAATAATGTCATTGTCATTTATGAAATTTAAAGTTTAAATCTTTTGAACAAACAAACTAAACCAAAAATAGACCCAAATCGATACAACCCGAGTTGGTGGGTTTTCAGTAATGGTCAATCGGTTTTGAGTGACAAACTATGGACTGAACCAATCATTAAACACTCCTAATTTCAACTAAATTTATAGTCTAATCTATAATAAATAACAATAGTTTAATCTCTAATAATTATTGAAAATTTATAGCAAATGTACACAATCATTGAAAATAAGTTTATAATGAAAATATAATAGATATATAATAATTACAAAAATATAATAAATACTGAAAATATACTAAATTAGTCAATAAATAGTGCAATCTCATATAATAAGTATTGATTATAAATTATAAAAAATATATAATTATTAAAACTAAATTTATAACAGAAATACAATAAATACGACAAATTAAATTTCAAAAGTTAAATGATAGTTTTTTAATCTCCAATAATTATTGGTAATTTTCTATTAAATAACAAAATAAAATAGATTTATAAATAATTATTGAAATCATAATTATAAAAAATAAATAAATAATTAGTGAAAATAAAATAAATATTAATTATAGTATATATAAATATATAATGAATATACACTGTTATTGTAAAATTATTACTAATAAATATAATTTTGTTGGTCGTTATTTTCTGTAATTATTAATTGATATAAGTGAAGTTAGCTATTGACAATATTATTTAGTTATTGAAATAATATTGTTATTTAAATTCTTAAAATATTAATTATTTATTGAATT
>NW_010729075.1:9050936-9073792 GCF_000365185.1 Nelumbo nucifera
TATGTAAAATATTTAAAAATATTCATTATTTGAATTTTATTTATTTTAATGTTATTACGTAATATTAAATATTTTGTTATATTATTTAGCTATTTTTAATGTTTTTTATTTAAGATTTTTAGTTATTGAAATATTTTATAATGTTTTATTTTTTAATGTTATATTTTTATTATTTGTATAAAATTTAAATTGAATAATTCGTAAAATTATAGTTTGTATTGTTACTACATAATTTCATGATGAATTTTGTAAAAATATTGAATTATTAATAATATGAATATTTTTAAATCTATTATTTTTTTTTTGTGTTTTGAATAAATATTTTAAATTTAGTATATAATTTTATTATAACATTTAAATAGTTCTGAATTTTTTAAATTGAAACTTTCTTTAGATAGATATTGATAAAAAGTGGGGGAGAGGATAAATAGGAATTAGAGATAGTTTATGAGAGAATCTCTCTATAAATTAGAAATAATTCAAGAGATAAATAGGAGTTAGAGATAATTTAGGAGATAAATAGGAATTAGAGACAATTTAGAATGAAGTGGGGGGAAAGTGGTGCCACTTGACTAAACATTATAAAAGCAAATCACTCTTTCTTTATGGTTGTTAGAAATAATTAAGCATATGTGATTTCCTTATTGATTTAATGGGTAATTATATGGAATTAAAAAATAAAAAATTAAAAAAAAAACAGAAAATTAGGAAAGAGGATTTCCTGCAAGGAGAACTATGCTGATATGGCAGAACCAGTTTTAATCTCTCTCTCTGTCCAAATTCAAAATTCCAAATCCAAACTGTTAAGTATTGGCCTTTGCTCTTATGACAAGTTGAACTGTGCAATTTCATGTCTCAATGCTCACATTTAACTCTATGAAATATGATTTTTAAAACCAGACTGGACCGAATGGTCAGATGGGAAAACCAAGAACTGATTAGGTGAACGATTTCGTTTCACAGCACCCTTAACCGCAATGCGAGAAGAGGGTGCAGGTCATCCATCGTCCGTATATAAATGGTCATTAATTTGCGGGTTTAAACATGTTATCATTGTGGAAAGATCCAAGGTGTTGTAGCCCGAGCAACGTTTGTGTGTACAGGTACGGGCCCATTGATATATGGATCATGAAGAATTAAGAATCCAATCCTCTTAACACTGGATCAGACCATATTAGTCGGACTCGGACCATGCAGTACAAACAATCCCAACCCGAACTCTTGTGGGAATACCGAATATCTTGCAGGCACCGGATATTTTTATAGTGCCCCAAAGTTCATGCAAATTATCTTCTTGAACGGTTATACCCTCTATTCCAAATTCCAACGAGTCGATTACGATCAACGGATCAACTATGCAATTTATTTTTCTTTCTTTTTTTTTAATATAATTTTCGTTGATATAAAGTCTTGGGATATTGTGGCTGCTGACATGGCGGCATCTACGCCTTACAAAAGTAAAACCCCAAACGAAAAGGAAATGGTTCGTTGGTTTCTTCTGGAACCATCTCCTCCCCTTAAACCCTGCACAGCGGGTTTTACTTTCTTGCTCTCTAGCCTCGTTAGAGTTTTGAGTTCCAGCCAATAAGAAACCAGTAAGGGAGTAATTGTTTATCTGTTTAGGGCTTTTATCTGCATTCCTCTGCAAGCTTCTTTAGAGTCCAATGGCACCCGTCCTAAGCAGGAGCTTGGCTTCAGCTTCTGTTGCCTCTCTTCCTTCGTCATCATCATTTTCGGTGAAGAACCACAATAAAGTTTCGAATTTCAGAACTTCTTTTATACCCCGGAACGCTTTGAGACATGGATTTCCTGCTTGTGGATTGAAATGGAAGCTCGATAGGAAAAACAATCGATTGGCTGTCCGCTGCGAGGCGGCCGTCGCTGAGAAAGAAGCCGAGGACGCCTCTGCTGAGAAGTTCGAGTACCAGGCGGAGGTTGGTTTTCTATGTGCATCTTTGGTTTATACTGTTTCGGGTAGCTTCTGATACTAAAATCGAATTGAAGTGTTTGGAATTGAAGTCCAATGCATCATCTCATTTCTCGTTATGTAGATACTGATTAGATATCTGACTATGTAATGGATTAATAAGCACATATTTCTTTTTGGAAAACATGTTCTTTTTTGAATATTTCACCAAACATTTGAATTGTCATTTATGGACAAGGTTATCGCTTCTTCATCTTCCCCAATTGAAGATATGGATTTCTAACCATTATTAGCATGTCTGGGTGTTTTATGCTATCATTCTCTGCTACTTTTTATGCTGCTGCCATTTTTTTTTTTTTTAATTTTTATGTACATCTTTATATATAGTATGTGGATTATCATCTCATGGCTTCTGAAAATTCGAGTATCAACTAAATGCAGGTCAGTCGACTATTGGACTTGATAGTTCATAGTTTATACAGTCACAAGGAAGTGTTCCTTCGGGAGCTTGTGAGGTGGGTCTCTTCGACATGTCTTTCTATTATCTTGTCTCACTCCGGTCATGCATCTGTGTTTTATTTTAATTTTGTTTCTTAGCTTCCTCTCTTAGCATTTATTCACTTATTTGAGAAGATAGACACTGGTTTAAATGTATACTCTGAGGGAGTCCATTTGGGAGGGGAGGGTTCTCATTCTTTTAGTTTTGGGATCGAAGTTAATTGTCTCCTCTGCTCAACATGATTGTTGATTAGTTCTTATTTCTAACTCACTCTTGAAATTGTTATATAAAATATTTTTCAATAACTTTTTTAAATGCTCCTCTTTTATGACTGCTTTATGTTCTGCAATTTCAGCAATGCAAGTGATGCTCTAGATAAGTTGAGATTCTTGAGCGTGACCGAACCTTCTCTTCTAAGTGATGCTGGTGAACTGGAGATACGCATAAAACCTGACCCAGACAATGGGACCATCACCATAACGTATGGTTACTCCGGCCATTTTCTTTTCTTGCTTATGAGTGGGATGTGCTGCTTAAATTTTTTCCTTGAACTTGCAGAGATACTGGTATTGGGATGACCAAAGAGGAGCTCGTTGACTGTCTTGGAACTATTGCTCAAAGTGGAACCTCAAAATTCTTGAAGGCTCTTAAGGTGTTTCTTCCCTCCTGTAATTCCATGTGATTTATGTTCTTGAAGGATGGCACATTTCCCTTTTCAAAAATAAAAAAAAAGATGGCCCATTTCTATTTGGACTTTGGAGTTGCTCATTGTTTTTTTTCCTATGAGTAGGAGAATAAAGATGTTGGAGCAGACAATGGCTTGATTGGTCAGTTTGGTGTTGGGTTCTATTCTGCATTTCTTGTTGCTGAGAAGGTACATTTTGATCCTTAAGAGGCTAGATTTATGTGGTTCCACCAAACACTTGAGATTGATTATCATGCATCTAGAGATTTCATATATATTTTCACTGTGATGTTTCCTTATTAATGTCATTTCTGTTTCAGGTGGTTGTGTCTACAAAGAGCCCAAGGTCAGATAAGCAGTATGTCTGGGAGGCAGTAGCAGACAGTAGCTCATATGTGATTAAGGAAGAGACTGATCCTGAAAAATTTCTACGTCGTGGAACACAAATCACCCTTTATTTAAGGGTATCTTTCTTGTTATTCTGTTCTCTTCATGGTACTTGGGTGTCTCATATAAGCCCCTAAGTTTTGGCCGCTTTCATCTTGCAGCCAGATGATAAGTATGAATTCTCTGAGCCAAGCAGGATACAAGGTCTGGTGAAGAATTACTCTCAGTTTGTTTCCTTCCCCATTTACACATGGCAAGAAAAATCAAGAACTGTTGAGGTAAGGGCATCTTTTTTGTTTACAGAAACAATATTATCAACACTCACTCCCAAACAAAAAATGGTTTTAATTGGACAGTGACTTCTTTATAGGTAGAAGAGGAAGAAGCAAAGGAGGGAGAAGAAGCAAAGCCTGAGGTAATTTTTCGAGGATCCTATTAATGGGAAATTGGGAATTATGGTTTGTCAGATTCTTTTAGACTTTAAATATCCAAGCCAATTGCTTTACTTCTTTCCAGGGTGAGAAGAAGAAGAAAACTGTAACTGAGAAATACTGGGATTGGGAATTAGCCAATGAAACAAAACCCATATGGGTAAGTCAAAATCATTTCTAGTTATTATTCAATTAGTAGCAAAGTATGTCTCCTTATTGACCTGTTAATTGTAACTGGCTTTCCTATGTATCACTTGATTGGCTTCTTTGTGTCATGTTTATGGATAGCTTATGTTTTTTCTTTTAATTTATTTGTTTTAGATGCGGAACCCAAAGGAAGTTGAGAAAGATGAATACCATGAGTTCTACAAGAAGACATTTAATGAGTTCTTGGACCCACTTGCATACACCCACTTCACTACTGAGGTATACAACTTTCCTTTTCTTGGGTATCACATTGGTTATTTTTCTAGGTTGAGATTTCTAACCTCAGTGTGACAATTGAGTAGGGTGAGGTGGAATTTAGAAGCGTACTTTACATTCCTGGAATGGCTCCTCTTAACAACGAGGACGTAATAAACCCCAAGACAAAGAATATCCGACTGTATGTGAAACGTGTATTCATTTCAGATGATTTTGATGGTGAGCTGGTAAGCATTATTTTACAGTGTTGCTATGGATAAAAGTACCCTCTGCTTCATGTGTTTCAGAGTCTCTTTGGTCATAATTATACAATGTTTCAGAGGATTAACTGATCTTGAATCTCATGTAGTTTCCACGGTACTTGAGCTTTGTAAAAGGTGTGGTGGATTCGGATGACCTGCCTCTCAATGTTTCTCGAGAGATACTTCAAGAAAGTCGAATAGTAAGTGAAAACTTGTTTTGTTTCTCATTAACAGGAGTGGTCCTAGGTTATTCTGTATTTAATAAAATAACTGGAGCTCCTCTTCACTGTTAAATGGATAAATGGTTCTCCATATGGAAAAGTACACATGTGTGTTTTCTAAACTCAAGGGATCAAAATAGCTTTTAGCTCTTGTAGATGCTATTTCACAGACATTTACTGTGCTATTCTTCAAATTTATACTGGCAGGTAAGGATCATGAGAAAGAGACTTGTTAGGAAAACATTTGATATGATTCAGGAGATATCTGAAAGTGAGAACAAAGAGGTAAGACAAAGCTCACTTGTAATCTTTAGATTTTGCATATGAAAATTGTGTTTAAATAATTCTATTATTTAACTTTTTGCAGGATTATAGGAAATTCTGGGAGAACTTTGGAAAGTTTCTTAAGTTGGGATGCATTGAGGACTCAGGCAACCATAAGCGCTTCACACCCTTGCTGCGGTTCTACTCCTCCAAAAGTGAAGAAGAACTTACTAGCTTAGATAACTATGTTGAGAACATGGGTGAGAACCAAAAGGCTATCTATTACTTGGCAACAGACAGTTTGAAAAGTGCAAAAACTGCCCCCTTTTTGGAAAAGCTGGTCCAAAAGGATATTGAGGTATGTGCCTATTATATCTTTGATGACACTTTACACAAATAAAAGAGAATGTCTAATAACCCAATTCCAACAGTAAACTCAAGTGTGATTTCTAACTCCATGGTTTAAGTATGGAGTTCAAAGATAGTCAAATAGCAAACAAGACAACAGAGCAAGTTTAGTAACTAATCTATGTAAAATCAGCTTAAAAGTATGCTTCTGTCTGATATTGGTAAGGACAATTTTTTTAGATTGGAAATTCAGTATAAAATGAACTAAAAGCCACTTCTATGAAAAAATGATATTAATCATGGCTTTTTGATAAGTAAAGGAAAAGCAAAAAATAAGGAAGATGAAAAGAAATACAAAAAAAAATATAGATTTCTTAAAAGGCTTTTCACTGCATCCTATTGTAAGACAGTTTTCTTTCTAACATGATTTCCTCTCTTTTAGGTTCTATATCTAATAGAGCCTATTGATGAAGTTGCCATCCAGAACCTGCAGACCTACAAAGAAAAGAAATTTGTTGACATCAGCAAGGAAGATTTAGAGCTAGGTAAATATTCATTGTAATTTCTAATCTGGTTAACTTGGATAGTTTCTCATGATGGCTTGACTTGCATCTGTTTCATGACTTCATCTATTCACACTCTTGGGTACTTGGTCATAACATAAATGTGAAATCAGGTGATGAAGACGAGGTCAAAGAAAGAGGAAAAAAGCAAGAATACAATCTTCTTTGTGATTGGATAAAACAACAGCTCGGCGACAAGGTGGCTAAAGTGCAAGTTTCTAAGCGTCTTAGCTCATCCCCGTGTGTACTTGTTTCTGGCAAATTTGGGTGGTCTGCTAATATGGAAAGGTAGATCATGCTTATTTCAGAACATTTTTGGTCCAACTAGTGCAAAGAATCTCTCTTTCTTCGTGAATATTTTAACTGAGATGACACGTTTTCTTTGAAGGCTTATGAAAGCACAGACTCTTGGAGACACTTCTACCTTGGAGTTCATGAGGGGACGAAGAATATTGGAGGTCAATCCAGATCATCCCATAATCAAAGATCTAAATGTGAGATCCGAATCTTCTATTCATACTTAATACTTGATGCCTGTTTTGTGAATGGTATTTGCTCATCTGAAAGTTCTCGTAAGATTCATATAGAGGGTGTACTGTGCATGAAAAGATTCCTCGGACCTCAGCCAAACATAGATTTTGGTCCAAGCTACTGAAAGCCATTTGCAGTCACTAATGACATAATTTGGATGGGAGGTCATCTCATCTGATTTTAGTGCACGAAAATTTTCTTTCAAATTATGGGATTGGATCTGGTAATTGGTTTTTCATTTTTCTTGTCAATAATATGAACTCACCCAGCTATGATGGAGTCAAACTGAAGACTATAATTGTCAAATTGATAAGATAGAAGAAAACATTTGCAAATATATAACAGGATGAACTAAGAAGATAATAGTCTTAGTTTAGCTTGAGGTTTAAAAGATGCTATTATCAACAACTATGTATTTAACTGTTCAATTAGTTTTATTTTCCTTCTGGTCATAGAATTAATGCTGGGATACCTATTATTTCTTCTGACCAAATTGAAGGGTTAGCAACATCTAAATTGCTGTTAAATTGCAGGCTGCATGCAAGAACGCTCCTGATAGTACTGAAGCCAAGAGAGCTGTTGACCTTTTGTATAATACAGCCTTGATTTCCAGCGGATTCTCTGTAAGCACTGTATTACTATCTTTGCAATGTGTTAATGATATAATATTTTGTTGCATGAGTAGCTTTAATCTCTTGTCTAAACTTTTTCGTTTTCCCAATTGAATGGCACAGCCTGAAAGTCCTGCTGAGTTGGGGAACAAGATATATGAAATGATGGCAATTGCCCTTGGTGGAAGATGGGGGAGATTGGAATCGGAAGAGAGAGAGACAGAAGCAGATACCGAGGTTGAATCCGATTCAGGTGATGCTGAAACCTCGGGGACAGAAGTGGTTGAACCATCAGAAGTGAGGGCGGAAAGCGATCCTTGGAAGGATTGATGTTCCTTTTGTTTTTGGTAGAGCTTCCACAATTGTTAGCTTTTATAGGTACGGCTTAGTGGATAAGAGGTTGAGAGAGCGGATAGATAAAATGCTATAACCTATAAGCTGTGATATATGTTTCCTGAGAAACGCATTTTAATCTTTAGTAAGAGGAATGATATTGAATCGTACTGCAATTTTTGGGACCACCACCATCCTGTTCAGCTACTTGTGCAATTCTTTTTTTTTTTTCTTTTCTTTTCTTTGTTTTTTTTTTTTTTTAGGCCAGGAGGGAGGGTTGGGGTAAAGGTTTTAATTTCCTATATGTGCTTAAATGCGTCCGACGCCAAGAATGAAGAACCAAAAGCCATTTGCATCCTCAGGTTTGAGAATGAGACCACCTAGCAAATTCTGAAGTGGTTGCAGGTTGCCGCTTGCAGGACATGTGTTGGGCTCTCCTCTCAACAAAAACTGTCCCAACATCATCTGTGTCGGCAGGAGACTGGAACAGTTTTTCGTTGGAAGTCCCGGACTTGCAGTACATGTAATGATAATGTATTACATTTACATACATGCCTTGGTTGTTTTCCCAACCATCGGGGCGTCTCACAACGTCCCACAGTACATCAGCCGTGTATTGGGAACATCTCCCAATGATGATATCATTATTGTTTCTGGTACTATCATCGGAAGATGTTCTTGATACATGGTGGGGATGTGCTGTGGGACATTGTGGGATGCCCCCTTGTGGGGCGCAGATCTGAACACTCTAATGTGACCTGTATCCAGTCATCTCATATAATTTGCACTGATATAAAATCATGATAATGCAATGATTCATGTTGGGAGCAAATCTAAACTCTATTGTGAGATGTGCAGACATATGATCTTGAAAGAGTCTTGGCCTGGGATAACTTTTGTTGTTGAGAGGTGATCCCGATTCCACTCGGTCACCCAAATCTAGTTTCTCTTTATATCTCTTGCTACTTTATCTTGTTTGACGAGTTAGTTACTTGGCCATGACATATGAAATAGACAGCCCCGCCATTCCCCTTCACTGTCATCTACAACACTGCGGGGAGGAGGTAGACAAAGGTCAATTGTGATGCTTCCATGCCTTAGAGATCTTTCTCTTCTGGTTGAAGGGTGTGTTTTCGTTCTTGGAGGTGTGATCTCATCTGGGCCTCAGCGGTGAATGGCGGTCTGGCAAGATCTTATTGAAGCTTGTTGTTTCCCTTTTAGATGGTGTTTGGTATTGATGCAGCTTTTCGAAGAAACGGTGCTAATTCAGCATTGTAGATGTGTTTAACAAAAAAAAAAAAAAAACACAGCAAGTTTTTGATTGAGCCGCTCTCTAAAATCCTGTGAACCATTTATCAAAAAAACACCAATTTTGACGTTTTTCATTTTTAAGATCGATTTTTCACTGTTTGGCTTATATGGTGTCTGAAGGCACTAAGGTGTAAAAAAATTGTATAAAATGTTTTATCTTATAAATGCCACCGTTACCAAACAACCCCTTAATTTAGCTGAACAGAGTTAAAATCAGCCTCCCACAAGATAGTTTCCCACAACGTCTCATAACATGTCCTTGCCGTGTATGGGGCAATCTCTCGATAATGTCTCATCATTTTTGGTATTTGATCATTGGGAGATGTACTGTAGGACATTGTGGAAACTATCTTGTAGGGGGTTGATTTGAACTCAGCTGAGCGTGTTGCTACTTGCTAAGAGCGATTAAGCAAGGCTATTTGATCGAGAGCTCTCAGCCATCAGATATGCTATCTTGGCATTTGGTGGGCTCCGCTGATGTCTCCAGAATGAGACCAGATCTATTCCTCACACCTGTCGCCTCACACGGACATCCTATCATGCATTGGGAACATCTCCCGTATTTATTAGTTATAATTCACAGAAGATGTTCTCAATGCACGTGGATGTGCTTGTGAGGTGCCCATTTGTAAGGAGCAGACCCCATCACCTCCAGCATACATATTTGCGCCCTACAATATATCCCAACTATATATTAAGAGACAACTAGGGAGATGTTCCCAATGCAGGCTGAGATGTGCATGTGGGGGCTGATTTGATCTCGTCGATGTTGTGCACTGCTTTTCTATTCTACCAAAACTTAACTGTAACCAGAGTTATGGATCCGGATGCGCCCCAACAGGGTCTTCGGGATACAGCTAGACAGTCAGTCACTCTAGTCTCCTACCAATACAGATTACAGTTACAGATGGAGCCACGGAGGTTTAAGAAGGGCTTACCTTCTCCCCGCCCACCGCCCACCTCCCACCTCGAAACCATGAGCTGGAATCTCGTAAGCTTTGCTCTCAGGCCTCAACTGTTCCTTCAATCAATTTATCTTTTTCGTTCATTCTGATCCTTTATCCTCTTTCTTCTGAAAACTGTAAAATTTTATGTCAAGTAACGAAACTCTGATTTCAGCTACGAACCTAAGCAACTTGGTTCAAATTATTTAGCCCCAGACGATAAATACAAATCTTTCTAGTTTCCACCCAAAGCCATCAAACATACGCAAAAGGGATGTGGAGAAATATAGTGAAACAAGCCTGTTCAACGAACTTTTTTTCCCGCGATTCCTCTTCTATGTTACGCACTTTTGGTGTTGTGGGCTACTCTCAGTATCCCGTTTTTCACGATAAAGCCAGACAGTTTGAGTTCAAAAGCAGCATAAATGCCGGGTTTTCTGAAAGTTGTTTTCTTCGAAATGGGGAATCACCATCCAAAGAAGACGATTTGGGAATACTCAGTTTTGGGTGTTTCAGGAATTCGATGGGTCTTTCCAGGTTTTCGAATCATCCCAAGGGTTACGCTAGTGTTGCCGAGGTTCTCTCTTCAACGGATGCGGAGGAAGATGTCTCTGTTGTTGACGAGATTCAGGAATTATTGGAGGAGATGAGCAAAGAAGAGAAGGAACTTGAATTCAGTCATCAGAAACAGACAAAATTGGTTGGAGGAATGGGGCAAGGGAAGTACCTATTGCTTCGGAGGAGACAAGTGAAGATTGAGACAGAGGCGTGGGAACAGGCTGCCAAGGAGTACAAGGAGCTTCTTATGGACATGTGTGAACAGAAACTGGCTCCCAATTTGCCTTACATGAAGTCGTTGTTCCTTGGTTGGTTCGAGCCATTACGTGATTGCATTGCAGCAGAGCAGGAATTGTGTAGGAAAGGAAAGAACAGGGCTGCTTATGCTCCATATTTTGATCAATTGCCAGCAGAGATGATGTCAGTTATTACGATGCATAAGCTCGTGGGGTTGCTAATGACGGGAGGAGAACATGGCAGTGCTAGGGTGGTCCAAGCTGCTTGCCTGATAGGTCAAGCCATTGAGAATGAGGTAGGTGATCTTTCATTTGAATCAAGTACTTGATTTATTATTACTTAATGAGAGAGACCTTTTCTTCTTTTTATTTACAACTAAATTCTAGTTTGAATCTGTTTATTTCCATCCCTGTAAATGGATGGAAGACAAATATTAACCTCTTTTTTTTTCTCTAAATCCATCTTGTTATATATATCTGGTAACTTCATGTTCAACCGCGTTAATGGATAAATGTCAAATCTGATAGACAGTACAATAAGCAGTAGAAGCCCATTTGAATGAAAAACTTATGTTTGACTGCCTGCAAATGGGTTCCATTTCTCTCGGTTTTTTTTGGAATTTCTTTTTGTTGATTATAAATAATTTATTAAGAGATGTAGAGAAATATGACTAAAGTCATTTTGGACTTTAAGAGAGGGGAAGGGAATGTTTCAAACTTAGTGAGGTGAACCAACGGAGAGGTTAAATCAAGAATGAAATTACCTTTTTTATCAGTACCGAGATAACATCATTTATCTGAAATACAGCATACGTTCTACTCTAGATATGAGATGGGGAACCAAAAAGTAAAAAAGGATAAACAGTCACAAATGGGCTTACCGGTTCCAAAAGAGTAAAAAAAAAAAATCACAGATGGCCTATAGTATCCTTTGGTGGTAGTGAGGGGACATTTTGGACCAAATATTATAGATTCCCTGAGTGCGGCAAAGGTGAGTGACAGAAGCAGATTAGAAAGTAAGAATCAGTTCAAGAATGAGAATTGTGAAGCCTTTCTAGCACAAATGTTGTTTCACTTGTTTTCTATATATGTCTATTTTATCATATGTGCAATAACAAGTGATGCATCTAATGATTGGAGGGACTCAAAAACTGTAATTGGCTGGATGAATGGTGCAATATCTGGCCTATAGACCTTTAGACATCAAATTTAGGAAGCAAGACATCTAGTTTAGAGATTAGAAGCAGTGCCTGCTTTGGTGCCTCAGTCCGTTAATTGCTAATTGTCTTGCAAATTCTCTAGCTCATGAAGTGTAGTGGTTATTATCTGGACTGAAACTGTTTTTTCAGCTCTCTTAGGAGGGCCTTGTTAGCAGTATTGGGACTATATATAATGTTATTAAACATATAGAGATGGTGTACCTGCTGTAAATATACACTGAGTATACTATCAATGAAACTCTTTCAAGTTACTGATAAAAATGTTTGGTGGCCCTTCTCCATGGGCTGAAATTGGCCAAACAGTTGGGGCTTCAGCAACATGAAGTGAAAGGTGATTCAAAACTACTGATAGGGTGGATGCAGACTAGAAATTGGGGCATGGACCCACAGACAGGTCATGAGGGAGATTTTTCATTTAACAAGGGAGATTGATGTCAACTTCAAGTGGTAGAACAAGCCGATAGTTTAGCTAAACAAGGGACAAATAGAGGGGAACTCTTTTGGGATGCTTTGTAATTGTTTTTAGCACTCTTGTCTTGGGTTCTGATCAATGCAACTTCTTTAGTTATTAATCAAAAGTTACTGTTTCCTATCAAAATAAATAAATAAAAATTAAAAAGGTGATGCATCTAACTTTTTTACAGCTTCACATGTCTTAGTTATCTTCAGCTATTTTTCTCCCTTCTTGTGTTTGTATGTTCAGAAAAAAACCCATGGTCATGTTGAATCTTGATAATTCATATGGAGACAGATTCTTCATTGGAAAGATTATTAAAAGTAGCATATCAATAAAAAAAGTTCACTGGAAAGAGACTGAAAATTACCAATATCAGCAGCTGGTTTGAGGAGGTTCCTGCCTGAGACCCTTCAATCCTACTTAGGAGGAACTCAGAAATTAAATTCTATTCATCAACTTATAGATCACTAGGCATTTTTTTCTTCTTCTTGAGGGAGACAAAACTAATGCAATTCAATTGCACCAAAGTTCCGGGGCCAAAGCACCCCTGCACATTGCTAAATGAAATCCTTATCAACCTTGAAGGTTCAGGCTAGATGGGTTCCTAGGGAAATGAAGGCTAGTAAATGTGTACATGTGTTGCACGTGGTGATTTCAGATAATAATAACAATAACAATTTTAATCTCTATCAGAATCCATATAACGAAGACAAGTAATTGAAGCATGCTATACTAGTGGATTTATTGGTTTTAAATTTTGTATTCCATGTCCATCATTAATAAAAATAGTTCTTATTATATCACACATATTTTTGTTTAATATGATAAACATATATAATATTTTTTTGAATATATATAATATTAGAGATGTGCCCAAATGTTTATTACCAATTTTCTGAACTACTTCATAATTTTTTGTGTTTCTATCTTTTTTAAAAATTCATGATTTAATTATGACATTATGGATTGAACCATTTGACTTGAAAGGTTAAACCATTAACTGACCACCTAGACAGGAAAATGATTTTATTTTTGGGTCAATTTTAAATATTTACTTGATTTTTCATCATTAATAAAAATAATTATTGTTTATCATAGTTAACTTTCTTACTATAATTAATATATGATATTGGAGATCTGTCAAGCATTTCAATTTTTTTTGCAATTTTTTGTATTTATTTCTATTTTTCAAAATTTTATTATTTAGTTATGACATCATGGGTTAACTCATTTGACTGAGTGGTTGATCAATAGCCAGCCACCTAGATGGAAAAACGGTTTTTGTTTCTGGGCCAATTTTAAATCTTGTATTCCATTTTTGTCATTAATAAAAGTACTTCTCATTTTTTGTTTGATATGGTGATCATATAACATTAGAGATGTGCCCAATTTTTTCTACAAAATTTCTGTATTTTCTATTATCTTTTTTATTTTATCTATTTTTTTAAATCTTTTGTTATTTAATTATGGCATCAAAGGTTGAACCATTTGATGCAAATCAGAAAATGGTTGAATTGAACTACTTACTCCTCACCGGGACAAAAAAAATAGTCCTATTTCTAAGTTGGTTTAAAAACATAGGATTTTGTGCCCTTAAAATTAGGGAAAATTGCAGATTAGTACCCTGTACTTTGGGCCTAGTCGCACTTTGGTACCCAAATTTCAAGACATGCCAATCCATTACTTAAACTCCCAAAATGCCCCAGTTTAGTCTCTGTTCTTAGCAGTCTGTCAGTCATCTGTATCACGTGATGACATGTGCAACTTAAAACTTTTGAAAAGGTCAAAATTACCCTTCAAAATAAGACATTGTTTATCATCTTCTTCCTCAAGAATCAAGATTGAACCAAAGCAACAGTGAACAACCCAAAGGGCATTTGGGTGGTTGATAAAGAAAATTACATGATACCCGAAGGGCATTTGCATCCCTTCACAGGCCACTTAACGGACAGCTAATGGTGGGGACTAAACTAGGACATTTTGGGAGTTCAGGTATTGGATTGGCATGTTTTGAAATCCGAGTTCCAAAATGAGACCAGGCCCAAAGTACAGGGTACTAATCTGCAAATTACCCTTAAAATTATTGGGTGTAGATTTAATCAGTGGAATTTAATGGTGAAAACCAAAAATGCCTCAAATATTGGATTTAATGATAGAGAATGGGAGTCAGTGCATTAAATTTAGAACTTAATGAATGGAAATAGAGTAAACTTATTGTAGTAGTTAAAATTATGATTCCTGCCCTCACATAGAGAGTTATTATATTCAAAGAAAGGGGGATTTAGTGTAGATTATCAATTATTTTTTTATATTTGTTTGGTGGCTAGAAGGGAGTGGTTTTACAAATGCCCAAGGCACTAGAGATGCAACTTGGACAGGCCCAACCTGAGCCCAGGCCAACCCAGCCTGCAATTTTACATGGGCTGGGCTTGGATTTTAGGGCCTCAGTCTGGGCCCAGCCCAAGCCCGGCCCTACCTTATCCTAACCTGAGCCCAGCCTGCCTATATACATACATATGCAAATACAAACATATTATGCATATTTAAACCATATATATATGCATACATGTATACATATATACATACATTTATATTAAATTTTAATGTGAGCTGATTGACCAACCGGCCTGGGCCCAAGCCTAACCCGAGTGCATCAAATTTCAGTTCAGGCTGGGCCCAGGTTGGACAGTTTGGGCTTGACGTCAGGCTTGGGCCTTAGGCCCAATTTGTAGGGTTGGACCTGGGTTGAGCTTAAGCCCGGCCAAGCCCACCCAACTTGCACCCCTACAAGGCACTTTATGAGGAAATAAATGTTATAACAGCTGGGTTTATAATTTTTCTTGGCTAGACAAACAAGGATAGCTTGAAAAGCATAGGCACCATCTGTCAAAAAATTTTCTAAAGTAAATGCTACAATTGATCAAGTTGATGTTGTTGCCCTCATCTTCAAATGAAGACAATTAAAAAACATGGGCAATTTCTGTCAAGAAAAAGTCCAGAAATCTTAACAGGCCCTTGGTGCATTTTATAGTAGTATAAATAAATTTGGGTATTGGGAGGCTTTCTTGTATAGCAATAGCTCCACTCTTATGTAAATTTGGGTATTTCGAGAGCTGCATGAGGCAAAATTCTCACTTATTGGGCCTTGGATTCCAAATTTTATTCCATTGCATTTTTTCCTTTTGAATATAGTTTGCTACTCTTTATCTAGTTATACTCTTTCTCAACGTGTTAAACCTTCTTCATTTCCTCCTTTTATGCATCTGTGGGTGGTTTTTGATTTGGAGTCAATGTTGCAGGATGAGTGTGCGAACTAGCACATCTCTATGTCTTGGGAAGTTCATCCTTCTGTGTTCTTTGTGTCTTGAATGAAGCTAGGTTTTCAGTGGCAAAACTTGGTGTTTCTGCTCAAGCAAGGCAAACAAATATAGTTGGTTTTGAACTATCATTATTTCACCCTTATTCACCATCTTGGGTTTCTACCACATCACCAAGTATTCATTTTTAAACAATGTTGGGATGGATCAGGTTAGGATATACAAGTTTTTGGAGAAGACGAAGAAAAAGACCGATAAAGATAAGAAAGCAGAAGGTGGTGAATCTGATCCCGCAATCAAAGAACAACAAAGATTAAGGAAAAAGGTTACTGATTTGATGAAAAAGCAAAAGCTGCAGCAAGTGCGGCAGATAGTGAAGAGCCAGGATGATTCAAAGCCATGGGGCCAGGATGCTCAGGCTAAGGTATGTATCCTTGATTGTATTTACAGGAAAAAAACTCCTGGTTTCTCCAGTTTTCTGTATGTAAAATTTCATGCCATGTTCTTGTATATTCCAGGTTGGAAGCCATCTTATTGAATTATTGATGCAAACGGCCTATATACAATCTCCAGCTGATCAGCTAGCAGATGGCCCACCGGATATTCGACCTGCTTTTAGACACACTCTTAAAACTATTACAAAAGAATCACAGTGAGGACTTTGTCCTGTGTGATTGATTTAGAAACCTAGATTCCTTTTTTCTTGTTTATGTTGAACATTATTAGAAGAACATTTCTTCTTGTTCAACAGGAAAACCAGCAGAAGATATGGGCTTATTGAATGTGACCCATTAGTTCGCAAGGGATTAGAGAGAACTGTAAGTTGAACTACTGTTTTTAGAGAGGTTGGTGTTGCCTGATTGAAGTTGATTTGTTTCAGTACCAATCAATTATTTCTCTACTGCATGTATTTGTGAGCATATTTGTAGACTTGTATGTTCTTAAGTCCTTGAGGTGTTTCCAAATGAAAAACTGTTTCCTGCATAATAATCTCAACTTAAGCCAATTAGGCCCTAGATCATAAGCAAATGTTCTTTTTTTCCTAACAGGCAAGGCACATGGTGATCCCTTATATGCCAATGTTGGTGCCTCCACTCAATTGGACAGGGTATGACATTCCAGAATCTACTGATTACTTCATGTCTTTATTTCAGAGTTCATTTTATTTTTAACTTAATGCTTAGTTCAGTTAACAAGGTAAGTTCTGACTAGTCACACTTTTATTTCTCAAATAAGATGAGCTACTTGATCACAGTGTAAATAAGTTTCTGTTTGCTTGTATCCAGTAGTTATATAAGACAATAACTACTATTAGAAGTTGAGAATGTTAGCCAGATATTTATGTGAACTTCCTCTTGTTAAGTTATGTGGTCAATTCATGCTGTGTTATGGTTTTTCCCATATATTTTTTTTGGCAGATATGATAAAGGTGCATACCTATTTTTACCATCTTATGTCATGCGAACTCATGGAGCAAGACAACAACGGGAAGCAGTTAAGAGGACTTCAAGGAAGCAGTTAGAACCAATTTTTGAGGTTTGAAAACTTTGGGTTCATTCCTTGTCATTTTCCATGTTTCTTGCTGTTTAAAAGTTAATCTTGAGTTCTGTTATGTTACTGATAGAAAAAAAAGTCTTTCATTTTCTTTCATGACTATGGCTGTGTAACTTCTATGTGTTGTCACTTTCTTCGTCCTGTTCTTTGTTGCAATAGTGCCTTAACAATGTCCTAAACTGTCCAGGCACTGGATACACTTGGCAATACCAAATGGAGGATTAACAAAAGGGTACTTGGTGTGGTAGACAGAATATGGGCTAGTGGAGGTCGTCTAGCTGATTTGGTTGACCGTGAAGATGTAAGTTGCATTTTACCAATTACTAGTAAACTAATTTTTAGGGCTGCATTTTTCCTTGTTATTGAAGTGATCTGTTTCAAGTTGAAGGAGCTAGAAGGGCTAGGGGTAGACCAGAAAGGACATGGGTTGAAGTAGTAAGAAATGATTTAAGTGCTCATAATTTGACAATGGATATGGCATAACAGAATGACGAAATAGGATTCATGTAGCCAAATCCATATAGTTAGGATATGGATTAGAAGATGATGATGAATTTTCCTTGTTATTGAATGGAAATTCACAAACATCACCAAACTTATACATGCACCATTGCATATATAATATAATATAATAATACTTTAAACTAGTAAATGCACACACTTGAATTTACTTGTGTGAGAAGCCCTGACTTAACTTCTATTTTGATAAAAATGATCTTTAATTTTGTCTGCTTCAGGTTCCTCTACCAGAAGAACCTGAAACAGAAGATGAAGCAGAACTCAAGAAATGGAAATGGAAAGTTAAGGCTGTGAAGAAAGAGAACAGTGAGAGGCACTCACAGCGTTGTGACACAGAACTTAAACTTGCTGTAAGAAGATTTCTTTCCAACCCCATATTTTGGTGTTATTTAATAGATGTTGCACCACCATAGAGTGGACCAATTCTTCTTATTTAAGAGCAGGTAGCTAGGAGAATGAAGGATGAGAATGGTTTCTTCTATCCACACAATCTTGACTTTCGAGGCCGTGCATATCCCATGCACCCATATTTAAATCATCTTGGTTCGGACCTGTGTCGAGGAATCTTGGAGTTTGCCGAAGGACGTCCTCTTGGAAAGTCTGGCTTACGGTGGCTGAAGATACATTTGGCAAATTTATATGCTGGTGGTGTGGACAAGTTATCCTATGAGGGTCGGATAGCATTTACAGAGAACCACTTGGATGATATATTTGATTCTGCAGACAGACCACTGGAAGGTAGGCGCTGGTGGTTAAATGCAGACGATCCATTTCAGTGCTTGGCAGTATGCATCAATCTCTCTGAAGCATTAAGGAGTTGCTCACCAGAGACCATGATCTCACATATACCCATCCACCAGGTACTTTCTTATGGTCAAAAATCTTTCTCTTGTAATTTTTCTGTGATGCAAATAATCATGCAAGTGGACTATAAAAATGTTAATTTCCATAGGCTTTTATTGGGAAATTTTCTCTCTTCACAGGCGAGGGAACAATAAGGATGTATATAAGTAATTAGTATTTTATTCATCAAATTCTGAACATAAAAACATGGGAGGCTAGGTCTTTGGCCTGAAGAATGAAAACCTTGTTAAAAATGGATCAGGAGATTGACTAACACTCTAGCAGATGCACTTGCTAAAGGAGTAAATAGGAGTGAACAGTTGGTGTCTGTCCTTTTGTGTTTTTGGGTGGGTGCTAGGTGTTTTTCACCTAGCCCTGTTTTTCTAAATGCTTTGTATTCTGTTATATTTCCTAAAACTCCTTTGAACTGTTATAAAATGAAAACAAATAAAATTGAAATTCCTCTGAGCATGCAAGGTTATTCTTATATACTGAGCACCAGACAAGGCATTGGGGGTGTACAACTGTATTCATATATGAACTTACCTAAGTATCTATTTGTCCATGTTTGGTTTTGCATCTTGTGTTTTGGTTGTGGTCTTCCAACATCTGAGCTTGTACTAGTTGTATTTTATCTTGTGCTACCAATAAATGAATTTTAAAAAGTAAATAACCTCCAGAGTATTGGATAAGTTGGACACTTTCTCTTCTTATCTATTTATTTTTTAGTAACAAAAAAGTGAGGTTTACAGTATATGAAATATAAAAAATCAAATTATTTAATTGTGAATATTTGCAGGAAATGTCATCAAATTTCTCCTGGAACCACCTTTTTTAATTGCCTTATAATCTGGTTCCTATGCCCTACAAATGAGAGACCATTTACTGTACCTAGATTTGAGTTATATTTTCATATCAATAGATATATGTATCTAGATCTGTAATAGAGGAAAATTTGATTCATTAATGTTTGTTTTTCTATCTTATGCGTCCAGGATGGATCATGTAATGGCTTACAACATTATGCTGCCCTTGGAAGAGACAAGGTAATGCCTTTTCCTATTCATTATTAATTCATGTTACTTTATATTGCTAAATTCTGTTTATGATGGTTTCAATTTGTATAATTGGAAATGGAGGTCTATAATTTAAACTTCAGTCATAAGTAAAACATTTTGTTTTCATGTTTATCAAATCACAGGGAAAATTGAACCAGCAGTTTTTCCTGTTGTTTGATTGGTGCCTCATGAGAGAATTAGAAATGAAATTTCTTAAATTGAGGAAAAAGAAGAGACATGTGGGATCTCAAGTTTGATAATTTCTTAGGCATGCAATGGTCGCGATGATTTGATATAAACCTTTACCTGGCTCCTCTTCTGTCTCAATTTCCAGGCCTCTACCACACCTATATAAGTATTTCCTTCCCCCCTTTGTCTAAGTCCTCATTCAGCATCAGATCATTCTCGTTTGAACAATCTGGTCTTGAACCAAATCTAGGTATGGATAACTTCCTCAACTTACACTAAGGGTCCATTTGGTTCGCGGGAATTAGGGTCTAGAATTGGAATCGGAACAGACCATTCCGATTCCAACTGTTTAGTTGGCAGAATCAGAATCCCATTCCCATTCCTGGTGCAACGGCATTCCCCCATTTGAGGGAATGGCCATTCCCTCCCCCTCCCTTGGGAATGAGAATCCATTATAGCTGATTCTGATTCCCGTATAAACCAAACTGGCAGGAGGAATAGACCATTCTGATTCTGGTTCTGATTCTGATTCCAACTGCAAACCAAATGGAACCAAAGTGTATTTCCTTTGTTAGATAGGGTGGGAGGATGGAAACAAGATTAAGTTTTGGACTGACCTCTGGTGGAGAAATCTTACCCTTGTTTATTTCACCTATCCGAAACTCAGGAAGCTACCATTGCATCTTGCTCATCTTGCTCCTCTCCCTCTCCCCTTGGGATTAGTTGGAACCTTAGAAGACCTCCAAGGGACGTTAAGATTGATGAAATTACTAACATCCTCCACTCCCTATGGGAGGTCTATGTTTCCCCTTCTTCTGTAAACCATAACATTTGAATCCTTCACCCAGCCGGTAAATTCTTGACCAAGACTTTTTTCAAGACTCTTGTTTCAGGTGAGCAAAGTTCTTTTTTTTTTCCTTACAAGAAAATTTTGATTCCCCTTGCTCCCATGAGAGTTTCCTTCTTTGTGTGGGAGGCTTGGGGAGAATTAACACTTGTGGTCTGATCCAGGAAAAGAACAAAGGCAGATTATGTATCTCCCCTCACGTTTGCATCTTGTGCCTCCATGATGGTGAATCTACTGAGCACCTCCTTATTCACTGTTTGGAAACAAGAAAATTCTGGAATCACTTCCTGCACCTTGTTGGTTACAGCTGGGCAGCCCCTGAACATGTATTGGAGCTTCTTAAGCAATGACTAGGTAGGGGTTTGGGCAAGAGAGGGAAAGCCTATTGGAGCACATTGACTCATGCAGTATTACAGTGATGTGGGGAATGTGGGAAGAAAGAAACAAGCAATTTTTTTGAAAACAAGGCAATAACCACTGAAGAACTTATTTCTTATGTAACCTTTTTATGTTACACATGGGTGACAAGCTCTGAGGTTTTCAAAGGTTTCTCTCTATCAGACTTACAAAGGAATTTAGTGGAAATTTTACACTCCTTTACCCTGTCTCTAGCCTCTGTTCAGGACCCCTTGGTTAGAAAGAAGGTGGGAACAAGACTAAACTTTAGTGGAAAAACTGTAGGCAATCCCTGGGAGGCAGGGATTGGAGGTGTGATCAGGGAGGAATATGGAAATATTTGCTGGTCTTTTAATGGCCCAATAGGGATTGTGGACTCTACAAAATGTGAGATTTTGGCTGCTTTAACAGGTCTCCAAATTGCAAAGAATTTGGGGCTATCTCTCCTAACCATCTAAGGAGACTCTGAAAACACCATAAAATGGTTAGGGGAGAAGGACATGGCCCTTGGCAACTGGTACACAATCTGGGCGAGGCAAGAGACATCATGGCCTAGATGACTAAAGATTAGATGAATCCCTAGGGAACTTATTTCTTTGGCTGATGGTTTAGCCAAATCTGGGGTCCATAGGGATTCTTTGTTTAGTGATTGCTTTCTGCCCTTGTAATCTCTTCAGAGAGTCCCTCCTTGTTTACAGTTGTACATCTTCTCATGTACCCTTTTTCTAGTCTCTTTGAAATCGTTATTCTCTTAAAAAAATCTAATCGTTGACAGGCCTAATGTTTCATATTCTTTATTTTCTTTCTTACTTGGTTCCATTAACATGGTCTTATTAAGGCATTTTCACCCTTGTGTGTTTGTGCAGCTAGCCAAAAAATATCATCTGTTAAACTTTCCCTTTCATTTTGGTTTCTACATGCAGGGTTCATGTTTATGTTACCATTATTAGATCATTGTGTTGATTATCTGTTAGATGGAATTAGAAATGCACTCTTGACTAAACCATCCACTGCTTCTTAATACTTCTGTCTGCTTCTGTCTAACATGTTTCTTGTCTTTTTGTTATTCAAATTGTTCTATTTATTCAGTTGGGAGCAGCTGCAGTGAACCTGGTTGCTGGAGATAAACCTGCAGATGTTTACTCAGGAGTAGCTGCTAGGTATGCTGCTTCCTGTAAATGCATAAAAGCTTTCTCTTCCAAACCATCCCTTCAGTAAAATTTTCTTTGCATCCATTTGTTTCAAGCATAGGAGATGGAAAATTTTCCACTTTAAATATTTTAATTATATTTCTTCCCCTTTTACATCAAAACAAGCACAGCGTCAGGGGAAAGAATTAGAGAGCACATGGCATAGGAAGAGAAATGTAAATGGGAGTTGCTACATAAAGGAGAAATTTCCAGTCTTCCATTCTCTAAAATATTAAAATTTAAAAACAAGGCAGATATACCAGAGTTAGGTAGCATGCTACAATACAAAAACAAGAAAAGGAAACATCCAAGAACAATCTAGGCTGAGCTAATAGTCTCCCCATAAACGTCATTAAAACAATAAACATGCTTTAATCAGGAAGAGTTTAACCCTCATAAGATGTATTCCTTCCTATTTCACTTCTAGCCAAAGAACCACCCAGCTTCTTGGCTGATATGATCCAACAGAGTGTGCTATTATATCTAGCTGCCAATATTTTAGCCCTTTGACAGAATGGAGTAAGGCACCATGGACTGTCCCTTCTGTCCAACATGGGGAATATGGCCTGTCCACCATATTTCTTTCTTCATTTTTTCCCTGTTTTCCTCTATTTGGATAATGGTTGAGACCTTTTGCTTTGTATCATCCTCATTTTCTCTTATTGTGGACAAGGTAGTGGAAAATGCAGTTCAAGTAAATAAGGCCTTAGGTCTGGTGGTGTTTGTGTGTCGTGTGTGTGTGTGGGGGGGCG
>NW_010729075.1:9073862-9156436 GCF_000365185.1 Nelumbo nucifera
AATGACAAGGAAGCTGTTCAAGGAAATGGAGGAAAGGTATCTGATGAGTGAAGAAAGATCTGTAAGGTTCCTGAGGGCTGTATTGGGGTGGGGCCTATTAATGGTTTTAGGTCTTTAATATCTTGTCACCTGCTTCTTATCCATTAAAATCAGTCTCATGATAAAAAAGTGAAATGCCACAAAAGGATGATTTTGTGGTGTTCCACAAGCTTCTATCTGTAGGGAGTATTTGGGAGCAGAGAGAACAGATGCCTTTTTGAACTTGGTAATCAGAGGATAAGATGTTATTGCAGTTCCTGGAATAAAAGGCATGAAATTATGCAGGAAAAGGTCTCATCCTTTCTAAGCAAACACAATGACACTTATGCTATTGTGGTGCTTCCAACCCAGCTTGACAAGTAATGAAATTTCGTATCTGGTTTCTAAAAGTTTGTTAAAAATCAAGAAGTATAAATTAAGATTTGAGAAGGGTTTGATTTTCATCTTAGTCAAGAATGGATAATATCATGATTCTGTGATTTCTAATTGTGCGATGATATAATTGTTGGAGCCTCAGATCTCTTTGGGAACTAATCTAGTTGATTGTATAATATTCATAATCCAGAGTTCTTGATATTATGCGAAGAGATGCACAGAAAGATCCAACAACTGAGCCAAATGCAATGCATGCTAGGCTTTTAATTAACCAGGTTAATTTATTTTCTCATCATATTTTGAATAGTATTTTGCGATGCATATGTTGGTAGGGTAATTTAGGCTGGTCAGAGTACACTGAAACATGAATGATATCTTTTTCTTCACTTTGCTTATTTAGGGTTTATAAGAATTAGGTAATTTTATTATGCTTCTGAGAGAGTATCCGATTTTGGTATAACTAACAGTTGATTGGTTCTGGACATCTCTAGGTGGATAGGAAATTGGTGAAGCAAACAGTAATGACATCAGTGTATGGTGTCACATACATCGGTGCCCGTGACCAGATCAAGAGGAGGTTGAAGGAACGTAATGCCATCGCAGATGAATCAGAGCTGTTTGGTGCATCTTGTTATGCGGCAAAAGTAAGTGATAGAAGAATTGATAGTTCTACAGTTTTACTTCTATTGGACAGAAGTATTTGCTGCAGACAGCATTAGGGTGCATAGTACTTTTCAGTCATTTTTGGAAGATGCACAACAACCTTTTCTTTTATATATGTTCTCAGGGGGTTTTTAGTGATAAAATCGTCTTTTGTTGTTTGTGCAGACTACCATAACTGCCTTAGGTGAGATGTTCAAAGCTGCACGCAGTATCATGAGCTGGCTTGGTGACTGTGCAAAGGTATTGTGCATCATCTATTTCATGATTTATATTTTGCTTAGTATAACATGCATTTGAAAGCGAGCCATTTAGTTTGTTTATATGGGGTTTGGTCCTATTTTTCACCTCAGTTATCCTATGTAGAATTTATGAATTATCTCTTGTAATAACATTCAAGATTCTCTATCTATATATATTGGGGGCAGGTTTTCTAGTTGAATTGCTTAATGATGACCAATGAATCTTCAGCATGGCAAGTTGGTTTAGGGCCCCCACACATTCCTCTAGATTATCTCTACTAATACAATAGGCCAAATTTGAGCCCTTGCCATGTGTTCAAAATAACCCCTTACTTTTGAGGTTAGTTTTATGTTGAACTATTTGAACTTTTAATGGTCAATATTGCTAAGTAAAACACTAATACAAGGTGGGGTATTATGGTTGACTTGGACCTGAGGATTGAACAGGTGGCCTATCCAGAGGGTACCCCACCAAGTTATATCTATCACATCATTGTTCCATATAGCAGAAACCAGAGGGTACCCCACCATTTAAATCTTCTAAAAGATCACTTTGCTAATGGCAACATTGTTACAAAATTACAACACCTTTAACATACAGGTGAAGGTTAGCTTTTCTGATAGTTGGTTCTGAAATCCTGTAAATCTTTATTTGTCCACATCTTTCTTGGAACCTTAGATCTTCATTTTAATCTTTATATCTTCCCTATAAAGTCGTTTTTCCAAGCAAGACTTGTGTGTTTGAACTCGATGAGAACAAGATCCCATCCATTAAGAAGGACAAACACACTGAAAGAATTGCATCCCATGTCAAGCAGGGAAAAATGCAAGTATAGCCAAAAGATAAACAAGTGATTGGGTGGATTAGAGACTTTCTTCTTGTGTTTTCTGGGCACTTAAAGACTGTCAATATCTCCACAGCTAGAATAAGAACCTCTCACGCAACCAATCACCACTTGAGAGTCACCCTTAATATGGACCATACAGAAGTACAGCCTGAACCATGGAGAAAGGGAATGAAACTATGCTAGGTTGTCACTGAGTCATCAGTTTCTGTGGACCCTTTTGAGTTTTTATTCTTATATTTCTCTCTTTTTTTGGTCCATGATAATTATCATTAGTTTGTTAGTTTGTAAGGTTTTACAATTGCTGTCCACTAAACTTCAAAATCCACCAGATAATTGCTTCAGAAAATCAGCCAGTGCGTTGGACCACCCCTCTTGGGCTGCCTGTTGTGCAACCGTACCGCAAATTAGGAAGGCATCTTGTAAGTGATCTCTGAAATATCTGTTTAGATGTGCACTTACATGGTTTTATCAATGTCATTGTTGCATTCTTTTCCTGTGAGAAAACTTGGTGGCTATTCTAAATTGTTTTTTTCTTCCTTTTTTGTGTTGATTGCAGATTAAAACCTCCCTTCAGGTTTTGACACTGCAGCGGGAAACTGACAAGGTAATTATTCAATCTGCTTTATCATCCCTCTTCCCCCACACACTCACATGCCTCCACCTCTGCACTTAACTCCCTTTAGATTCTAATCTTGGGACCTTAAGCAGGTTATCAATGTGTTTGAGCTTACTATCAAATATAGCTCATAAGTTTCACATGCAAACAATTGAATTTTTAAACTATTTTGTTCTAGTGTTGTAGACCATAACGAAATAGGGTATCACTGATCAATATATACAAACACAGGCACCTGTGCATCTTACTCCATAGAAACATCAGTGCACCTATTTAAATGCGCTTTATATTTAGAAACATTTTTCTAATAAAAGAATTTCTGGATAGTTTCTTATTGTTGGTGACCTATGATATTTCCTGTCATGATTTATACCCTTGCTTCTATGGTTTATCTCCTTGTGTACATTTTGCAGAGTTGCAGTGCTAATCATTTTTTTGTTCTCTTTCTGTTTTTTGAGCCCTACTATCACAATAATTGATGGTTTTGCCATTTCGATCATAGTAAATATATGCCATGTACTGATGTACACCAACCTGCACCTTCATAAGAGAAAAATACAAATGCTAAATCTTTCTGACATTCAAAACGATAACTGTCTTTGGACCCTGAGCTTATGAATCATGTGGTAAGTAGCCAAATATTTCTTCCAAAATTCCTCTTCAGCGTGCTTTTAGTTCCCCCTTGAAATATATACCATTATACCTCATTAGATTTAACCAGAGTGAAGCACCGCACAAGATTTTTCAGCCAGAACCCTTTTGTTATATTTACTGCAGTTGCTTCTTTACAAAGGATATATGAGAGTAACTTTTGTACTCTACATGGGATTAGTGAGATAAAAATTCCAAGATTACTTTATGCATTGGGTAATGACAATGTGTATATTCACCAAACGTTTCTTCATGATCTATTAAAAGAAACTTTGTTAAATGCAAATATGTAATTAGCTATGTCATCCAACCACTTGGGGAAAAATTGTATTTATGTCGGGTGATAAATTTTGTAAGAACAACGACAGTGCCAGACTTTAATTGCATCTTAGTTGTATGTGCCTAACATAGATTGATAACTTGTTTTTTGTCTTTCTGTTTTTTTATAAAAATTTTACCATGTTATTGATTGTTGGAACTGACTTCTTACCATTTATTTCCTGTGCCATAATTTTTCCTGTAAAAGTATTTCCTCATTATTGCTTTAACTATTATAGGTCATGGTTAAGCGACAGAGAACAGCCTTCCCACCCAACTTTATTCACTCTCTTGATGGTTCTCATATGATGATGACTGCAGTTGCTTGCAAGAGGGCAGGCTTAAACTTTGCAGGTTTGTAGCAATCCTCATCTTTTCGTTTACTATTTCTGACATTTTTATTGCATCTGACCTTCCCTAATTACAGGAGTTCACGATTCATTTTGGACACACGCATGTGATGTTGATGAAATGAACAAGATACTCCGAGAAAAATTTGTTGAACTCTATGAAACACCAATCATGGAAAATGTAAAGTATTTTGCATTCTTAAATGTTTAATTACAACTTGGGTAGAGAAGCTACTCTTGATTGAAATTCAACTTTGTGAAGGCCAAATCCTCTCTAATCCAATACCTTTTCCATTTATTTTTGCCTTTTCTTGTGAAAAGATTACTTATTTGGAGGAGATGGTGAATGTGTACTCTAAAAATCCTATCCCAACTTTATGGGATTTGCTATAGGTATCCTGTTTTATGATTCTTTGTTAGTGGATGGTGTCAAATCCTTCTACTGGTGCTGTCTCTTCACAGTTCTAGCATCTAAAATGGTACTGGAATGTGTATATTACGTAGTTATAATTGTTGTAATTCTTGGATTGAAACATGTCAACTGAAGGATCTCTAACCATGCATTAACATTTATAAACATCAATTTTTATTAGCTATAGGTATTGCCATTTTTTCTTCCAAATCATCTAGCTTGTATGTATCAAAAAAAAAAAAAATAGTGCTAAAAAATACAACAGAAAATAGCTTGTCAAACCTAACAAATAGCATATCCCTACAAAGAATTACCCAGTTACTTTGGTCAACCTCCCAGGGAGGCACCGGTATAGAACTCCTTATTCTATGATACCCAGATACCTGATATGGAAACAATATTCTGTATATTCTTTATACTTGATATGACACTGGATACTGCATCAACACTTGTATATTCTTTATACCTTATAGCATTAGCACTTTTAAAATATGTACATGTTAGAAATTTAATTAAACTTGGCAACTCGTGTCTGTGTTAGTATCCATGTCTGAGTATCTTAGTCCTCCCTAGCTAGGGAATCATCTAAAACAAGGTATTCATACATATGTATGTTGCAGTATATCTATTCTCATTTAAGTTTAATTAGATAGAAATTGGTTAACTGTTTATTGGAAACCCAAAGCCATATTAATAATAATGTTTTTCATCACCTGCTTGCATATGCAGTTGTTGGAGAGCTTTCAACAGTCCTTCCCAGCATTAAGTTTTCCTCCTTTGCCAGAGTGTGGAGATTTTGATCTACATGAAGTTCTGGTGTCACCCTACTTCTTCAACTGATCTGCAGCTTATGCCTTGCTACATCATACTTAGTTGCTGCATCATGATTCTTACCAGTATTCTCTACCTCTGCTGTTAAGTTACAAGGCAATGGAGGCTTTGTTTGCATGCTTTCATCCATGGGCTAGCAAAGCATATGCTGAGTTTCCTAGAAGTAGGTTGTGTTTTTAAATAGAGGTTGTGCTCAAACACAATTAAAGATACAGTTTGCAGAAGGCAGTTCCCTAGTGAATCCAGCTTTCGCGGCTGATATTTGGAGACATGACAAGAAAGTGAGAAACTGACCAGCTAACAGGTAAATGTTACCCAGTACATGAAGAGGTTGGAGGAAATACATAACATGGGAGTGATCTAGCAGCGATGGTAAAATGACTCAAATAAACATCACCTACAGTTGGTAATTGAATGAAGCAACTTGTCTTTGACAAGGTTCAGATTGGCGTAAAGCAAGAAACCAAGGCATCAGAGATATCAGCGGCGAAACGCCATGTGAAAGTGCATAATGGTCTGGTTCAAACTGATTAAAGACCGCCAATTTTCAACTTCTAGACTAGTGTACATCTTCCAGAACTGCATCGAGTGTAATTAGTTTAGCACCTTCCATTTTTCAAATTTAGTGTTGTTGAAATACCGCATCTAGTGTAAATAGTGGTCCTTTTTTTTTTTCCTTTTTAAATTTTAAGGGTGTAAATAGTGGTCATAAGCTGTGGTTTACATGTATACTTATGTGGTATTCTGTGCCAATACGGCAATACTTGAAGCTAGTATGGGTGGATACCTACGTATCTATTTAATATAAGTTTTCTTTCTATTTGTTAATTATTTTTTCGACTGTGTAACAGCAAAATTGAATTAGGCGTTGTTACAATCCATTGGTCCCACATCGATAGTATGGGATGCTGTTGTGGGGTCTGTCTGGTTCCCTCCGTCTAACAGCTAGCTTTTAAGGGTGAGTTTTCTTAAGGCACATAACAGATGGTATCAGAGCCTACATTATGCCTCTCAGTTGCAATCATGTGGCACAGATGGTGATGTTGGTATTGCAGTGTTCGGCCGAAACTAGGTGGACTAATGCAAAACCAGTCTACATGAGCATCGGAACTGCAGAGCATGGTGGAATGTTATGATCCATTGATCCCACATCGGTAACATGGGATGCTTGGTAGGGTGTATGTGTCTGGATTCCCTCCCTCTAACAACTAGCTTTTAGGGGTGAGTTCTCCTAAGACACATAACAAGCGCCATATTGACAAATTTGAAAAAAAAAAAACATCAATTTAATGATACAACCCATGACCATTCCCAAATGCAAAGAAAGAATGTTAGTTTAAAAGGATATTGATGAAGGGAAATTTGGCCCGACCTCGTGATCGCCCGACACGTGGCAAAGGCAAGCAGCTCGGGACAGTAAAGCACCCAAAGCGAACATCGGAAGCAAGTCCAAACTTACTACTGAGCCCGAACTCCAGACCGCTGTACTTAGTCCGAGCTCCTTGTTAAGAGAGCTCCCTGTCAAAGGTCCGAGCTCCCTAAAACCCGAGCTCCCTAAGTCCGAGCTCGGTACTAGGAGCCCGAGCTCCTTGTTAAGAGCGAGCTCCCTGTCAAAGGTCCGAGCTCCCTAAAACCCGAGCTCCCTAAGTCCGAGCTCGGTACTAGGAGCCCGAGCTCCCTAAAATCCGAGCTCCCTACTAGGAGCCCGAGCTCCCTGTTAAGAGCGAGCTCCCTATTAAGGGTCCGAGCTCCCTAAGAATCCGAGCTCCCTATTAAGAACAAGCTCCCTACTGGGAGTCCGAGCTCCCTATTAAGAGCGAGCTCCCTACTGAGAACCCGAGCTCCCTGCAAGGAGCACAAACTATGCTGGGCCCCAAGCCTCACAAAGCTGACCCGAGCTGGCCCATGGCAGCTCGGAACACTCCAAACCGAACTCAAGGCACCTCGCTCGCCACTCCAACACTTCACTTCCAAAGCACCAGGCCAGCCAAACGTACCCGACACTAAGGACGTCCGTATCCGAGGGCGACGCACCTGACTGATTTGGGATCTGACGCCTGACAGCCGCATTTCAATTGGTGCCCTGCCACCGCCACCTGCAACCGTCATCACTAGCCGCAGAGACGGCTCCGACAAAAGGAACAGTGGCGGTCCTGTCCTGCCAGAGGAAATGACACCCGAAGTGGCAGGAGTTCAGAAATAATCATGCCCGACCTGACGAAAGCCTGGAAGTGAGTGCGCGAGGTGGTTATAAAAGGCTTCTACCCCCCAGGAACGAGGTATGCTAACTTTCGCACTATCTGGTTATTCTTGCCTTTGAAGGATTCTAACTTGAGCTTCGGAGCCCTTACGCCGGGTTCTCTCCGGAGCTTCGCTTCTCCTTCCGTTTCAGGTCCCTATTACTTAGTTCAGAGGCAAGATCATCGACAGCTAAGACCGGCCAGATTGTGCATCATCAGATATGACTCCAGTCTCCGAGCAGTCTAATATAATTTTCCTTTTCTTTTTCATCGTGTGACCACAATACATTGTATAAAAGATGGCTGGATTAAAAAAAAAAAAAAACTATTTTCTTATGGAGGATTACTGGTGCTGGGTTTATTGATTATCGACATGGTAGGATCACTAAAACGGACTAATCGTATGAACGATTATGCACGTTTTATAAGCAAACAATAGCCTGACCACAACTTTAGGCTAGTTTTGAGCTATCATCATCATATATTCATATTCACCGGAAAAAAAACAATGCTCACCAAGTTTTCAAAAAAAAAAGAAAAGCATTTACATTTATTGCACACGACATTTACATTGAAAAAGAGACGTTTGAATCTAACGCAATCCTGAATCAACACACCTCTACATATCAAACTCAAAGAGCAGTACAAGAATTTATTCTCTTTTAGACCAGCAGAGCAACCCAACTTAACTATTGAGTTGAGTTTTCTTGTAATTTGAACCGATCAAACCATCCCAGAAAACTCTGATTTTCTATTGGATTCCAATTGATCTTGCTATTCTTAGTTCTTTCTGTGCATATCACCGGTCCACCGTCCACGTTTACTCTCCTGAGTCCTGACCACCGAAAGTTCAATCGAACAGGGGAAGCTATCAGGCACGTGGTGACGAGTTCCTCTTGAACATAGCATAGGCATCACTATATATGGCCACCACATTCGAGAAAACCGCAAGAACAATCATGAAAACAGACAAGAACTTGTCCTTCTTTGTTGCTATGCCATGAGGGTCCCTGAAACAATCAAGAGATACGAAACAAGTTAGATTATCATTCTTATCCAATGGAATCATCCAGGAAATTCAAGGGCATTCCAAAGTTTGAATCAGCAAGAGAAATTTTCGGAGAGAAAGAGAGAGAAGCAAGTAGAAATAGCAAGGGGTAAAGAAGCAAATCTATCCATCATGAATTCATGCTGCATGTGCATGTGCATGATGACCCTGTAATTATTAAAATATTACAATTTACTATGTGATTTATGATTCAAATTGTGAATCTGAAGTGTTTCAATTCAAGTCTTATGATTCAGTCCTTGTCTAAAAAATTCTTATGATTAATGTTTTAAGTCTTTAAATTCCTTTGTTTCTTTTAATTTTCAGAAATAATTACCAGTAGGTTAAAAAGGCACATATAAACCTTAACCTGACTGTTGCAACAAACAGACTTGCAGCAACTACACAACAAATGTGCTTGAAAGAATATCATTTATAAAAGATGAATTCTCAATTACAAGGCCTGGAATAGTAACAATACAAGTGCAAGGTTTATGAGACAGGCCTTTGACATGCCTTGCAACCACAAACTTTTTGAGGGGGTTGGGAGGTTTGTGGTACGTGTAACCTTGGTTAGCAAAACCCCATTAATGCTTATGGTTTTTTAATATGAAAGTAGGAAATTAAAATAAAGAAAACAAGTAATTGATCAAGTTTTTACTGTTTATTCATCAAACACTTCTTTTATGGATAACAATCAAGTTAATCATAAAGACATAAAACACAAGTTTGCCTTGGTGCCTTCTTGATTTATTTGATCTGTAAGTTTCCCAGAAGAAAATAACAAGCTGAGACATCACCACTATCGCTTTTTATGGAGAAAGCATTGCCAATCAAATTTTCATTTGATTGACATGTCTCACAGCATAAGATATCATAACATCAATGAGTGAATGCAGCATTACACACAGGAAAAATGGCTATTTTCTATGTAAAACTACAGCATGCCATCCAAAATGCAATAGCTTGCCTCCTACGAGTTCCAGACATAAAGTAAGTTAACTCACCTGAGAGCGATGGCAGCAGGAAAGATGAACCCTATACACACAGCAGCTGTTGCTCCAGTGAACTGGAAGGCATCCCAAATGCTAGGTATAAAATTTGAACCCAAGAAGATGAGAGAAATGAGACCTATGCTGATCAGTGCAAATCTTTGGTTGTCCAAAACCAAAGGCCTGGCAGAGGGAAAAAGGAGGCCATCCAAGTTGAGCCGCAAAGCAAAGAAGATGATGGGGAAAACAAGCATGAGGTGGATGACATAGCTAACGCGGACTGCATCGTTGAGCACTGAGCTGTATGGGATACCAAGATTGGTATCAAAGTTTGCAAGGACATCATCAAGGGTTGACTCACCAAAAAGGAGGAACCCAAAGAAGCTCGTTGTTATGTACACAGTTGAACACAGCGCAAGTGAAGTTCGCACAATTGGTTGGATCTGGGAAGAGTCTTCAAGTTCATTGTCGATTGTGTGCACTACAAGAAGTTGAGGAAGTTAGACACACCAACCAAGCACATGCAACAATTAATTCAGAAAATAAACATCCCTTTTCACTTTTCAGTAAAGTACACAAGTCTCCATTTGTTTGCATTGCAATTTCATTTGCACCAGTACAAATTAGAAAACTGTAAATTCTGATTCTCTTTTGCTTTGGGTTTTACTTTGCTTTGAGTTTTATTTTAGTCCATTTGCATTGCAAACAAACTAAAGAAACCATACTTTGCATTTATCTCATTTGCATTCCCATACTTTTGCATCAGTGCAAATGAATTTGCATTGTGAACAAACTTAGGCCAAAGAAACAAAAGGAAAAAAGGAAAGAAATATTGTGCATGAAGCCGTGAACCCTTTTTTATGTTCCCTGAATGCCAGTTATGCAATTGTTTTCATATTAGAAAGATAATGCAGTTTCTATTTCTAGCTTGCATACCATTATAATGGCAGATGTATGCTGTGACAAGGACAGGAACCACGGTGAAGAGTTTCCAGAATGACGTCATATCAGTAACATTAGGAAGCCACCTGGGCATTGCAATACTTCCACTTATCAACTTGACAATCGTGATTCCCACAGTAATAACAACAAATGCGATAGCAAGTGCGACTGATAAGGCAGATGTGTATCTCAATGAATCTGCACAATAAAAGAATATGAGATTTCTCCTCTTCACCAACCCCACCACAAAAAAAAAAAAAAAAAAAAAAAACTCTGAATACGGTATAACATTATATATTCAACATCTTCAACAAAAATATTAAGTACGGGAATCTAGTCAGAAGTCACCAAACAAAATAAAAACTACCATCTATGAGAAAAGGTAAAAAAAGTTTAGAATAAGTGAAAAGCCTACAAGCATTAAGAAGATTAGTTTTGCAATGACACATTGTTTGATTTCACCAAACAATGGGTACAAGAACAATTAAAAGCTAGTCAATAGACCATTTAATTAAATAAAGAATTAATTTCTCCATTTATATAAACTGAATAACAAACATGACAACAAATCATATATATATCTACTACTACTCTGAATTCCATATTTGCAATTTAACTTTTAGTTGTGAAAATCTGGAAGTTCGAGGCTGGAGGTTAAAACCTAATACAGGAAGGTAGTAATGCCTTGTCTCATGCCATTAATAATCAAAAATAGCGACAAGATATTGGAAGGCCTCTAGGGATTCATCCAGTGTAAATGCTAAGGACTTAAGGAGTGTGGATTTAAGGACTATGCCCTTAAATTCATCTGGAATAAAACTTAAAGTGAATCAGGAACTGCCTACCACAAGTCAAACCACAAAATTTGAACCGAATCAGGATATTCATGGGGTTCACAATTCTTCAATTGATAATAAACCAAACTACAAGGATATCCGAACCTACTGAAATGGACTTAAGAATAAATTTTAGAATAAAAATGGATATCAGCAATAAAAACTATTGCCATTAGCATACTAACCAGATACAGCAATTGAGAAGGGTAACTCCTTACTCCCACAAACAAAGCGTTTGTTAGATATCTAATATTAAATTAATAGAAACATGCTTACCTACACGCTTAAAGCATGCCAATGGAGCAAATATACCAAGAGTTGTGACGAGCAGAATAAAGGCGCGACTATTCCACCAGTGTGCTCCAAACCAGCCTTCCAAGAGACCAGAATGGTGAACTCCACTTGCAGATGTTCCAGAGAGCACATCACCTTATAATATAAGTCATCAAAACAATTAGATCATCGATTATTATCCACACAACACATAATGAATGAGGATTGTTGATTGATTTGAGGGTAATAAAGGAAGAACAACAATTATTTGCAAAGACCCTTATCTTTCCACATCCAGAAGCAACAGATGAGAGCAAATCGAAGTTAAGACTACACCAAGTGAAAACCTAACATAAAAAGGAGGGGAAAAACCAAAAGAAGAAGAAGAAAGATGAAAATTATACCAATAATAATCATGTACACGATAAGCACTCCAACGTTGTTGATGACAACACACATCTGCAACAGCATCCTACCAATCTTCCCAAAGGAGTCTCCCATAACTCCTCCATATGAAACTGTCTTCCCTGCTTTGCTGAAACGGAGCAACATCTCAATGGAAGCCTCCGTAAGGAACGCCATGAAGATGATCAAAGCTATTCCTGCGCCAAGACCTAAAATTTTCATGGTCGCAGGCAAAGCCATGATTCCAGCACCAACGATGGTGGTTGATAGATTAAATACAGCCCCGCCAAAGGAAGCTCCATTAAATTCATGGAACTCAAAATCTTCATCTTGTCTTCTCGGCAACAAAGGAGCTTTTTCGTCAATAACCTGTTTGTTCTTTCGTGATGATCTCTTCTCCTTCACCGCGGCAAAGTTTGCAATAGTCATTTTATTGATGTAGGTTTCCCAACAGAATTAGTATTTACAAGAATTTTTGGAATTTACAAAAAAGAATTTTAAAAAGAAGGAACTTTTACGGAGAGAAGGAACTATATAGAAGGCTTAACTCAGAACCGCGGAAGAATTTAACCTAGAAAGCTAGAAATCTAGCCCAAAAACCAAGTTCAATCGCTATCTATTGTGCTTAAAGCTGCAAAGTATCAGAAATGCTTAGTTGGAAGTTGGAACAAGCTTCTAAATCTAAACTCTAGAACTCGAAGTACCATGAATCAAAACGGAAGATCGAAATTTAGGTTTGAATTATAGACGAGAATGGCTCAGAGTTTGAGTGGATTGGTTTGAAAGAATTGGCAAGCGGAAGTTCGACACTTGGAACTGAAAAAACCCCAAACCGTTCAAAATCCAAATCTTGTTAAGGCCTATTGCTCCCTAACCATCAAACAACAGAGATCAAATAATCCGAAGATCTGAACTACTTCGGAATCAGCTCGCAGTCTCGAAATAGTGCAGTCGAAAGATCCTAGAGCAAACCCAGGGATTACGAATAAGAATTCCCGAAACCAGGAAACGAAGAGATGGTAATAAAACTTGGAAAAACAACAAATTCTTTAACCAAAACGGTTATAACCAACATCTTTAATGCAAAATCCAGCACAAACCACGAACGAGATGGGGAACCAGGAAAAGGGAAGAGAATTGATTCTGAACCCTTCCTTCAAGACCTCCCCTTTCCTTTCGTGATATAAAGACCTCAGAAAAGAGCCTCACGTATTGTTTACGTTCTACGGTTCTCATCTACGATTTGATGAAACATAAACGTCACTTTTCCACGCAATGGATTAAAGTGACCTCGAATTTGTCGTCTCTCTTCGTTTCGAACTGTAATTCAAGGTCAATTGATCGATTTTTACCGGACCCGACGAAACAAAGATGTCTCCGTCGACGTCGAAAACCCTAAAAAGCCATCAAAAGGAAACTCGAGAGAGACAACAGAGAAGAGATAAGCCAAAACCGAAACGCTGATACTGTTTCTGCGTTAATAAGGCTCAGAATCTCAGATATTTTGGGGGGAAAAGAGTGAATTACAATTTTGCCCTGATAATTCTGAATAATTTTATGGAGATGGGATGGGCTGATCAGATCAGGAGGCCTCCAAATGTAAAAACCCAAATATCCAACCCCGCTAGGCCGCTAGTATGAATGTATGATTACAATTTACAAGCAGCAGCAGCAGCAGCAGCAGCGCGGCTGCGGGAAAACGAATTGACGACGTATCCGCTAAAAATGAGCGGTGACGTGTTTGAAACTACTTGGTGTAGCCACATCAGCCCTTCAAGAAGCCAAAAGCACATCTGGATCTGGTTGCTCCACCAATTCTGTATAAAAAAGGAAACCATCTCGTCTCGTAGGGACGGCAACGGCAAGGCATAGACCAGTTGACCACGCTATATAAATATTTTTGTCTTCTTGTACATAAACCACACCACACCACAATTAAGATGGGAAACCGGAAAAAGGGCTTTTCATGCTAAGACTCGCCTAACCGTCAGAGGTTGCGTGTGAATATCCGACTCTCCGTTCAATTCAATGATGAAGGGGCATTTTTTGTAATTTCAATTAACTCCAAGACCTTTTTTTTTGTCTTTGTCCGGAGAATAGCTTCCAACGTATCAGAATTCCGAAGGCCAGAACCAGGAATGGTCAGGCTGGAAAAGACTAGTCCAAGAAGTATATAATTGCTATTCGTCAGACTCGAATAATAAATAAACTTTTTAAAAATTAAAAGCATGAATGAAAGGGCAAACCTGCACATACCAACCAAAAATTGTAAACTGCAAATTGCAAAATAAAATTCGACAAATTTTGTCGTGTCATAAGCTAAGCCATTAACTTTCATTCACGTGTCATACGATGATACTGTCTGCCAAGTGTACCACCAGTATTAGAAATTTAAATTTGGGAAAAGAAAAAAAGACAAAATACGCTGTTCAAGGATGGGCATGCTTGGGCAATAATGCAAAACGAGTAATATAATATGAAAATATGGTATACTAATTAGCTTAGTTTATAAAAGCACGGTCACGGTTTCGCCACGTGTATCTGACGTGTGCAGACCCAAAAAAAAAAAAGAATACCCTACTATCTAAGCAAGGTTCTTCATTAGTTAATTAAAACAATAATTTACGCTGCCACGGCTAATCGTATTGCCTGCCTGCCTGCCAAGCCAGGCCTGTTCATCTGGACCACTCAGATCCTTTCTATATTTCATCGGACACCCTTGAAACAGGATCTCTTTTATTTTGTCCGTTACTATGCCACTAGCCATACAAAAATGTTTTCTTTAGGTTTAGGGGGGTCTACATTGCTCATATATTTGAGTCATGCAGATGCAGATGGACAGTGCCGTTGGGCCATGGCAGTGGACCATTCCTACCATTGAGTAGTACACTAAAAAAAACATAAAACGCTGACGTTTGATAAAGTCGGTGAGATCGGGCATGAATCTCAACCACAACGTATGAGGTGGATTTGATCCTAGTAGGCTAGTACTACTCATGCTTGGTGGGCCCATTTGATTTGATACCATATATAAAAGGGAAACAGTTCTATAGGAAGGTCCCACTACCATTAGCTATTGGATCATATACATCAAACCTTCTCTAGTCTATAGCATACAAAAAATCGCCCATTGATCCGTTGATCACGACCTTTAATAAGTCACAAGTTCACTTATTGAGAAGTTGCCATGTGACAAGAATTGAGACTAAAATCTATGGGCAGAGGATGTGACCCCAAAAGTTGTAGTCATCCTGATGAAGGGTGATTTGGCACGACCTAGCAAGAAGGGGACACGTAGGTGTGATCTGATCGAAGGGTGATAGCTCAATCAGACAAGCCCAGTTCGTAACATTTGGAGTTTGGGTATTCATCCACATCGGCCCAAAAAATCACCTCGGTGTAGATATACTTCAACACCCAATCCAATTCGAGACTAAAGAATCGAAGTGCCAACTCAGAGCTAATGAGTCGAAATGCCACTTAACCGACTCCAAAGGCCTCCCCAACAGATCCCGAATTTCTCGAGATCACGATGAGAACTCGTCCCGGCTCCGCCTGAATCGGAGGTAAACGATAAACCTTATCAACATATTACTCCCCTTCAAAAACGGAACAAACCTCATCCCACAGCCAGGAGATCCTGGAGCTCTTTCGTAAGGCCCACGACTACTCCAGTATATAAAGACATGAAACCTCAAGGCAAAGGTATGTGTGATTGTTCTACTCATTAGCACTCAAATTCTCAAACATTCAGCTCGCATTTACAGCATAAAATACTGACTTAAGCATCGGAGCGACCTTACCGGGTTAGCTACCCCAGGTTCTCTGATCCACTGTTTTGCAAAACGGTCCAATTCGCCGCCCAATTGAAGTTCAGATCGCCATCCAACTAGGAGTAGCCAGATCGCGCACCATCAATTGGCGTTGTCTGTGGAAATTCGACCGAAAGGTCATCCCTAATTCTTTATAGTTTCAAACTCAATCGCAACCGCAATGGCATCTTCCAACCACACCGGAAAAAGCATCGAGATGAACGTCACCGGGGGGCAAGCTTAGCAATCAACCTTCCTCCAAGGTCCTACGGTATGTATCGGCCAGTTCACCATTCTGCTCACAATGTCCGGAGTCCCATCATTGTCTGCACCATAGAGCACCTTGCAAGTGAGTGTCCCACTTTCCCAGTGGTAGGTGCGACTTTCTCTGAGCCATCCGTGGTTCCCCCTGGAATTGGGCATTCCTACTTTCATGACCACGTCCAGTGCGTTCGGGCAATTCAGATCCAGATGCAGCAGGTCCAACAGTTCCAACAGTACCAACAGTACTATTTGTACCAGCAGAATCAACACTAGTTCCCTCCACTACAACCGAACCAGTAGCCAGTTCCACCCCGGCACCTAGGGCCCCGTTAGGGCCAGAACCCGAATCGGCCTGGAACTAACCAGAACATCAGCCGATCTCCCCATCGGGGTGTAGAGACCTCACAAGTGTACCGATTCCTCTCAGGAGTCGGGTTTCACCCTGTGGGAGGAGAGATGGTTAGCACACTCCTCCAATCTCGCAAGGAAATCTCAAAAATAGGTATGGGGATAGTCAGCCCAATCCGCCTCGGTACTCCTAGCAAGAAAATGATAGCTCGCGAGCAGATAATAACCAGTTCGGAGTTTGAGGTGCGATCTCGAAACAAGACCTCTCTGTCCATCGCGATAGCCAGTTCGAGCCCCACAACCAAGAGAATCCAACGAGAAGGAACCAGGATCTACCTCGCGACAAGGCCGAAGTACCAGACAAGACTGAAGTCAACAGCACCAACGCTGAGCCGGTGAAGAACCAACAACGGTGACGTCGCAAAACACGCCACCCCTCGGCCAGGAACAGCCCGCCGACGAAGCCAGGCCAGCAAGAAGAGCAAGCTAAAGGAAAGGAAGAAACGAGCTCAGTGACTACGAAGACTGTGCCTCCACTACTTTGTTGGTCATCCCCTCTGTCTCCCGAGCTCTTGGTAACTCCAATGCCAAAAGATTTTAAGATGCCTCCATTAGACAAGTATGACGGGTCGTTTGACCCCAACAACAATGTGGACTTTTTTCAGTCTCATATGCACCTAGCTGGGGCCGATGAGTCCTGCATGTGTGTGGCCTTCTCCACTACGTTTAAGGGGGTAGTCTGAACTTGGTATCGGAACCTCGCGTCGGGCTCCATCGAAAGCTGGTCCCAGATCGCCAACCTGTTTACTATGCACTTCATTACCAACAAGAAGTGTCTAAAATCATAGGAAAGCCTTCTGAACGTGGTTCAGAGAGAAGGATAATCAATTAGAAGCTATATAAAGCACTTCAACGACACTTGCTTGCAGATACCGGACCTCAACCCGGCGGTACGCCTCACTACAGCAAAGAAAGAAATCACCCATAAAGAGTTTAAGTGGCATGTGGTAGCTAACAAACCAAAGGACATCATCGAATTTCTTAAGTTAGTAGATCAGTTCATCGGTACCGAGGAGGAGATCAATCAAAAGATTGACAACCCACCGCCGAAAAAAGGAAGAAAGAGAATGAAGGAACGAGTAATGGTGGGCAGAAAAGGAAGAAAATCAAGTCCCCGAGCAGGGGAAGAAGCAAGTCAAGAAGCGGATCCCCCTCGCGAACTCGCAAGTCAGGTCAGCGCTCCAGGACCCCACCTGTGGAGAGAATGAGCTACACGCCTTTGAACGCTAAGAGATGAGAGATCCTAATGGCTATTAAGGACTCCTCTTTCGTCAAATGGCCTCCCAGGCTAAGGGGAGACCCAACAACAAGAAACACAAATGTTTACTGCCATTTTCATCGAGATCATGGACACAACACAAAGAATTTCAGGAATCTCTGCAATGAGATCGAGGAACTTATCCGCCGCGGATACCTGAAGAACTTCATCTTGCAAGAAGAGAGGGGACAAGTAGATCGACAGACAGATCGACAGGGGGAATAGAGGAGGAGTGGCCCCAAGGTCAACATGCAGAATGAGCAACCACCGTGACAGTTGCCAAAGGAAAAACCAATCCGTAGGGTAATTAACATGATCACTGGCGGGTCCATCATCGTTGGGTGTACATCAGCAGTCGGGAGGACCTCAGTCTGTGAGTTAGAGAATGTAGGGGAGAACCCGCTAAAGTGACATCGGCTCGAAGAACCGATCTACTCCACTGAGGACGATACGCGCGGGTTCCAGTACCCTCACGATAATGCCTTAGTGGTGAAGCTAAGAATTAATGACTTCGAGGTAAAACACATCTTGGTAGACTCAGGTAGCTTGGAAGATATACCCTTTAAGAAGACCTTCGACAAACTACAGTTACAGCAGAGCGACCTGAAACCGGCAGATACTCCTTTGGTAGGGTTCAACGATGAGGAGGTCAGACCTCTTGGTCGAATCACAGTACTCGTGGAAGCCGGCACGTGGCCAAACATTGTGCAATTTGAGTACACGTTCCTGGTAGTCGCAACTCCCTCCCCCTACAACAGCATAGTAGGTCGACCCATCACACATGTTCTACGTGCGATAGTATTCACTTACTATTTGGTGATGAAGTTCCCAACTGATTATGGAGTGGGAGTCGTGCAAGGTGACTATCTCGAATCACGCAAATGCTACGTGACTGCCCTAAAAGGAAAAGTAAAGCTAGCAGAGGATGTCGAGTTTGAGCGACCAGTAGAGTATCTCAACGAACGAGCTACCCCGAAAGAGGAGACGGTCCATATACCAGTCTCTGCTGCCGAACCAGCCAAGACTCTCCAAATCGGTGCCCCGATCAGCGAACCACTCCGAACTCAGCTAGTAAATTTCTTACTTGAAAATTTAGATATTTTTGCTTGGTCCGCAGTAGAAATGCCCGGAATTGATCATAAAATTATAACTCACAATCTTAATCCCGACCCTTTAGTCAGGCCAGTAAGGCAGAAGAAGCGCAACCTCGCCCTAGAACGTTGGAGGGTAGTCGATGAAGAGGTTGGGAAGCTCCTCGTGGCAGACTTCATCAGGGAAGTCCATTACCCGAGCTGAGTGGCTAACCCGGTTCTGGTGAAAATGGCCAATGGCAAGTGGCGCATGTGTGTTGACTACACCGACCTGAACAGAGCCTGCCCGAAAGATTGATTCCCACTACACAAGATCAACCGCTTAGTGGACGTGACCTCAGGGTATGAGTTGCTGAGCTTCCTGGATGCCTATTCCGGTTACAACCAGATTAGGAAGGATCCTGCTGACGAAGAGAATACCGCTTTCATAACTGAGCTTGGGTTATATTGTTACAAGGTCATGCCCTTCGAATTGAAAAATGTTGGGGCAACATTCCAGCGCCTTATAAATAAGATTTTTGAGCCGTTAATCGGCAATAAAGTAGAATGCTATGTTGATGACATGGTTGTAAAGACCCAAATTTTAAATTTTCTGTTAAACGATTTAAAAGATGTTTTTCAAATTTTAAATTTTCTGTTAAACGATTTAAAAGATGTTTTTCAAATTTTACGAAAATATAACATGAAATTGAACCTGAATAAATGCGTCTTCGGAGTCACTTAGGATAAATTTCTAGGCTATATAGTCAACCGGCGCGGTATCGAGGCCAACCCGGACAAAATAAAAGCGATTATAAACATGAGACCACCCTGAAAAATAAAAGAGGTTCAGAGGCTGACTAGTCGGATAGCCGCCCTGAGCCACTTCATGTCCAAATCGGCAGACCGGTGCTTACCCTTTTTTAAAACCATAAAAAAGAGTAAGGACTTCGAATGGACTGAAGAATGCCAGCTCGCTTTTGACGAGCTGGAAATATACTTAGGTAACGCCCTAGTTTTAACTCGACCCGAAGAAGGGGATGTGTTAAAACTATACCTCTCTATGAGCGACGAAGTGGTTAGTTCGGTACAGATCAAAGAAGTAGATTGGGTCTGACCCATCTACTATGTTAGCAAAATTTTGTAGGATGCAGAAACTAGATATCCGAAGATCGAGAAATTAGCATACGCACTAATCAAAGCAGCCCAAAAACTTTGTCCGTACTTCCAGGCCCACACTATCGTCATTCTCACCAACAAATCCCTGAGGCATATTCTACTCAAGCCTAAGCTGTTTAGGAGATTAACGAAGTGGTCCATCGAGTTAAGCGAATACGACATCCGGTATGAGCCTCGGCCAGCAATCAAAGCTCAAGTCATGACCGATTTTGTAGCAGAATGCACGTTTAGCACAGCGACCCCCGAGCCGACCGAGCTCACTCACACGACGGGAGCTTCAACCAATGCGGCATCAGTCCCAATCAGAGTGGAACTGACGTAGGACGAGGAACCCTGGATCCTCCACGTCGACGGCTCGTCCAACCAGCAGGGAAGTGGTGCAGGACTGATACTGTACGGTCCAAGCGAAGTGAAGCTGGAATATGCTCTCCGGTTCGGATTCGAGGCATCGAACAACGAGACAGAATATGAAACACTGATCGACGGGTTAACCTTAGCAAGGGAAATGAAAGCAAAGCACATCATCTTATGCAGCGACTCACAACTAGTGGTTAAACAAGTCATTGGTGAGTACGAAGCCCGTGACCCCACTATGGCAACTTACTTGGCCAAAGTTAGAGAGATCTTGAGCAGCTTCGTCTCCTGCTTTATCAGACAAATTCTGAGGTCCGAAAACGCTGAGGCCGACGCCTTGTCGCGACTAGATAGCACGAGTAGAACACCATGCGAACTGTGTACATAGAGGACTTACCTTGGCCCAGCATTCTCGAGGGGCAGAAGAGGTCGCTCTCGTATCACAAGCGGAACTCAGCTGGATCGACCCACTTGTGAGTTGTTTGCTCCACGGGACCCTACCTGCAGAACGCAATGCGGCCAGCGCCAGTCAGCTAAGTACGTCCTCGTAGACAAACAGCTATACAGAAGATCTTTCAAGCTCCCTTATCTGTGCTGCTTGCAACCCTCAGAAGCTGAGCATGTACTTCACGACACCCATGAAGGCTTGTGCAGCGGACACTTGGGGGGCAGAGCTCTCACACAAAAAGTGTTAAGGTAAGGCTATTATTGGCCCACGTTGAAGGCAGATGCACTCAAGCTCGTCATAAAGTGTGACAGGTGTCAGAGGCATGCCAACATTCACCATCAACCTGCTGCTGATTTGAAATACCTCACTAGCCCGTGGCCCTTTCCGCAGTAGATTATTTTATGAAGTGGGTGGAGGAGGTTCTTGGTTGTAGCAGTAGATTACTTTACGAAGTGGGTGGAAGCCGAACCCTTGGTAACGATCACAGCCCGCAACATACAAAATTTCTTCTAGAAAAGCATAGTATGTCGCTTCGAACTACCTCGAGTACTGATATCCGACAATGAGAAATAGTTCGAAGATGTTAAGTTTCAAAACGGGTGTGCTGAAATGGGGATTCAACAAAATTTTACCTCGGCGGCACACCCTAGGCGAACGGGCAAGCAGAAGTAACTAACAGAGCGATACTTTGCGGGTTGAAAGCTCGCTTAGCCCGTGCCAAGGGATTGTGGGTGGATGAATTGCCTTGTGTCCTTTGGGCCTACTGAACTACTATTAAGACCACGACAGGTAAGACCCCTTTCAACCTCACATATGGTACAGGAGTGGTGATCCCGACGGAAATAGAGGTGCCCACATTACGATTGGAGGCTTATAATGAGGAAACGAATGATGACAAGCTCCATACCAACCTAGACCTGGTAGAGGAGGGTACGAGACCTGACTTACATTTGGACCGCAGCTTACCAACAAAGAGTAGTTCGGTACTATAACGTCTGGGTCAGAAAATGACACTTCCGCGTCAGTAACCTGGTTCTTCGGAAGGTTATGGTACTTGAGCCCGGCATTGACAAGGTTGGATCGAATTGGGGAGGTCCATACCAAGTAAAGCGGGTATTAGGGGAAGGCACATATGAGCTCGAGACTTTGGAAGGGAAGCAAGTACCACGAGCATGGAATATCGATAACCTAAGAAGGTACTACTTATGAACTTGTAACTCAATGGCAAAATTTCTTCAAGTCTATGTGACCACCGAACTAGTCGAAAAAGACGACTGACTTGAAAGAGGACTGCGAGTCACTCCTAGAAGCCTAAGGGCTATGGCGCCGATCTAACAGAAGACCTCGGCACTACGACAAGTCCTAGTTACCTCTTCGGCATAGGCAGACAAGTCTTAGTCGCCTCTTCGGCATAGGCGGACAAGTCCTTGTCGCCTCTTCGGCATAAGCAGTCAACTCCTATTCGCCTCTTCGGCATAGACAGACAAGTCCTAGTCGCCTCTTTGGCATAGGTGGACAAGTCCTAGTCACCTCTTCGGCATAAGCATACAAATCTTTATCGCCTATGAGGCATAGACAGCTCGGGTGCAAACCCTATGGTGTCTAATTCACCTCGGCATACAACAACATAAGGTTAATCCCACATGGAGTCAAGCTCGTTAGCTCGACACTTAGGGATAACCAACACTTAGGCAAATAAGTGACCCAGGCATAGACAGATCGGGTATGTACCCTACAGTGTCTGATCGCCCTGGCATACAATGGCAATTAGATCATTCTTACTAGTGTCGAACTCACCAGCTCACCAGCTCGGCAACAACATATACTTAGAAAACAGTTCGCTCCAAATTGGTTTAACTCACCAGCTTGGGAGCAACCTATACTTAGAAAAAAGTTCACTCCTATTTGGTTTAGTTCGCCAGCTCGGGAGTAATCTACACTTAGAAAAATTTGCACACAAAGATTGCAAAACACTTGTATTTCATTGATATAGAAGTTCAAGTACAAAAAATAAACTACTACAACCGAGCTCGGAGGCCCGGGATATACATTGTATTTAGGGGGGTCCAAGAAAAGTGGCACAACTAAGCATTAGATCTGCCAGAATCCCCTCCAGTAGGTAGGTCGGTTTCCATGTGGTTCTCCTCCACGTCCTCTTGGCCTACCTCCCCTGATGGCCTCGCCTCGAGAATTTCATCGTCACTCTCCCCTTCAGAGAAGTTGGGTTCCTCGCCAGCCTCCTTCGCCATCTCAGGAGTGACAGTGGACATGGAAACAGATCCGAAGTCGAGCTCGGGAAACTTTCGCCGCATCATCCACTTGCAAAGCTTGAATGCTGACCGGTACGAGTTAGATCCATACTCGACCTGGAGTTCGCGAAACTCAGGGGACTCCTTGAACTCCTCGATGGCGCGATCTCTCTCTTGAACCTATGCCTCTTGGATGGTGGTGTCGAAGATCTCGGTGCGCTCCTTGATCATCGCCTCGAGGTTCTCGTTCTCCCAGAGGAGAGCCTCCTTCTCCCCTTTGAGTTTCTTCTTCTCCTTCGTCAGTACAACGATCAGCTCCTCCTGGCTCCGAGCTCCCTTCTTGGCTCAAAGAACCTCACCCCGAGCTAAATCCAGCTCGTGGTAAAGCTTCCGAGCATTTTCTTCAGCCTCCTAGGCTTGCTTCAAATGGATCTCAGACTAATAGACGAGTGAATGGATAGCGGAGTTCACCTGGCAAATAAAAAACAGACGTAAGTACCATTAACAGAAGAATAAGAAAGTAAACAAAGGGGTAGGTTTCTCACCACTATACAGTAACTAGCCGCTCTTCCTCCGAGCTGACTCATTGGCATGTCAGCCCATTCCTCGACCTCTGCAGAAAACATGGCATCCTTGCTCTTAAGAAGCCCGAGCCGCAGAGTCATTATGCTCTCCTTCGGGGGCTGAGGCTCGGGCGTCAAAGTACCCTCGGGCTCGCGAGGTGGGGTCCCCTTGTCTTGGTCCTCGTCTAGGTCAACAACTAGAGGTTGGGGGTGAACCTCCTCCTCTGGGAGCTCGATCGAGATCGGCTCTGGTGCAGCGACCTCGGGTTGGGCAAGAACCGAAGGACCGACCTCCTCCTGACGGGACCTCTTCGAGGCCTTTCTCTTCTTTCCCCTCTTAACACTCCGCAAAAGGTTAGTTGCATCAACACCTGTCATAGCTTCTGTATGAGAAAAGGAAAAAAGTTAGTCACGAACTGAAGCAAGTGCAAAAATAAAAAAAGGAAAAGCGATGTGTGTGCTGAGGTGGAGGCCTACCAGGAGGACTCAGCCCAACTCGTACAAGCTTTTCCTTAGCCAGGAAATCTTTCATTTCAAGGTCGAGGTCCCTCCAAGAATTAATGACCACCCTAGTCTCAACATTTAGCCTCACTCCGGGGTCCTTAATGGCCACTCACCAGTGAGTCGGGAATGGCCATCCCTCAGGATTTCGAACAAAGAAGTACCTCCTCTTCAGGCGGGTACTTTGTTCGGTTTACCAAATAGAATTTTGAACCCAGGGCGAGGGGAAATATAATAGCTCTGTCAGGTGTCCCCGCACAGGCAAGAAGAGTTCTTCTTGATGGAGCAGATCTAACTAAAGATGTCTAGGGTAAGAGGTTGGTTATACTCGTGGAAAAGTGAGGTCGTGCCAACAATGGTTCGGATGGAGTTCAGGTATAACTGGTCAATGGTGATGTCGAAGAACTTAATGATTTCTATGATGAAAGGGTGGAGTGGGAAGCACAACCCAGCTACGAGCTGCTCCTCAAAAACCGTGAGCTCGTGGTGACCGTGAACCCAAGGGTATTGACCCAAAGAAGTACTGGAGGTAAGGACATTGGGAAGACGGTAATGGGCTACCAAGGACAAAAATCTGTCTGAGGTCATTGTGGAAGGGCCGAAGTCGTCTGGATCCCGACCCCGACAAGAAGATGGGACCCCCTCTCCAGAGGTTGGTCGCTCTACCCGAGGTTTAGGTTCCTCAGGCCGAGATGGCCCGACGTCGGGTAAAGGTGTTTCCCCTAAAAGGTGTGAAGAGGAGCCCTCTAGCGAAGAGCTGGCCTCTCTGGCGGGAGCCGAGGACCGCACCTCGGCACCCTCGGGCTCGCTAGAGTCGCTAAGTAGCCTATCTATGCTAGCACTAGACATATTGGACAGGAAAAGGAAAGGGGAACAATGACCTCAGACACAAAGGGAAGAGTGGCAAGTTGAAGGACTCCGACGCGATCTCAGGAGAGCTCAATTGCATGATTTATGGCGAAGATAATGGGCCATTCGGCCCCCTATTTATAGTTCACCACATCCAGCAATCAACGGTTGAGACTTGTATGATCCGAAGGCTCCCATGAAAACCAGTTGCACGCTACCCGAGGACGAAATCGGTTGACGCCCTTTGGCGTCTGCGGAATCTATAAATAGTGTGACGTATGCACGTGCCCAAGACGCGACCTGGGTCATTTCGTGGTTGAGCCAGATGGTTGAACAGGCCCGACCAACGGTTCGCCCTCCAAATTGACTAAGACCTCGCACCAAATCCACCTGGACTCTTCATGAACTCCCCGCATCGGGTTAGGACCCCTGGCACAAGGAGTGGGGGGCAATTGATGAAGGGTGATTTGGCACGACCTAGCAAGAAGGGGACACGTAGGCGCGATCTGATCGAAGGGTGACAACTCAACCAGACAAGCCTAGTTCGCAAAATTCGAAGTTCGGGTATTCAGCCACCTCGGCCCAAAAAACCACCTCGGTGTAGAGGCATCTTGGCACCTAATCCAGTTCGAGACTAAAGAATCAAAGTGCCAACTCGGAGCTAATGAGCGGAAACGCCACTTAACCGATTCCAAAGGCCTCCCCAACAGATCCTGAATTTCTCAAGATCACAATGAGCCAACAGATCCCAAATTTCTCGAGATCACGATGAGAACTCGTCCCGGCTCCACCTGAATCGGAGGTAAAGATAAACCTTATCAATATATTACTCTCCTTCAAAAACAGAACAAACCTCATCTCCACAGCCCGGAGATCCCAGAGCTCTTTTGTAACGCCCACAACTACTCCAGTATATAGAGACATGAAACCTCAAGGCAAAAGTGTACGTGATTATTCTACTCACTAGCACTCAAATTCTCAAACATTCAGGTCGCATTTACAGCATAAAGTACTAATTTAAACATCGGAGCGACCTTATCAGATTAGCTACCCCGGATTTTCTAATCCGCTATTTTGCAGAACGGTCCAATTTACCGCCTTCCAACTAGAAATAGCATGATCGCGCACCATCACATCCCATCTAAATGTGTTGACAAGACGACCATGAATCAACAAGAAACACTGGATCCGAATCAAGTCCCTAATCGTCAGAAAAGCCATTGGATGCTAATTAATCAACGCGCAGATCATTTCGGTGGGCCCACTTATTGGAGGGGAAATATAGGCCAGCCCCTATGACATGTGTAGCACAAGTAGGGGGAGGTTGAAGTAGCAGGGGAGGCAGAAAAAGAGAGGTGGGTCCAAAGTCCAAACAAATAAAAGTTAATGGTTTCGGAAATTTGATTGAGCAAGTGGAGCCCGTCTGCAATCGTCAGGTTGGAATCTAGTTAACACTCATGAATCCAGCACTACAGTGGGCCCATTTCATTCTTCGCTTTGGAATGTACGTGATACCCTAACGATTATTGGTAATGCTAATGCTGAGTCTTATGGAGAAGTGCTAATGCTGACGCTTATGGCAATCGGCAGAGAAAGAAGAGGATGAAGGCTGCTCTGAAAGCTGAAAAGAAAAAGGTATCAATTATCAACTCTGCAATTGCATCTATATACATAAATAATTGAGGGGATGTTTATAGCTATGCAGTGGAAATCAGATATCCCATGAGTGTGTCCGTATTTTTCCATAAATTATTTTCGTTATAGTTCTTTCACACACTATTGTTACCTGTGGTCACTAATCCCATCCCCTTAATCAACTGCATTCTTTTAGAAGTGGGAGTTTCATCATTAGAAGATGCTTTCAATACACGGAAGGGATGCCTTGTGGGACATTATGGGGTGCCTTCTTGTGAGGAGCAGATGTAAATTCCTAGAGTGAAAGTCAATAAATTTTGCATCAGAGGGGAATTCACATCTGCGCCACACAACACATTACCACTTTATATTGGAAACATTTCCCCATAACAAGTACGGTAAGTGATGAAACATTACTGCGAGATATCCCCAATACAAGGTGGGGATGTGCTGTGGGGCACAGATGTGAGGCATGGGGCCTTCTCATAATAAAAACTGAACTAGCTGAGCTAAATGCCTTTTTATTTTTATCTGTTAGTGAAAACAACTAATTTATCTGACATTGAAGTTTTCTTTTACATGTTATGTTTTGAAATGTTGTTGCAATCTATTCCATTTCCCGACCTATATTTGTGGAAAATAACCAAAAGGCAAATTTTCATATTAGGTTGTGGTGGAAGTGGAGTTCTTGGGATGTTATAAACTCAATCTATTTTTTAGCTTATAGACGTAATTTGAATAAATTATGTTTCGATGTTAGGGCTATTTTATGTATCTTTGGTTTGCACGAAAAGATTAATAACAAGTTAAAGAGTAAGAATTGGAGTGTGTTGGAATTTAAGGTTTCTATTAGAGTGAGAGTGTTTGCATAATTTTGTATTTTTACATTGCCATTTTTTACAGTTTATTTCATCTCCTTCTTCACGTTGGACCTAAGTCATAAGCCTAACTTTTCTTTGAGTTTTTCTATTTGCTTTACCTTCTTATCTTTCTATATTTTTTATCACTTGATTTCAGTATTAAATTGGTTTTACGGTAACAAGTCAACAAGACATGTAAAATTGGGGTTGGATCCAAAAAAGATATGTTTCTTATGTGATTATTTTGTTTATTAATTTTTATGGCATTAAAGGTTAACACATTTAATCCAAAAGTTGAATTATTTATTAATAATTTTTATATTTCATTTTCATTATCAATAAAAATAATTATTTTTTATTACATTTTTTTTAATTTTATTAATAAAAATATCATAAATGTATCTAATTTTTTTACATCTTTTGTAATTTTCTATATTTATTTTTATTTTAAAAATTTTATTACCTAACTATGACTTTATAGGTTGATCAATTTGATTCGGATGATTGAATTGGTTAGCCACCACTTGGATAAAGAACGATTTTATTTTTGAATCAGTTTTAAAATATATGAGTTTATATTGTTAAAAATATTGACATAGATCTAATTAGTATCATTTATTAGTGAAAAATAAATTAGAAATATAAGATTTAATAAGAGAAAATAGGATTTAATACCTTAAGTATAAGATTTAATGAGCGGGTATTAAATAAGGTGGAAAGTAATAATTGAAGCCCTTATCATTAGAGATTGATTAAATACACAAATATGACCATTTTAATAGACATTAAAATTAACATAAAATGAATTTTATACTCCTTGTCAAACAAAAAATAGAGAATACTTTTAGTCCAAAAAAAATTTCACACTTTTATAAATAGACGTGAGCCTTCATTTATTTTGGCCTCTCTTAGAGGGTGGCACAACTGCATGTGTTGATGGCTAATAATTTTTGGATGAAAACAATGGTGAATAATCAAGGGATATAATTTTGGGGATTGTTACGGTGTTAGCAATAGTGGTTTGACGTGGAGAGGCAGGAACAGAACACAACCATTATTGTTTCTTGAAGCAGAATATATTAAAAAAATAAAATAATAAATAATAAAAGGAAGCAACAGCCAACACTTCTTGACGTACATATCGCATGTGACATGGGAAATTAAGATGTGCAATCCACCTTCAGCAACCTTATAGGAGTGATAGACATAAGTCCTTATAATAATGCATAGCTAGGGATGTCAGTCATTGGCCCTCATCAGGTTCCAAGTTGGATTTGTCAGTTAATACAAATTCAACGTATCCACATCACTTAACCTATGGTGTTACGTGAATCTCTCTTCTTTGTTAGGAGAGAAATTTTGAAATGATGTTCTGACTTTTCTCATTTAATTGAAACTTTAAACTATATTAGATTTTAACTATACACGTTAAATTCAGCATCTCAACCAAAAATCTGGCTTATTTTTCATTTCATTGGTTTACAAAATATATTTTCCATGTTTCTGAAGATGCATTTATCATGTCACACGTTCAAAAGAATTTAAAAACAAAAAACTCATCAGGAATGTAGAATAGAATAAAACAGGGTGAGCTCGTTTTAGAATAGAATAAATGTTGAAGGGTTGGGCATGAGGGCCCAGGTCCAATGCAGCGAATAGTCCTCAAATCCAATACCAGATTTTGCAACCCTACTAAAAAAATATCACATAAAATAAAAGCCAGCCCTTGATGTATAATATTTTAGTAGTTCACCAGTGGGACCCGTGTAATGTACGGGTTTTTGTTACTAGAAATTAAAGTGGCATGGTCTAATTGAACTGGGCCCATGTAAGTTCAATTCAAATAAACATGTATTGCAATAAATATTAAATTTAGAGTTAAAAACACTTACTTGCCTTATCAGATGATGCAACCTATACAATGCACAAATAAGAAAGCTTTCTAATTAATTTAAATTTAAAATTTAAAGAAAAACAAATGGTGATTTGAAGACGAATCTGGGAAGGATGGGATATATGAATCCGATCCAATCCGATTTAAATTTTGAACACTTTAATAAATTATTAAAAGAAAAGAAAAATGATAACAGTTAATATAAAGAAGAGCAAAACATATAAGTATTTTTTTTAATTATTTTCAATTTTTCATCACATATATTTAGGGTCCGTTTGGTTTGCAGTGTGAATTGGAATGGTCATTCCCAGTCTGTTTGGATCAGACAAAAATGAGAATGAGAATTGAAATCAGTAGGAATGAGATTTCATTCCCAAGGAAGGGGCAGGGAATGGCCATTCACTCAAATGGGAGAATGCCATTCCAGCAGAAATGAGAATGAGATTCTGACCCAATCAAACAGTTCGAATCAAAATAGCCATTCCAACATGAATTGCTACTTCATTAAAGTGAAATACTTAAATTTCAAATATACTAGTAATTAAGCACGTGCATTGCATGTGAGAAATTTTTCATATTAATTACTTAAAATTTAGATATATCATAATTAAGATAAAAATGAAAACTGACAAAAGTAAGAATAAGATTAAAAAATAAAATCAAATGCTTGTAATAAATGTGCATGTGCGTTGCATATGGAAGTTTTAAATTACAATAACAATTATTATTATTATTATTAATTTTTTATTTCATTTTTCCATAAATAAAAAGAAATTTTATTTTAACAAATATTTTTATTTATTATGATGAATATATAACATTATAAATGTTCTCAAATGTGACGGAATTTTGTACTTTTTCATTGTTTGTGTTCCATCTTTTTTTAAATATTTATTATTCAATTATGACATCATGAGTTTCTTTGAAAAGTTGGATCATTGACCCACCATCTAGATAAGAAAATAGCTTTACTTTTGGATTTTTTATAAATTATATATCATCTACATTATATAAATAATTTTTACTTAACATACTTAATTTCGGTTTGACATAATTAATATATAATTTTGTATATATTCTTTTGATTACTTATACTTTTTTTATTTTTTAAAGATCTATTATTTAACTATTATATCATCGGTCAATGCATTTGACCCAAACCACTAACCCACAACTCAAAAAGGAAAATAATTTGATTTCTAGGTTGACACTAAATTTTATATTACGTTTCTATCATTGATAATGAATGTATAATATTAGAGATGTGCCCAATATTTATTTTTATGAATATATAACATTAGATATGTGCCCAAATATTTTTTATTTTTGTTATTATTTATATTGTATAATTTTAAAAATTTTATTATTTGACTATGACATCATTTCATTTATACGTTGATTTTAACTTTGGCATTCCATTTTCATTGTTAATAAAATTTCTTTTTACATTTCATATGTATTTTTATTTGGTATAATGAATATGCAATATTAGAGATATGTCCAATTCTTTTTATTCTTTTGTTCTTTTTTTTTGTATTCTATATTTTATATATTTTAATTTTTTATTATTTAATTATGACATCATTTATTAACCCACCATTGGGAGGGAAGAAAATAGTTCTTTTTCAAAATAATTTTTTTTTATAAAATTAAAATTAATTTTTTTGGATAAAACATTTCTTTATCCATTAATAGTTTATTTCTAATTGGTTTTAATTTAACATTTCATTTCCATCATTAATAAAAACATTTGTTATTTATCATACTTACTATTGTTTAATATGTCAAATATATTATGTTAAAAATGTTCCCAATTTTTTAATTTCTATATTTTTTGCATTTTATCTATTTTTGAATTTTATTATTTAATTGTGACAACATGGATTGACCCATTTGACATGAAATGGTTTAATTTCGTACCACTGCCTAGATGAAAACACTATTTTTTTGGGTAGATTTTAAAAGTATGTTTTTATTTTATTGGAATTATTAATTTATTATGTATAGATTTAATTAATAGAATTTAATGATGAGAAGAAATAAAAATGCCTTAAACATATGATTCAATGAAGGTGAATGCAAATTAATACCTTAAGTGTTGGATTTAATGAGGATATATTGAATGCATTGAATATCTTATAATTGTATATTTTCTACTGGTTTTAATATTTATAATTGATTACCCTTTTGTCCTCATTTTATCAATAAATTTAAATATGAAAAGGTAAATTTTGTCCTCAAAAAATTCCAAAAATATTACTAAGGCTATTCGTGCTTTTTAAAGTAGTATAGATATATTTTTTCTCTTTCCTCATTTAATTCGACATAAAATTAAAATGAAAATAATCTATTTTGTGCACTCACAACCAGAGAACATATCAATGTAAAGCATTAACTCACTAAAAACAGAGACATTGAACTTCTTTTCTTTTTTTTATTCCTAAACAGATCAAATGAACTTACTTATCACAGAAGATATATAGTAACATTAGAACCCTAGAAACAAATAAACAATAACCATGAATGAAAGATTATGGATTCTTAATCTTAGTTCAGAATACGCAAGGATGTTAAAAACTAAAAACAGCGTGAAAACGAAAAACATTGAAAAGAAATGAAACAAATGATAACTATCTTATAGCAACTTACAAATGGGTTGTTGATGAGGCAAGCATGTACAAATGTTGGTAATATAATAGAAAAGAAGCTCAAGCTTCATGTGTACAAAACAGAAGGAGAAGAGAGACCGGTCTAGAATGAGACACGCTAATGTTGATCGCCAGTGTGTTCCGGAGTTATTTCAATGGGGGTAGGGTTGCTGAGAGAGAAGGGGGTTGAAAGGGGAGGGGAGGCTAATTGGCTGGGTTTGGCAGAACTCAAAAGAGCGCTGAGTTGTTTTGGATTTTGCTCACAAATCTGCCCATTAAATTAGATGCCACAATTAATTTTCAAAAGGGTAAATTTCTTAAACTACCCTTATGGTTTAGCTAATTGACCAAGTGTATCCTTACCGTTTGAAAATTGACTACTATTGCTACTATTTCTGATAATTGACTAACTCTACCCTTACCGTTTACATTCATTAAATTTATATATATGTGACATATATATATATATATATATATATATATATTTAAATCTAATTTACCTTTACTGTCTTCTTCCTTTCAACAGTAAACTGAACTGGTTCGGTCTTTAAGGAACCCAGATCTGAGTAAGGTCCTTAAGGCACGGTTCTCGCTTAGGATTGACCAACCCTCACCGAGCCCAATTTGCCTAGGATTGCTCAGACTTCAGAGAAGATGAAAACGGCTCTGCGTCTCATGCTTTGGTTCTTCTTATCTTCATTAATGATACTATTATGGCTTAAAGAAGCACCGGCCGTAGAAGCAACATCCTTGGCGAAGCCTAGGTGCCAAGACAGATGTGGGGATGTCAGTATTTCCTTCCCCTTCGGCATTGGAAACCCATGCTCCAAAAGCAAACAATTTTTGATAACTTGCAATCGATCTTCTACCCACCCCAAATCCTTCCTAAGCTTAAGCACTGGTCGCTTCGAAGTTCTGAACATATTGATGAATGGAGAACTGTGTATCAACGTTCCAACATTCTCGAGCCCCAACGAGACAGAAGTCCATGGACGCATCAGTTTAGAAGGAAGCCCATTTTTATTCTCACAAAGCGGCAATGTCTTCGTGGCAGTCGAGTGCAACAACCGTGCTTTCGTTCATAATCATCAAGACAACAGCACAGTAGGTTGCATCTCGACTTGTTCAGGCAGAGAAGTCGACGAGAAGGGTTGTTGCGGCATCAACTGTTGCCAGACCCCGATTCCATGGTCGCTGCGGATCATAGATGTGACAATTTTACCCGATTCCATTATGAAAAATCAGAAGAAAGAGGATAATGATAGGGAAATATTCGAGTATGGAACCCAGATCTGACTATCTCTCAAGGAATCCATATCTGAGATATGAGAGATACTCAGATCTGAGATCCGGTCATCATCTGCCATTCTGGCTGTTCCTGTGGTTCTGGTAGTTCCGGTGAAGAAAAGGAGAAGGAGAGGGAGAGATCCGAGTAACCTATAGTAGAGGGTAAAATAGTCTTTTTCACATCTCTGTTGACACACGTTAATGAAAAAGAAGGATTAATCAATTGTTAGAAACAATAGGGGTAGTGTCATTCAATTTTCAAACAGTAGGGGACTAGGGGTACATTTAGTCAATTAGCTAAACCATAAGGGTAGTTTAAGAAATTTACTCTTTTCAAAAAGTTGAAAAGGAAAACGTGTCTGGTTGTTATTGGAGGTCGTTGGGTCATGTGACATCCGAGGTTGCCGCAAATGATCATTCATCTGGCGCCACTTTAATAGAATCTCTCTCTCCTTCAAAGGGAGGATGATTCTTGGGTCCACACTGAAGAAGAGATTGATTGAGAAGTCACTCTTTACGTTATAGAGGTATTTACTTCTTTAGCAAGCAATCCAAGAACTCGGGATCATGTTAATATGTAGGGGTGAGCATTCGGTTAAAAACCGAATTGAATAAACTGAAATTTTAAAAATCGAACTAAAAAAATAAAAATCGAACTGAAACCAAAATTTTCGGTTCAATTTTCGGTTAAAATCATAGTCAAATAATAAAATTTTTAATAATATAAAATACAAAGAATCACAAAAAAAAATAAAAGAATTTTGGGCACATATCTAATGTTATATTTATAGAAAATAAAATATTGGGTACATCTCTAATATTATGCATTCATTATATTGAACAAAAATATGTTTTATACATAAGAAATAATTTTATCAATGATGGAAATGTAATACAAAATTTAATGTCAACCTAGAAATCAAACTACTTTTCTTTTTAGATGGTGGGTTAGTGTATTGAGTCAAATGATACCACAAACAAACAAAAGTTAAGTGCGATAAGTGAAAAAATATTTTATATAATGTAAATGAAATATATAATTTAAAGGGAAAATTATAGTCAAAGTCGGTTGTACATTTAAAAATAGGTTGCAGATTGGTCCAAAAACCAACAAAACTCTGACAACCGGCTTTACATTTCAAATTATAAAAAAACCCCGCCATTTCATCAAAGGTTTATGTGGTTGTTGCCAACATAGGACTCTTAGTCCATGTTGGACACAACAAAATACTCTTAGTCCATCTGTCTCTCCCACTCTTTCAGCTTTGGTCTATAACTAAACCAAAGCCTCTCTTTCTCTCTCTATCGTTCTCCCTCAATCTCCCATTTTCTTCTCCCTCTCGATCAATATCTCATTTTTCCCTCAATCTCTATCATTCTTCAGTTGGTGTAAATTTCATAGCCAAGAGTTTCTTGTGAATTTTTATCAAATTGGTGTAATGATTTTTTAACCATACCAAGTTGGTCTCATGCTCTTTTATACAATCTAATTAATACCATATAAGTGTATAAGAAAATAAAAAAAAAGAACTAGAGAGGGAGTGGGAGAGAAACTAAGGGAGAACGATAGAAATTAAGAAAGAGAGATCGACTATGAAAGAGAATGAAAGAAATTGAGGGAGAACGATAGGTAAAGAGAGAGAATGAGAGAAATTGATATAGAGACCATAAATACAGAAACTAAAAACATTTTTATTTATTTTCAAGTCACACAGTCGTTGAGTAGATAAAGATGACTATGAGAGTGAAAGAGTGTGAGGGAGAGAGAGAAACTAAAAATCCTTTTTTTATTTTTCCAATCACCCAACATTAAAGGGCAATTTCGATGTAAGCTTTTTGTTGTGTCCAATATGGATTAAGAGTCCCATGTTGGCAACAGTCACATAAGCATTCGATGACATATTGAGGGTTTTATAATTTGAAATGTAGAGCCAATTGTCAGAATTTTATCTGTTTATGGACCAACTTGTAGCTTAATTTTAAATGTACAACTGGCTCCAACTATATCTTTCCCTAATTTAAAACTAATATAAAAGCAAAGGTATTTTCTTATCTAGATATCTAGATGGTGGGTTAATGGTCCAACTTTTCAAATAAACTCATGATGCATAATTGAATAATAAATATTTAAAAAATGATAGAACACCAAAAATGAAAAATGTACAGAATTTTTGTCGAAAACATTGGTGAACATTTTTTATGTTATATATTCATCAAATTAAAAAAAAATGATTGTTAAAATAAAAGTTATTTTTATTTATGATAAAAATTTAATAATAATAATAATTGTTATTTTCTACAAGCATTTTAGTTTATTTTTAATCATATTGTTACTTTTGTTAATTTTCATCTTCTATCTTAATTATGATATATCTACAATTCAAGTAATTAATATGAAGAAAATTTCTCATGTGTAGCGCATGTGTTTAATTACTAGTATGTTTATAAATATACATATAGGTTGTATCGGATAGGGGGTGATCCGAATCCTATTCGATTTTCATTTGCATCTTATTATCCAACCCGAAATCCAACAAAAAATCGGATCGGATCATGGTCCGATCCATTTGCACCCCTACCTTTAATGCATTGTATAGGATGCATAACCGGTAGGGATGTCAACAGGTTGGGTTTGTTTCAATCAATCCCGAAGTGAAGTGCCTCCAACTTGAACTTCAACTTGGGTGGCGTCTAGCAAATCTTTTCATGTGGACTTTTGGGCTTCGACAAGTTTGGAAGACTGAAACTCGGTCTTTTCTTTCCATTTGGTCCTAAAGTTGGTAAGACAAGAAAACGTGTATGTGGAAAGACACAAAAAGACTGAAAACGCCAAATTTTCAGGTAGCTTCAAGTGAAACTTTCTGGTCTTTCCATGTGACAAATAGCTTCTAAACATGCCTCTATAAGCTCGATAAACTGAGCCACTTGCCAAACAATCATTGTCTTTAAAGCTCAATTTGGAAGGAGTACAAATACAAATATGTACACTGCAAATACATACAAAAGAATACAAAATATAAGGTTTTGCACTCTACAAATTTGCATTTGTATCCTTCCAAACTGAGCCTAAAGGCAATATCTCAAAAGCTTAGGCTGAGTTTGAAAGGAATACAAATGCAAATATGTAGAGTGCAAAACCTTATATTTTGTATATATTTACGCCGTACATATTTGCATTTATACACTTTCCAAACTGAGCCTTAATAGTCTTTTTATCATTAAATTACTGAAAAATCTTTCCAGAAAAATTTGCCAAACTACACATTGTTTTGTTTGAATGGAACCCGAAGTGAAGCGCCTCAAGGCTCCAACTAGGACTTAACAACTTGATCTGGTCAAATGGAGACAATTTGACCTCGACCAAACCCATCCCATATATACTACTACACATATACTTAACCAAGACAAAGTATACTAACATTTGAATGTTGTACTAGTTGGGATTCGTGCGTTGCGCGGGCTTTCTAAAATAAAATTGGAGCAACAGGAGCCTTATAATATCGCCAAGTAAACTTAAGCCTTATAGTTAATTTTTAACCAAATTATTGTTTTGGGGGAAAATAGTAAAATAGTGGGAGAGGGACAAAGATGAGATGCTGATATGAACAACTGACTTCCCACAATACCCCAAATAATAGTAAAATAGTGGGAGGGACAAAGATGGGATGCTGATATGCTGATATCAACAACTGATTTCCAACAATACTAATTGCTGCCATTAAAGTTCATGCTTGTATGTTTTAATTCAAGGAATATGTTCCTCGTGCATGGTGAAGCCAATGTGAGGACCAATTTTGTGAGGAGGAATTCCACATTGGCTTGAAGACCTTGGCATCATTACTAAGGCAAGTGGATGGGAGTTTTGTGTTAATTAAGCAATCAATACTATCAATCAAAATGTTTTTTTTTTTTTTTAAAACCTAACATTTATTCTAACTGACTAATAAAATTTAAACCAAGTTTTAATTTATCTAAGATAATTAACGTTGATTATAAATTATTGTCAATGTTTATCATTAATTTGAGTTATCAATACATTCAAATTTATTGTTAATTAAATTACCGTAACAGTAATATATTTTATTGGTAATTTACTAAAATTTAATAACAATTAATTATCAATATTATAATTAACAATAATTACTGTTATTCGTCAGTAATTATCAATAAATTACTGTATTTAATAGATAGTCACAGTAATATCATCACTTTAAACTTATGAAAATTCTCCCTTTTCTAAATAGCCACCCAAATAAGAAAAATAGATTTCAGCATTGTTCGTCCGGACGTGACTACCCAAACAACCAGCACAATAACATTATTGTCTCCCCTAAACCCAGCAGGCCACTAACACTCCTAATTGGGGATAGTTATCTATCAAATAAGCAATGTAAAATATATGAATTTCATTTACTTTACAAATAATGCAGGGCCCGTGTATAATACGAATCTATTAAAATAGTTGACGAATGGACACTGTAAATCATACAATACCCATTTATAATATGGGTCGAACCCGAAATAAATGGGTGCTATCACACGGCCTCATGTACGGTATAAATCTCATAGACAACAAATCACTCAGGAGTCTGTACACACCAACCCCACAACACGTTTCAGTTGCATCGGCCATATGCAGACTTGGCAAAAAAGTTGACCCAACCCAACCTGGAAAACAGGGTCAATGTCTCATATCCAGCTACCTGAATTTGAGATTGACCCGACCCGACCCAGGAAAATTGGCTTGGGTCGGGTTGGGTCATGGGTCAACTCATTGATCCGATTGTCAATTTTAATGGGGACTATTTATGTATTGTTAAAAGTTTCCACCATTTAATTTTTACTATTTAGTCTCTTACTCTTTATCATTTACTCTTTGAATTGTTGAATGCTTAAGTTTTTATATCATGTTTGGAATTTTAAGGTTAATTCCTTCAATTTTGATATTTTTATATATATTTTTTTATTTTTTAAATTTATAGTTATTTTAAAAATGACCCGAATTGACCCATGGGCCAATCCTAACCTGAACATTTAGGGTCAAAATCCAGCATTTGTTGATCCAACCCAAAATCAACATAAAATGTCTTGATCCAACCTGAACCCGACCCACCCAACCCAATTGTCACATCTAGGCACATTTCCCATACTTATATATATTGTTATTATTGGGGATGTGAGAGAGTTTTGAGAGGTTTCAAGAGGTATAGATATTTTAGTAGGTTGTTGTATAATTGATCAATTTATTAATTCGTATTTGTATATAGACTATACAATGAAAATAACCTATTCAAAAATCAATATAAAAATTGAAGGACATTAAATTATGTTAATAACTTAAGGGAAATTGTCAAAAACTCACCATGAGTTTTCAGCATTTCTCTTAAATTCACCACAACTTTTCAGAATGTCTAAAACTCATCAAGTCACTAACTTGATGTTAAAGAGACTTACGGTTGTTAATATATTACCATTTTAACCTTCATAGAAAATATAAAATATATACATATATTTTAATAGTTAGATATGAAAAAAAAAGGAAAAAAGCTCAAAAAATATTTTCAAATATAAAATACATAAAAACACAGAAATTGCAAAAATATAAAAAATTATAGAAATTGCACACAAAATAAAAAATTATTTTCAAATTATAGAAACTATAGAAATTGAAAAACAAAATCAAAAAATAAAATTGTAGAAAAAACACCAAAAATTATAGAAAAACACAGAAATTTCAAATAAATAACAAAAAATGCAGAAAATTTTATAGATTGTAGAAAATAGAAAAATGTAAAAAAAAAAAAAGAAATTATAAAAAAACATTAGAAGTTATAACAAAACACTAAAATGTAAAAAAAGAAAATGAAAAAGACTCCTTTCCTCTAACTTGCCATTCAAGGGTGATTTGGTCATAAAAATTGTTATTTATGCTGATATGGACACCTCTGTTAAGAAACATTAATGGTACACTAACGGAAGGTGAGTTTTGAAAAATAAAAACTTGTTGACATGGTGAATTTTAGACGTTTTGAAAAGTTGTGAATTTAAGAGAAATGCTGAAAACTCATGGTGAGTTTTAGACAATTTCCCATAACTTAATTACACCATTTAATTAATTTAATAATTGAAAATAACTTAATTAAGCGAAGTAAGTTAAGTTAATTAAATTAGTTAAGAAAATTCAGTTCTTAAGTTTCAATTACATCTTTTGATCGTCTAAATATTTATAAAAGGTGTTTTAGTAATATTCCAATCATTTGCATCATGCAAGTATTTGATGATTTCTTTATTCACATGAAAAGAAAAGAATCTTTCTTCCTTTATTGCGCCAAAGAACAAAACACCAAGAAAAAGTAGAAGTAAATGTTTATTTTTTTTTTTTGAAAAAAATAGAGGTAAATATGGGTCCTTCAACTGCAAGGCTGTACAGATAAGATTTTGGAAGCTGAAATGTCTAATCAGATCTTGTTTCTGGTTAATTTACAATTAATCAACGTTAATATAATAAGTAGCTTGACGTTATAAAATGGGTTGTAGAACTGGTAACCTTCATGTTTATTTCAGGACGGGTCCTATCTCGTTTTACATATCATCATCATCTTCTTCACCCAGTCACCCGTACGCACGTATATTCCAAAATGGGTTTGGACGGCATGGTGAAGAAACGCCAAGATTTACAGTGTGGATTGGCTTCAGAGATCCCAACTCCCAAGGAAATGAAGATGAAACGGAAGAAGAAAATTTTGTCAGTGCTAAGAATACTCTCACCTCCCTTCTTTGCGCTCTCCATTTAGAAAATATGAAGGATCCTTTTTTAATTGTGCAATTTTACCCGAAGAGGCAAGGGTGTCAATGGACTGTTTTTGGATTGGATCCGTCCAGTCCAAAATAATTTGGACGAATTGGATGGACCGACAAGACATATTAGATTGGACCAATTTGATCCAAAATAATTATTAGATTGGATTGGACCTGGTCCATCCATAATAAATTTATATTGGATTGGGTTGGATTAAGCCAATATCTGGTCCCTTGATATAAAAGAAGAATATAGGTGTCAATGGATCAGATTTAGGTTGAAACCAATCTAAAACAAAACGAATTCGAACAGATTGGATAGTCCAGACATTGAATTGGATTGGTCCAAAATATTAATTGGACTGGATTGGACCTGATCCATTTATAATGGGCTTGCATTGGACTGGATCAGATTGGACCAAATCCAATCCAATTGACACCCGTACAAGGAGGTAGACCAACGGTTGCATCATTGCTGCTGTGTTTAGTTGCAATACAAATAAATTTGTGCTGATGCAAAACCCATAGCAGTGCAAATGATTTAAGTGTAAATTCTGACATATTTTTGTTTCAAATTTCAACTTATTTTATTTGATTTCAATGCAAATAAAATAAATTAAGACATGAAGTAGAATTAAGTAAAATCCAAATCAAAATTAAGCAAGAATTTACATTTTAACTTCCATATAGTTGTATTAGTAAAAACAAAAATTGCATTGCAACCAAACACAGCGTACAGAGGAAAAAATAACGACAATTCAACTCTCTGAAAAATAAGAATTAAGAAATTTGATGGAATGTTATCATGTTGAAGGAAAAATAATAAAAAAAATTGATATAACGCTACAAATTTCAAAGGGTAGAGTTATTTTCTCACTTAAGAAGTCTAATAAAAGAAAGCAATTGGCTCACATATAGTAATAGGAGGCATTGTGGACATGGTAATAACTAATAGAATAATAATTAATTTGTTATTTTTAATTAAAACATGTAGAAAAGTCAAAAAAGTATGTAACCTAATCTACTAGGCTTCACCCTTAAGTCTTAACCTAATCTTCTCATTTCGATAACCAAGTCATCGTCAGCATTAATTGAGTTTGGGATGTGGGTAAGGGGTTCTCCCCATACGGAAGTAAATAATGGAAGCAACCGCCCACCGAACCCTCTGAATGTTCAGCAATTAGCTGCTTTGAAACGCTCTGGTCTCCGGATAAGCTATATTCAAAGAGGATGAGGACAGCCCTTCAAATTAGCCGATTTGGGCTCTCCCGATTTTTCACCAAACATATAGCTTCAGTGTAGAGCCCACCTCGGAAAGCCAGAAGCAGCGCGCTGCGCTTCGAGCCTTCTCTACCCTCTCAAACGGTCACTTTATCAACTTTTGGGCTAGCAGTTACACCTGGTCCTGGTGATTCGTTAAGCTTGGATTGCACTGGTTGGGGACACAAACGTCAGCATGAGTTCATGTTTGATAAGTCCATGGCTGCTTGGAGTGCACGGGCTATGGAGTTAGAAGCAAGAAGAGACCGTTTCAATGGGTTGCTACTTGCTAGAGTACATCTACATTCATTAAATTCTTAAACTGAGATAAATCGATACATTCATATCGGAACCCAGATGCCGCTTGATTCAATACATTGGATATTACACCACGATTTATCTCAATCAGCATGCGAATCAGTACTCAGGTTTTCCACATTGAAGTAACCCTTTAAAAAATGGCAGAAAAGAAGCTCCCACCAATCCATAGCCGTTCAAGTTTGCTCATTCTCCGGCCACTGTGACTAAGTCATTTAAGAGAGAGAGAGAGAGTGACGTGTCTTATAAGAGGTTGGATTCTCTTCTTGAACAGCATCCATGAGGAGTGGAGAACTTATAAGAGGTTGGATTCTCCTACCAGGAAGAACAATTGAGATAGCAGTTCATTGACTTCAGTCATATGTCGGTAAGCAATTCTAATTTTATCTCCTCCAACTTTTTTGTTTATCATTATGAGTCTTCTAAATTCTAACTTGTAAATAAAGGTTGATCATACTTAATTTGGAGGGATGATGCTAATCTTTTGGAGCTCAGATAGATTACATAGTGGTTAACTTTGGAGTATTAATTAAGATGAACCAAAAAATTATCAGCCCATAAACAGCGTTTGTAAATACGAAAACTAAATGAAAACTCTGGGAAAACAAGTTCCTTTTTTTTTCCTTTTGTTTCTTTCATTCTTTGGCAAACCCAGAAAAAAAACTCGTCTGGAAAACAAGGTAGAGTTCATAGGTAATAACAGATTTGCTCTTCAAATTTTCAGTTAAAGCTAAACTATCAGGTAATAGTTTAATCTCAATAGAATTTTCTTTAGTTATAAAAAATTGAAGGTAATAACAGATTGACTCTTTGTAAGGATTTGGAGATTTAAATTGAACCATTCCAAGTCAGAGAAATTGCTTCACATGCTATCACTAGGTACTGCCCCATGCCTCAACTTTGGGGCACGGACAGACCATTTTACAGGCTTTAATTTTTCAAGGTAATCCGCTGCAGTCATCTTCTTGAGAGCTGAGAAGGGAAAGAACTGAAGCAAAGAGCCAAAAGAGTACCACTTTGACCAAGTTTACTATATTCCCTACCTCCTTCCCAAAAGAAAACAAGAAAATAAAAATCAGAACCCTGTTATTTTTCAGAAGAAAAAAAGAAAAAGAAAAGGATCAGAGCTCTGACAGAATGGTAGTTTTGGATTTTTGGGTGATCCCATCTGCCTCCAAGTATCCTAATCTTACTGAGTGGTTTCTCAGGTTCTCTAACACATGCCAACTATCAATACTTTAAGCTTCCTTTGTGGCTTTTAGAATCAGAACTCTGACAGAGCTACACTCTTAGTTGATTTCTATCAGTCTCCAAGCATCGTAATCTTAACAAGAGGTTCTCAGGTTCTTTAATATCCGCTTACTGTTCATATTTTGGTACACTCTTGATCTGTGGCTTTTAGAATTCTGAGACAACAAAAAGATGTCTCCAAAGAGCACTTGCATCCAAGAAATCTAAAGTCCCAATTAATATTTAATCAGCATTAGCCCCAAACTAATGCAAGTATGACAATTGAGGGCCCTCTTTGGTTTGTTCGTCATTCTCCCAACTTTGGGTGGTTCACTTCATTTTGATAATTTGATAACTTGATAAGTTCCTAGAAATTTCTCTCTAATTACCCGAGTAATACTTTGCACTTCAACACATTATTACATTGTCATCCCCTTCACTGGATACACACAAGGCCAAATTCAGTCATTCTAGGAACTTATCAAGCTATAATAGTATCAGAGACACTAGTCCTGTTTAGTAGGCAATCCATAGCAGGACTGAATGGGTCTTACATTCCTAGAGAAGTCCTAAACTTGCCTTTTTAGTGCAGGTTTATCAAGGGGCATGAAAAAAAAAAGCTAATTATTTCTCCTAAAGTAGGGCTATTTATTAAGAAACACTTTCATGCACCTGAAAGGGCAAACCTATTGCATGGTCCTTAGCTAATTCTAAGTATGTTCTTTTGATTTTGTCATACTGCACAGTTTGAACTAAGTTGTTTCAAATTATATATTTACATATGAAATAAAGTATAATGATAAACTAGGCCCTTGGTGGGTCAGTGTGTTTGAGACTCTCTTTCTGATGGAAGGATTTTCTTCTTCTTTTTCTTCTTGACTTGAGTTTACATAATAAGTAGCCAGTTGTTGGAAGTGTAAAAGCAACTTGGGAATGGTCCCATGCTACAACCAAAATAACCTGTTTCGTTTCCTTTTCAGCTGGTTGAAGATACAAGTCCAATTGTAGTTCTTGGACAGACATTATTGGCTACAATTTCTGAGATCACAGCCTCAGTTGTATGTGTTGAGATAGAACAGGAGAACTTCATGGAAGTTGGATGCTATCTCGATCGAACTTCTCCAGCAATAATTGAGTTGCAGTTTAGTGAGAATAAACCACTAAATGCAATTGAGATTCTACAAACTCTAACTAAAAGCATCAATCATGCCAAGGATCTCATGGAAAAATGTCGTACCAAAGGCCATTCAATTCTAGATGCAGAAGTCAAAAGCATAATAGAACAACTGGAGGGAGTGATAAAAGACATAGGTGAGGGGTTGAGCTTAATACCATCTTCAATGTTCAAAGAGCAGGAATATGCAGAAGTTGCAATCAGGTCTCTTTCACAGGAGATGCAAAATGTTCACTTTAAAGTTAGTCCAACTGAAGCATCAGATACCAAAGATGCAGTACAGGTCCAGTCTCTTTCAGAGGAGATTCAAAATGTTAAGTTTGAAAACAGTCAGACTGAAGTACCAGAGACTAAAGAGACAATACATGTCCAGCCTCTGAAACAGTTACCAGAGGAAGAACACACAGCAATAGAAACAGATCTTTATTCCATCAATGCCGAGTTTTTCACTGATGATCTCCAGTCAATAGATATGCTACATCTCACCGGCTCCCCTAAAGGCATGAAATTCATTGATCAAGTGAGCCTTAGAAACAGTAGTAACCAGTATTTGAAAACATTGCCACAGGTGGCTGAGTACATTGAGCCTCTATATGAAGCTTTCATATGTCCACTCACACAGAAAATCATGGATGATCCAGTCACCATTGAAAATGGAGTGACCTATGAGAGGAGGGCTATAACAGAGTGGTTCAAGAAGTTTGAAGATAGTTCAGGTGTAATCTGCCCAACCACAGGGAAAAAACTATCAACTAGAGATTTAAACACCAATGTAGCTTTAAAGACCACAATAGAAGAGTGGAAGGAAAGAAATGAAGCAGCAAGGATAAAAGTTGCCCGGGCAGCTTTGTCATTAGCCAGCTCAGACAATATGATCCTTGAGGCACTAAAGGACTTGCAAGATCTCTGCCAACAGAAGAAACAAAATAAAGTACAGGCACGTAACATGGGAATGTTATCATTACTTGCTCATATTCTGGAGTATAAAGACAGGAAGGTTAGGTGTGCAACACTGGACACATTACGGTTACTAGTCAAGGAAGATGATGAGGGCAAGGTTTAATTCGTTCTAACTTCTAACCATGAAATATTGTTATTTTTCCTTTACCAATGCAACACAAATTTAATGAGGAGCAACTAATGCTTGACTGATCCCTGCATTACACCATGGTTTTTATAATTGACTAGTTATGTGGTTGTACTGGATGACCATTTCTTCTAGTTATCATTTTTCATGTCTTATATATAAAATAAGTTTAATATTCCATATAAGGGAAATCTCTTTCAATTATGACAATTTTTTTCAAAATTAATAGGCATATTGGGTTCGTTTGGGTTAAAACATGTCTGACATTGGCAAAAGAGTTTAACATTCCATATAAGGGAAAGTGACTTCTTTAGGAGATGGACACTATAAATCGAAAAAGTTTTTTATACTTGCTACTTGTTGGGAATTTGACATTTCTGACCATAGGTATAAAACCTTCACTGCATATTTCCTTCTTTCCTTGCCTACATGGTGTTATTCCCTGTATATCATGATGATGTTCCTATTCTATGGTATGACAACAAAACAGTAACTGTATTATGTAACTATATGAAACTTTTGATTGGTCAATGGGGGGGGGAGAGACTTCAAAAATGAAAACTTACATCTGATAAATTGCAACATGGTTTGGATCTCTTTGCAGGATATCATTGAACAGACAAAGGCAATTCCAACAACAATCAAAATGTTGTCAAGTAACTACCTTCCAGAGAAACATGCATCTTTGCTGTTCTTGCTTGAGCTTTCTAGGTGCAAATCACTTTGTGAGAAGATTGGATCAGTTACTGGGTGCATTCTGATGCTGATCACAATGAAATACAACTATTCTTATGATCCCTTTGCTGCTGAGAAAGCTGATGAAATCCTACAGAATTTGGAAACATCTTCAAAAAATGTTATGTGCATGGCAGAGAATGGCCTTTTGGAACCACTTCTACACCATCTTATTGAAGGTATATCATCAAATCTTGCAGCATCATCAGTATCCCTCTGTGTGTTATCATCTGCACATTCACTTATGCAGAGATGACAAAAACCTAATACTGTAGTTTTCCATGTAGGCATTCCTTCTACTTGTTTCTTTTTCCTGAGACTGATATTCCTCAGAAGGGGGTGGAAGTTGTGTGAGATAATGTCTTAATATTTCATGATATGCATCACTAGTTCAACAAAACCTTCTGATCAAATATATTCTCTTTAAGATTCATTAAATTTTGAATAAACTATTTCAATACATACTATGGTAGAATAAATGGCTGATATTCACAGGTTTTACATGTGAGCATCATCTTTCTGGCATGTCTCCAAAAAAAAAGTTCTTTTGTTATGTTTGATCTTGTTAGGCTCACAACAACCACCAACAGGATGAAACCACAGTGTTTGAGATAAAACAACAACCAAGAGAACCCAATAGAAACATAAAAACAAAGTAAATCCAATCAAATACAAGAAAAACAAGTTCTGCGAAGTTGCCAAGAACATAAAGGATTTATGTGGTTCAGCCTTACTTCCTATGTCCACGGGAGAGATGAAACCATTCTTCAGTATAAAAGAGAATGAGAAGCAATACAGGTACCATGTGGTTTGGAACCCAAACTAACCCTTAACTCTTGTACACCTGTTTTCCCTTTCCTCTCTCAAACCTAAAGAACCCAAACAACAGGGAAAAAACACTCTCACACCAAGAGCACCCTCTCTCACTGCTTCTTTTTCTCTCTAAAAATCTCTCTCACTTTCCACATACAAAAGAAACCTTTTATTATGCAAAGCCCACTGTAACTTAAAGTGGGACCACACACACCATTAGGTTACAACCCAATGCAAAGGTTAAAATAGGACATAAACCAAACAGATCTTACATAAATGAAGACAAAATGAAGCAACCATGAGTCCATGATAAAGATGTTTCCTATCTTCTCTTGAGTCAAGATCACCTGGAATTTGAGTAGATACTGGTTTTTCCACTTAAAAACATAAAATTGTTATTTGATCAGAAAATTGAACAAGTTATTTATTTTGAAATGTCTTCACTATTTGTTTCTGAGAAAGTTCCCTTTAGGAGGTCTATATCCATCCATAAATGAAAATTTGGAAATACCATTTTCATGAATGGCTTATAATCGTCAATTGAGAATCACTAAACTACTAAACTTTCTAAATAGATATATGTGTTATATCTCCCAAGAAACCATAACCAGATGGTTTGCACCAATTTAACTCAAATATCTAGCAAGACTCTACCACTTCTGTTTTCTTAAAAATTTGAAACAGGTACAGAAGAGATGCAAATGGAAATGGCAAGGTGCCTTGGAGAAATTGTTCTTGCACGGCAGATCAGAACACATGTGGCTGAGAGAGCTTCTCCACCTCTGATTAAGATGGTGCACAGTGGAAACTCCCTAACAAGGAAGGCAGCATTAAAAGCTCTAGTTCAGATCTCATCCTACAGCCCTAACAGAAGAATACTTGTGAATGCTGGTACGGTGCCAATCATGATTGAAGAGATTTTCAAAAGGACAATCGACAATGAGCCCATGGATGCTAAGGAAGAATCTGTTGCAATCCTTGCAAATATACTTGAGTCTGATCAAGCTCCAGAAGACCTCCAAGTAAGCACCCAAGGTCGCACAATGGCATCAGACCATGTTGTGTACAAAATCATCCAGATGTTGAAGAGTTCATCCCAAGATGAAGTCAAATTCAACCTCATTAGGATCCTCCTCTGCCTCACAAATGCCCCTAAAGCAACAGTGACCATTGTTTCTGTTGTCAAAGAGACTGAAGTCAGCTACAACCTGATAGAATTGATCAATTCTCCACATGAGAAACTTGGAATTGCATCAATTAAACTCCTCATAACACTTTCACCCTACATAGGGCACACACTTTCTGAAAGGCTCTGCAAGACTAGAGGTCAACCAGAGAGCCTAATCAAGAAGCCAACTGAAATAAACCAAATCACTGAAAAACATGCAGTTTCAGCCAACTTCCTAGCTAGGCTTCCCCGCCAAAACCTAACACTCAATCTAGCCCTCCTCCACAAGAACACAGTCCCTACAATCCTTGAAACAATAAATGAAATCCAAATAACTGGATCAAGAGCAAGTAGGTTTGCTATTTCATACCTAGAAGGCCTAGTAGGCATTCTTGTCAGATTCACAACTACACTATACGAATCTCAAGTGCTACTACTAGCAAAAAGCCATAACCTCGCATCAGTTTTCACAGAACTACTCATAAGAACAGAAAGTGATGAAATTCAGAAACTATCAGCAATTGGGTTAGAGAACCTTTCGTCAGAATCCATAAATCTATCAAGACCACCACAACTTAAAAAATCCAACTCCAAGATAACCAGGCTTCTGTCATTTCATTCATCAAAGGAGCGGAGTACACAAATCTGCCCAGTTCACAGAGGAGCTTGTTCTTCACAGACCACCTTTTGCTTGCTTGATAACAAGGCTGTGGAAAGGCTGTTGGCTTGTTTGGACCATGAAAATGTTGAGGTGGTTGAGGCTGCGCTCTCGGCTCTATGTACCTTGTTGGATGACAAGGTCGATGTGGACAAGAGTGTGAGTTTGTTGAATGAAATGAATCTCATCCAGCATCTCTTGAATGTTATGGGGGAGCATAGAAAGGAGAGTGTGCAACAAAAATCATTCTGGCTGGTTGAGAGGTTCTTGGTGAGAGATGGAGGCAGATCTGTTTCTGTTTTATCACAGGACAGGTTCTTGCCTTCTATATTGGTAAGTGCTTTCCATGGCGGAGATGTAAACACAAGGCAGATGGCTGAGAAGATTTTGAGGCATTTGAATAAGATGCCAAACTTCTCAACACCCAAATTCTAAATATGTTTTCAGATTTACTGGTTACAGTGCAAGAACCAAGATCAAAATATGCAACAATGCTCTGACTTTGTTAGTAGAATTTGAACAAAATTCCATCAATACAAGTGGGACGTATTGCCTGCTTGACTAAAGAATGAGCTAGTGTTAAAGATCCTGAGTGCAGCTATGTAATATTGTAATGTAACTTTGGATTAAGTGCCACCTCCAATAGCTCTCTAAGGCTAATAACTTCTGCACATTCAGGGGTACTTCGCTGTAAATGTTCTGATAGAAGTAGCAATGAATCCGTCTATCCCTTGTTAAATACCCTACTACTGCTGCGGATTTCAAGTCTTTAGTAGCTGCTTCAACAAACCACAAGGAATAATCAGCGTCTCTGGGATGGTTGCATTGTATATGCAAGTGAAGCCTATGGCCGTGATCTAATGTGTTCAAAAGTTGGGTACGTAGGATTAAGGTCCCTATGTGTCACAACTGCGACATGCAGGAGAAACTGATCAATGGCTCCCGACACCAAACTAGCAAGATCATTTGTCAAAAATCAACATAAACCGGATGGTCGTAGCCCATAGGCACCAAATTGATGGCTAAAATCATCTGATACAAAATAAAGATTGTATCGGATAGGTTTCAGAGAACAGAACAACCCACTCGATGATCCCATAAGATCACATGCCTTGGGTTTCAGCTCCTCGTGATAAAAAACCATAATTCTCAACCGCATACTTGAAGTGTTTGTCTCTTCCAAGGACAAACAAAATGGAGATCATCGACTTTTGGGCTGGAGGAAAAAGAAAAAAGAACTTTTGGGCTGGAGACATCTGACCTATAGAATCACCCGATAATAGTATTTGTTCAAACTTCAAAAGTTGAGCAAGGCCAGCTGATGCTAAATTGTAAGGCTGCAAGCCTGCAATGCTTAAAATCAGGATATTTCCGCTCTTTTGCAACCATGGATCATTAACTTAAAAGGGTGAATAAAAAAAAGGAAAAAGAAAGAGAAAAAATGGCATAACAACATCAGCAGGTAAATGTGTAGGGGCCGGGGAGATTTTGGCAGAGAACTTTATTTTAATGCTAGCATAGTTTTAAATGAAATTTCAGAATATACAAGTTTTGGGGAACTACACTGAAATGTCAAATTGAATATTTCGCCTAGATATTTCAGACAAAGTTTCAGAATATTTTGGAATAATTTTTACATAAATTTTCGAACATTTTAAAATAACCAAAGTTTCATTTTTTACAAGGTTTAGCGGTATTTTTTTCGGCTTTATAAATCTTAAAGAATTATATTTGTGTTTTTGACGGCAGAAATAATGATTTATCAAGATTCCTAAGAATTGAAATGAACATTCCGGAATTCCCCATGTGGCCATGTCAATTTGAATTTCACTAAAAACCATTTGAAATAACCTAGGCTCTTAGGAATCTCTTACCACATAGAATTTCATTAAAATCAAAAGCTGACAATACAGACTTTGTGGAAATGGATTCAAAGCGCAAAAATTGATAGTTTCAACCCTGAGCCAATTTACTTGCTCTCTTCTTTAATTATTAGTTATGATGGTGCGTGATCTGAATGTTCTTAGCTGGAGGGTAGTTTGGACGTCGGTCCATTTTACTGGTTGGTCGAATTGCAAGAAAAATGACACTTAGAGGACCCGGGGTGGTTTACCCGGTGTGGGTGCTCTAATGCATAAATTAGTATTTTGTGTGCGAGCTGAAAACTTGTATGTTAGAAGGCTAGTGAACAAATAATCACGCGTACCTTGTGTCATTTGGGTTGGTGCCTTTATGTAGATGAATTGTCGTAGACCTTATGAAAACACCTCCGAGATCCCCGGTCCATGCTACTAGGAATCCATTCTGCACCAAGAGGTGGACTTAGTGTTAGCTGATAAGGCTTATCGAGTCCGTTCGATCCAAACAGGATAAAGATAAGGCTTGCAAACATACGGCGTGATCCCGGAGCATTTGGAGACAGTTGGCTAGCTTCTAAAAGTTGGCTACGTGTCACCTCGACAGGTCGAGCCATCACGAGCTGCTCGGACCTCGGTCTTGGTCGAGGTACCCAAGTTGACCTACCTCACTGAGGTGGCAGGGACTGTCAAGTCATCATCTAGTCAGTAGGTCGCTTTCACATGTCTGGGTGTGGATAGGTCGGGCCAAATTACCCCTCATCAAGTTAGGAATTCAAGATTTCCACCAGTCTTCATGTGGGTCACTACTATTCTCCCAAGACATTTGTTCTGCAATGCCTGTTCTTTGTTTTTAGGTTTTGTTATTTTTTTGAGAATGTGTTTATCCAAGTAAATATATTTAGTAAAAACCATACTACACTCCACTTCAGAATACTAAATTCCACTGCAGACCTATATAATAATTCAAAATTTAAAATACCCCCACCTATAACACCAATAGCTGCCCATGTATTGGTATCAATTTTGAGCTGACACCTACCCCAACTGTACGATAGAGCTAAGATTTGTTGGGGTGGACTGAACAATAAAAATCCCATATATTTATTCATGTTCTTTTGTAAGAAATGTTAACAAGGTAAATAAAACAATTTTCCAAAAGAGACCTAAATTTTGTATACCACCACGAGGGGCATTTTAATATCATAACAATTTGGCCATCTCCCCACTTAGGGAGTGTTCTCTTTTTTTTGGATTTTAAGAGGGGAGAAAGTTGATCAATGGGATTTTGGTTCCCATTGACCAAGAAACCCATGTTCATTTTTCATATTTATGTGGGGACTAGAGAAACTTTATTTTCCTGGGTGTCACCCCCATCTCCTAGGTGGGTAAATAACCTTCTAACCTAGGGGGAAACTTGCCAACAATTGAATGGGAAAAAATGTCCCTTTTAATAATGGATTTTTATAGATGAAATGGACATTCTCTTATTTACCTAGGAAATAAAAGAACATGGATAAATGCACTTACCCAATAAATATTTCCTAAGAAACACTTACCCAGATAAGTTACTCAGATAAATAACTTACCAAAAAACAAACAGGGCCTTAATGGGAAAGTGCCCAAAAGAAAATGCACTTTCCGTGGGCTTATTGCATAAAAGAGCACAGGTAAATTGATGAACTTCCTTCCCCCCCCCCCCGAGTGTAATTGAACTTAGATTTTCATTAACGCCCAAGCGCTGGAGCAGGTCGGAAATTAGGAATCATCTCTGGGGTTGCTTGCCTTCTTTCTGGATATGGAGATTGGGCTATCACCATACCTAAGTGAAACCTGTATCATCTGTTCTCCTTCCCTGTTCGTTTTCTTCATCTTCTCCTAATTGGGTCTTATTGTCCTGACGCCTGTAAGGCTGTAACAGTTTGAGAAAAGAGAAAACTCCTTGAAACTTAACTCATGTTTGTTGAGATGGTACAATCAAATCTAAGCGATTTTATGAGGAAGAGGCATTAAAGGGTTTGTTTGAACTTTGAAATAATTGCAATCAACAACATACCAAAATTTGATTAATATTATATGCAAATTGCAAAAAATAAAATAAATAATAATTCACATGAACCCACTATTACAAAATAACATGCATAGCATTCAAAATTAAATAACATATTACACACATGAATTATAGTTTTGTATTAATATACAGTTTCTATATTGCATTTAATTAAACTCAAAAAATACATATATTTAATACAAAATTGCTTTTGGATCCGTATGGGTTTATATCGACCCCTACGAATCCATATTAGTTTGTAACTATCCGTATCAATGATGTATTAGTGTTTTAGTATAAGGATCAAAGTATCAACTATCAATATCAGGTATCATATTGAATAGCTTGGATACAGATATGGATATAGGTATACTTTGAAACTGAATAAATGAAAGATCTAAAAATGCTTAGATGTGTTAAGGAAATGTATAAAAATCACACAAGTACATTAATAATACTAAATCTAAAGCTGAATTATCTATAAATAAGGTATAAACACATGAAAAATACACACTTTAATAGATTATAAGAAGAGAAACATTACAATCAACAATACTGAGACTCTAGAATATATATACATAATATAATAATTATCACTCCATTTCAGTTTTTATGATTAGAATTTTCAATTTTTATTGAAGTTTCTAGAAATCTTTATTTATTCAGCATTTTTATATAAATCAAGCACTATATACTTTTGTATTAGTGTGTATCAAACTGTATTGGACCATATCGATCGACATGGCCCAATATAGAGGCAGATGGTGCCAATATGCATGGCTTATGGAATAGATAGCTAGTTGTAGTGTAGCTTACATCGGTAGCCATTTATACAAATATAATACCCCTATCGATATGGACCAAAGAGATGACATATGCCTAATATATTTGGACTTAGTGGGCTTACCTTCTCCTTCGGCCCATAAACAAATACATATGGGCCATCACTCATGCCTGCCATCTGAATTCACTAATCTTTAACTGGAAATTGAAAAAGAAAAGTGTAAAATGGGCTCCACCTTCCACAACCAAGTAGCTAAAAATTATCTGGCTATGTTGATTTTTGGCAGTATCTATTAATCGAAGGTAGCCTTTGTTTTAAAATGAAGTTTCAAATTACCCAGGTAAGCAAAATGAAACTGTGCAAAGTGTTTGGTTCATGTTTTATTAAATTTTTACTTCTCTACAATTTGTTTGCTCCACTAGGTAAAGCAGTGAAGCAAAACCTTTTACCATTCAAAAGACAAACAAGTTTTGCTCAATTCCCAAGTAGAATCAAGTGTTGCCATGTTATAACCGTTTGATACACAGTAGGACTTTTGAGCAGCCATTAGGATTTAGGACCTGTGACATGTCCTCATCCAATGGGTCCCGACATGGCTTCTGAGTTCCACATGGGCAGTTTGCCAGTTTGTCGTTTGGTGGGACCCATACAACACAATGATGATGGTGTTGACCCCACCCATAAGCCATAAGCCGTAACCTGTATCTACTAAAACTCTATCCATGTTCAGTGGATGGTCAAACCGTATTTACATATGACGATACCATACTGCACCCTGGATGGAGCCTAAAGCCTTCTGCAAACAAAACAGTCAAAAGTCTCTGATCCTATGCAATTTCAGATGATAATAGTATGGGGTTGTCATGAAGCTATTCACATACAACTGCAAGTCTGCAACTGCTCTATCCCTTCTCTCCTTGTCTTTCACTCTGCCTGTGTATCAGTGTAAGAGCAAAGAACAAAATTTCCCTCCCTCTCATAACTAACATTCAGTAAAGGAAAGGGCTTAAGGCAAGTCTTCGCTCTCGGGTCTCGGCTCGGCTCGGCCTCTCAGAGTTGGTCAACTGCAAAAGGCTTTCAACCTGCTGTAAGACTTTCAGATGAATTAATTTCGAAAAGTTGGGCGTGTTTCCCAATGACCAAAAGCATTGACTTTCAAGGAAAGTATTTCACGAGAGTTTCAGTTTCAGACTTTCAACATGAAGTGTTGAACCCACTACCACCACTATCAGCCTTATGCGCCACAATTTGTTTCAACTTTCAACTTACCTGGAAATTGCCACCATCTAATTTCTCCAGCAATCAAACGCCTTCTCTGGGGGTTGTTTTTTGTGCGACAAAGACGAACCCAAGAAGCAATATAATATCCATGGCCAAGCCAACAAAACAAACTTGATACTTCAGAGGTCTAACCTCGATCAGACGTTACAACTTTTATCTTGTTGGCAAATGGTTGCCACGGAGAAGAAATACAGCAGTATCTAACAGTAACAGGAACATTCAGGAGTCAGCAGTCTGACTCACAAGTCACAAACAGTTGAATATTGAAAGACAACTGGGTCCATCTCCCAGATTTCAAGGTTAACTCAAATCAAATGGACAGAAGCAGCAATGAAGATTCACAATCTAAATGGGCTTGACGGACGTAATATATGCACTGGGTTTGCTTTTCCTCTTCCATTACTTCACAGAGTTGCTTGCAAGGAGCCATGGACATAGACTGCAGTACTGCACAAGGAAATAAGTTAAGGGGTCGCCTGAAACTTTACGGGCGGTAAACTGCTTAGGCCCTAACGAGAAGGGAATCTCAAGTCAAAGTAGATCACCTCTGCAAGTTCCGTACCTACAGATTTTGAACACCATGAATTACAGGGCCAATAATGTCCTGTTGCTGACAGACCCGTCTGACCGTATGCAACTCATGGCCTATCAAATCTGCCAGAAACTGGGTTTTCCCTTTACCTCCTCTATACTTTTGTTTGGTTATTAGCATTTTTGACGCCTCCCATGCTTTCGTTGGATCTTTAGAACAGCTTTTTGCAGTCTCGTTTTGCTAGATGATGTCGAATATATTGGTTCCACTGGACTTCATCACTACATTTTAGAGACCAAGAGAATATTTCAGCTGGTTCAGAAGCGGACTCGTTCGATCGCGACGGCCATTTAGTCTTGTCTTTTTTGTTACTCTGTGTAGGAAAATGCGAGTTGTCCGAACAGAAGTCGATAGCGACATGTTATTGATTCTACTAGACAGGGAATCTAGTGATCTTTTTTTTGTTTCTCTCTCTCTCACACACACACATTTTGAAGTTCTAAACTTGTAATTCAAAATTAACAGTTAACTGCAGCTTGCCATGGGTTATTTTGCCACTAAAACTAATAAAGGGAGCTCTAAAATAATTTCTCTTCTATGCATCAGAAAGAATTCACTTTCAACAAGATAACCATCCAGGAACAAGGAAAAAAATGAAAAATGATTTTCATTTGTTAATATTTGGTAAAACTTACAACTTACATTTCTTCTATTAGAACTGAAACAATACAACCATAATTTCAACTGCAAATCCAAAACCCAAGGAACTGATCTCCCCTCAAAACCTGTCAAGATTCGCAGCAAATTCAATGAGAGAACCCATTGAGCATCTTACCCATCTCCCTCAAGCTTCAGTAAAAGATTCCTTTTACAGCACTCTCAGCATCCACATCATTCCCAGAGGAAACTAACTCTTTATCTCCATATACAATGGATTTCCTATTTTGCATATATATACTACTCAGAAAACAATTTTAGCTGTATAATATACCTGAGAATCTTTGGAGGCTGAGTTGCTTTCCCCTCCAGCTGTACAAGCAACTAGTGACCCTCAGCCATGGCTCCAGATTCATAATATCTAAAGTAACAGAAAGATCCTCCCAGTAAAAAAAAATGGATGAGAAATTTCCTCTTATCATCCCTCTTAAACTAGAAGGTCGTGATTCTAAGTGGAACTAGATGCAGAAGATGTCGATCAAAGCTCAACTTTCATATGCCCCGGTGGCAAAGAACCTGCAAATGCAAAGGATAAATTTTAACTGTGAGCAAACCATAGGCAACACTAACTGATGATCCACATAGGATAAACAGAAACTCTACCATTTAACTCTTGGTTGTTGAAAGGAACACTAGCACCGTAGTTCATCTGGACAACATTGTGAAGCTCATCATCAACCCACATGTTGGGTAGCTGTAGATAATTAAGATGTAAGGAGACTGCAAAACCAAATTAAGACTTCCATCCATCTAAAATTAAAAAAATGCATGCTTTACTTTGTACTTTCATAATGTGGCCCACCAAAAATACCCAAAAGAAGTCTTGGCTTATGGAGACTTGCTTGCCTCACTGACATCACAAAGTAGAAGTCCTTTTCATTTTTATTTATTTATACAGCTCTCTCTCTCTCTGTTTTTTAGAGATTTATTGCCTTATACAGCTAGTTTATATACTTAATTTTTTGTCTATTTGCTAAGCATTTATCAAAAGATTCCAAGATGGAAAGAGAAAAAGTGAAATGATCCATTGGGATAACAAGTGAGGTCTCAGAAAAAAAAGGGGATTGAAAAGCAATGGGATTCAAACGAGTGGTGTTAATTTTGCAAGGAAGGCATGGTACCTGAGTTGGTTCCTTGTATCCACCACTCATTGCTGTCAATTGTGAATTAATGGTCCTTCTAAGTGCATCAGAGGGGCTTCCCATGCCAGGAATTCCAGCTTGGATCAATCCCTGTTGAGATGGATGTAGCTGGGGATGAGACATCCCCATATCTGGAGAAAAGCCCATTGTAGAAGAACCACCACGTGCCTGAAGGATCTGTTGTGAAGCAGCAAATAGTTAGAACATGAAAGAAATCAAAATAAAGTATTCATGTATAAATTTTGCATCTATGTGTTTATGCGACTTCACTTACATCTTTGGCTAGGAAGCCTTCAATATTGAAGTCCAACCGTGGATTGACAGCTGCAAGTTTCATCGACAAAAACTACAAGAGAGAACTTTTCATATTTTCAACCATGAACCAACAAAGTTCTTAATACTAACTATGGCAAATATCAACATACACTATGACAGTATCACAGTATATACAATAGGATGAGAAGCACAAAGATCCAGGATATATGCTATTTTCCTGTTCTATATCAACTATTGTGTCAAATCATGTCTCCTATGTAACCCAATTCCGGGATTCAGGTCCATTTTCCCAATCAACAATCCTTTTAAAATTTGAAGCACCTGTGAGTACACAATTACGCAATTAAGAGATTTCTAAGTCTTACAACCACCATACCTCAACCTGCCGTTGCAGCGACTGTACGTAGTTAATGATTTCATCTAGCATGACTGCCTTCCCTGTGACCTGTAAAACCAGCACACCTCATAAAATGAACCACAGACACAATTGAGTCATGAGAAATTCAGTTAAATGAACTCCCAACACCAGATAAAATACCTTGCTACAACCAGGGACAAGGTCTTGAAGAAATTTCATCCTCTCACTGATCTTTTCTCTTCGTACCTATGTTTTGACCAAAAGAAAAGGAGATATGCTATTACCAAAATCTTCATGGCAAAAATAGACTATATAAAAGAAATTTATAGTAGAAGAATGTTACTCTTTCTGCAAGGCTATGGCTGTTTGTTGCCTGACCCCTTCGTGCTCTGACATGAATGTAATCTTCTTTTGGTGCATCAGACGGCTGGGAGCTATCTTTACCATGTTTCCCAGCAGGTTTTGCAGTAGCTGATGTTAGATTTTGGTCACCTTTCTGCTTGGTTTCAGTGTTATCCTTTGCACCCTCACCAGGTACTTGGGCTCCCTTAACTTGGTCAAGCTCATTATCCTTCCATAGAAAATTACTAAAACATGTTAGAAAAATCAAAGAAGAAATAATTAAGTAGGATAGGGTAGAAATTAACAAATCAGAAGCATTATTTCTACCTGACCACTCCTTTTCCTTTTCTTGATGCTAATTCCTTTACTGGAAGAAGGATCCCCACCTGCACTCTCCAACATAGATGGATCCCCCTGCCCATCACCACTACCACTAAAATCGGCTTCATCAGACTCGTTGCTAGAAACCCCAATTCCTTGTTTTTCTTCATCAGGATGCCTCATAAAATTCCCAGTTTGTCTCTCATTTTCTATAGGATTCCCTTCAGTGGCTCCATGATCAGCAGATGGGGTGACTTCTTTGGCAGCTTCAGGCAAATGCATCTCATTGTTCTGAATTGGGGCCTGAACTGTTCCACCCTTTGAATAGGGGACCAAGGTTTGTGGAATGCTGAAAGGATTCATCATATCACTAAAATTCCCAGCATTGAAACATGAAAAACGAGCAGCTCTCTCAATGAAGTCAGCATCCGCTGGGAACTGAGATAAGCTCTGGGGAATGATTCCAGTGTTGCTTTGCAAGAACACCCCACCCTTTGATATTGTGGGATTCCAGCCTATGTCCAGAGCTTTATCAATACTAGTGCTTGAACAAACAGGAATCCCTTTCCTGATAGCTACTGTGTTGGAGGTGTTCGTACCGGTTTGTGCATTACTATCGCAAAAACCCAAGTTCAGTGAATTGGGGTGGTCCCAAATGGTTGGACAAAATGAGTTTACCAGAGAAACAGATGAACCCATCAGATCCCCTTTGCGAACAGGGATGGAATTGTCTGTAGGAACCAAACCCATTGACTGATTAGAGATATTGGCACCCCCAAATCTCCAATCCGTAGACATATTAGATGAATGATAGTTGACGGGATCTCCACTTCCCTTCTCCAAACCAAATTTATCTTTGTCACCCATATCCATCTAACCTCGACAGAAAGTGCAGCAAAAGCAGCAGGAAAAAAACAGGATATCTTTCCCTAACCAAAAACTGGTTTGAGCAAACAACGAGCAATGTACAACATCCAGAATAGTCAACCAAATAAATAGAAGCCCAAATCTGGCAAAGAAAAACAATCCCAAATGCACAAAAAACACTAAACAAAGATCAAAAATTAAATAAAGAACTCAAAAGTCTTCCAACGAACATCAAAGCTAATATAACTTCCAAAGTAGAGATGAAATCAGCTGAAAATAAATAACAAAAGATTACGAGAGTCGACTTCAAATCTTGAAATAGCAATATAAAACAAGGCCAGCCCAAGTATATTGATATGTAAAAAAACAAAAGTATATTGATATGTAATAGAAACCACACAAGTAAAACTGCTACACTCCCAGAGCTATCACTAAATTTGCTACTTCAAAATTACACAAGGGAAGAACCAAGCAACATAAACCCACTTGAAAGGCAGAGCAGAAAAGTCCCCTGAAGAAGTCAAGAAACAACAAAAAAACATTGATTTCAGGATCAAAACCAACCACTCAAAGCCCTGTAGTAAAAAATAAAAGCCCTAGTCAGAGCTTCAGACCGAGCTCTGAACCAGAGAAAGACCCGACCCAAAAGTGGAAAGGGAAAGATACCCACTTGAGATTCGCTGCTACTTTTGGCATTCTGTTCTTCATTGAAACCTTTACTGCACCTTTGTTGAATATGGGCTGCGTTCCTGTTTTTGCTCAGAAAACTGCTAAACTGCCATGTCCGGTGCCCCTCCCCTGGGAGAAAACAACCATGAACAGTGGGAAGAGATAAAGAGAAAAAGAGAGACCGGGCCTTTGAAGGGTAAAAGAGAGGATTAATGGCAAAGGTTCAGCATTTATACCCACGCTTGCATCAGAAAGAGAGCCATTGAATGATTAACCACCGCCACTGCTACTGTAAAATATACAAAAAAACACACCAAGCTTTCTTCACCACCTTTATTTTTTAAATTTTTATTTTCTTTATTTACTTTTTTTACCTTTTATTTTGTATTTTTAATCCCATATTTTAGCCATATTTATACCAGCTTTGAGCTAGCAACTGACATTGCCAACCATATAAAGATTGTTTTTTAAACTTTTCTTGCATGTCCTTCTTTAAACCTTGGGAGCAGAGTTTTAAATCTTATTTAAAGGGTTTTTGTTTGGTCAAGAATCTAACCATCCAAGATCTAATCGATTTTCTCGTCGATTTCTCTGTAGGAGATATATTGAGCTACGTTGCAGTTGCAGGGTGCTTCAGACAGACGGACGGACCCCAGATTTTGCATTATTTTAAAGGGTGCCCCCAGTCGTAACCTCACTGTGATAATTTGGATAACATATCCCTGCACCATCATCTTGATGTTCATTTTTGAAAGGACAGAAACTTTAAGTAGACTGCGAATCCTCTACTCGTACTCGTACAACCGTAGTTGTAGTTATTGCTTCGTGGTTCACGCAACTATCGGAGATACGTACGAAGCTGCTGAGACCCTGAGACGGAAGAGTGTCTTTTGACAGACAATACAAGGAATTGTAGAGGTGTTCTTAGTAATTGCGCTTCTGTACCTGGTACAACACCCTTCACCTGTATTCAAGATTGAAATGTATTCCTGAATCCTGATCCTTCGGTTAAAAGACTTTCGGAGGATTTGCAGTTCAATGCATCACGTTGGAATGATGGTGGAAGAGAATAAAATGAACCCAATAATCAATTCATGTGGAAAGGCCAACGGAGAATGGTCAAGTGAACAAAAACAGAAATGGGTATACGGATCATAAAGTCGTGGAGAATGGGTATACGGATCACGAGATTATAATGAACTATGTACATTCTTTGAACTATACACCACCGATGTGTTCATGTCTTCAATCCATGTTTGGCAAGGACAGTCATTACCCATTCTTGATATGACGAGACAACCTCCTCTTTTCTTTTCTCTTATTAACCTCAAGTACACATTGAACAAACTTTTCATAATGGTTGGATCTAGGTCGGATATTCGGGGACCCCATTTTAGATTATATGGTACTCGACTCAACTAAGCCTTGTCCCAACTCCCAATTATTATTTTAGGGTGGCATGCTTTGAATTGTAACGTGATTAGAGAATGTGAGCTCCATAACCCGGTCGAATGGAATGGAAGGTAATAACTTCGTTTCACCAACTTTCAAGCTCTATTAAACAAGTGAAGAATAAAGTGACTCTCTTTTCTTTTAGAATAATCTACAGATTCGTGACTCGTAAAAATGACATCAGATATTCCCCAAAGAAAAATTCCAGATGAAGGAAAAATCAAAGAAAAACAGCGGAAGATAGAGGAAAGATTCAATAAGGCCATCTACGGAAAAGTCATTGCGGATAAGCAGATGAATGCATTTGGAGTTCTACAAAAGGTAAAAAAATTTTGGCCAAATTGCAAATACGAAGTCATATGGCTAAAAGATGAAATATTGTGGATCATTTTTAAGAAAAAATCGGATATGGAGATCTTCTTATCTCAGGAACCATGGCTGTACCATTGATATTGCAGCGGTGGAGGCAAAATACCATCCCAAGATCACTTCCTTTCTCTGAGCTAAAAATGTTCATCCGAATAGTTGATGCTCCGATGGAAAAAAGTTTTTTTGGTCTTGGGGAGCAAAAATGGTAAGTGATGTCGCATATTTCGGCTGCTCCCTACTAGATATGATTTGGCTGCTAGCAATGACGAAAACTGGGGTAACCTGCAAGAGAGGAGCCAGAGATCCCGGGGCGGCTGACCCGGCAGGGACACTTCGATGGCTAAGTTAGCACATAGTAGCTGTAGTAGAGAGCTTGAAGATGATGAATAGTGAGTTTGAGAGCTAGAGAGCAAAGATTACGCATAAAAAACATACATACGCCCCTAGGGGTGAAGTCTTTATATACTGGAATCCTGACAGGTTAGGTGGAGTAGGTCGCTTTGTCAGATCCGTTACCGTGTTAGTTGGGAGTAACGTCTCTCGCGGTGAGGTTGGCCATCCCCGTCTGAACCAGGGAGTGGGTGAACTAATGTAGCTGTTACAAAGTACGGTTCTGAGGGATGCAGAGTACGGAGGTGCGTTCCTCGAGGTTGCCATGCGGAGGTCGATCAGACTAGGCAACGGGCTGCTCACGAAGTGTCGGGCTGCTTGGTGGCGAGCTGCTTGACTTCGCGTTTCACAAACTTGATCTGCCCCGAATGCCGAAGTGCTTCAGTACCGAAGTGATCTTGCACTGAGGTAGGCCTGTTCCGTGGTGGCTCATCTGTCCGAGCTCGACCTGTAGCGGACTTGGCACTGTTGTCCTGCTCACGAACTGGTACCGGGACGATCTTAGCCCGAAGTAACTTTAGTTCAGGGTGCTAGCGTACCCGAGGTTGCTTTGTAGCGAGCTAATCTATGTTGAGCTGTCACCCGTGTTGAGTCATGTCCGCGTGTCTCTTGATTATGAGGTCGGGCCAAATTCCCCTTCATCAATTGCCCCCCACTCCCCGAGCTAGGGGTCACAACCCAGTGCGGGCAGTTTACGACGTGACAAGTGGATTTTGGCTCGAAGTCTAGGCTGCTCTGTTAGATCGCGTGCGATTTACGCGCAAACATCACACGATCTATAGATTCCGCGGACTCCAAAAAATGCGCTAAACTATTTTTGATCTCGAGGGTAGTGCAACTGGTTTTCTTAGGATTCGTCGGATTGCTTTGATCTTGACCGTTGCTTCTTCGATACAGTGGCTATAAATAGGGAGACCCGAGACTCATTTCCTTCGCCACAAGCTTACTAGTCTTCGATCTAAGGTCACGCTAAGCTTCTTTAGCTCAGGTTTTCTAGTTCGCCACTTTCTTCCAGTTCGGTCGTCCCTCTTTGGTGAGTCTCCCTTCGCATTTCTTTTTAGTTCGATTCAGTTCCATGTCTTCCTCTAGTTCTGATAGTCTTTTAGATGAGGCCGAGGAGGGTACCTCGGCCCAGGTCGATAGCCGAGACGAGGCTACTTCGGGCTTAGAGGCAATTTGTGGCCTTCCCGAGGTACAATCACCCCGGGAGGCACGGGAGGCCTTGGGTAGTCTGGCATCCACTTCTCAACAAGGTCGGGTGCTAGACAACTTTGGCCCTTCAACAATGACCTTGGACCGGCTCCAGGCCTTAGTGTGCTGGTACAACCTCCCGAGAGAGTTCTCCTACAGTCTCCCCTTAGGTAACTTCCCTTGGGAACACAATCACAATGAGATTGTGATTTTTGAAGAGCAGCTCGTGGCTAGGCACAAACTTCCCAACAGGATCCCGGCCTGGAAACGGGATTACTTCATGGTCCGTAACCCCGAGGGGTGGTCTTTCCCAACCCATTGGAGGCCAGGCATTCAGGATTCTGGTGTTAGACTAGACCTGAAGACAAGGGAGACACTCAAGTCTTGGGTGGAGCTCGGCTTCATTTGTGCGGACTACCTCGTCGAAGATAAGCTCGTGCAGGCCGGCTTGAGTCCTAGTTGGTCACCTTGGATTTTTTGCTTTTTTAAGGTTCTGATTAGTTCGTGGCTAATCTTATTTTTCATTTTTGCAGTTACCATGTCGGTCAATGTAGAAAGTCTCTTGAGAAGCTCCCAGAAGGGGAAGAAGAGGGATGCGAAGAGATCGTGCCAGGAGGTCGGTCTTTCATCTGAGGTCTTAATCATGGAGCCGGTCTCCACTGGGCCTCCCTAGGAAGAGGTCCAACCTGCTACTCCTGAGGCGGTTACGGACGAGGACCACCGTGAGGGAGCTCGCCACCAAGAGCCGGAGAGTTCGTCTGCACCCGTGGAAGCGGGTATCGCACCAGAGAGTACTCCTCCGAGCTCGCAAGAGAGCATTATGGACTACGTGCTCGCCATGCGTAAGAGTCGGGATGTCGTCTTCCACTACAAAGTCGCGAGGTGGGCGATGTCTACGAGCCAGCTTTTGGGACTAATCGCCAGTCACTGTACGGTGGTGAGCATTATGCCTTTTTCTTCTCCCCCCCCTTTTTCTTTTCTTTTTTTTTGACTCACCTCAGTTTTCTTTTGGTAGGCTAACTCTACTGGTCATGCGTTGGCCTGCCAATCGGCGATCGGTTCAAAGGAAGCTCGTGACGCCAAGACGGAGGTGCAGAAGCTCCACCGCGAGCTGTACCTGACTCGGGGTGAGGTACTTAGAGCCAAAAAGTCGGTTGAGGCCCAGAAGCATCTGATCTTGACCCATGAAGGATAGATCTCCGCGCTGGTTGAGGAGAAGGCGCGGCTTCAGTGAGAGGTCGTGAACCTCGAGGCCACGGTTAAAGAGCGCCCCGAAATCTTCGAGACTACCATCGCAAAAGAAAGGAAAAAGGCCATCGAGAGCTTCAAAGAGTCCCCGGAGTTCAAGGCCCTGCAGGTCGAATACGGCTCGAGCTCTTATCGCTCTGGGTTCAAGCTGTGTTGGTACCTGGTCCGGCAGAAGTTCCCCGATCTCAACCTTGGTGACGTCACGATGACAGGCTTAGACTCCGGCGTGGCCAAGGCGGCGGATGAGGATCCAGACTCCCCAGGGGAGGAGAGTGATGATGAGGTTGAAGTGGTGGACCCCTCCGCGTGATAGCTTGTTGTTCTTTCTCTCTCTCTCTCTCTCTCTCTCTCTCTCTCTCTCTTTTGTTTTGAATTGTGGATGTACACCCCGGGGCCATTGAGCTCGGGTCATAGTAAAATTCCTGTACTTGAACTTTTTCATTAATGAAGTATACTGTTTCTAAGTAACCTGAGTGCAAAATAATTCTAAGTGAGAGTGAGCCCCGACCTAGGTAATTTAATGTGTAGATTACCCTAATTGTCGAGCTATCGAGTAAGATAACCAGTAAGGATAACCAAAATAAAATTTGCCCAAGTGTTTGTTACTCCAATTCTGTGTGGATTACCCCGAACCGTCGAGTTACCAAGCTTGGTAACAAGTAACGGTAACCAGAGTGGAATTTTTCCAAGTGTTTGTCGCCCCGAGCTGCCTGCTATGGCTATCAGTAGGGGTAACATCATGTAATGTACTCCGCGCACGGGCTACTTGCTTAAATGTTGGTTTGTCCTCTTCAGGCCCGACTTGTCGAAGTTTTCGTTAGTTTGGTGTTTTTAGCCCTTAGGCCCTGGGAGCAACTTAAGGTCCAGTCTCCTTGGGTTTGCCCATGCCGAAGAGGCAACTGGGTCTTGAGTGCCCATGCCGAGGAGGCGACTGGGACTTGGGAGTGCCGAGCTTCTTGTGAGGTGCCAGGCTAACTGGGTGCCAAGCTGCCTTTGAGGTGTCAAGCCGACTAGGTACCAAGCTCTCTGCCAGTTCGGTACCTTAGCCCTTAGGCTCCGGGAGCGACTTAAGGTCCACTCCCGGGTTTTTCCCATGCCGAAGAGGTGACTAGGTCTTAAGCAATAACTTAGTCCACCCTCCTGGACTTTGCCCATGCCGAAGAGACGAATGTGTCTTATGCAGCAGTATAGCCCTTAGGCTTTGGGAGCGACTCATAGTCCACTCCTGAACTTTGCCCACGCCGAAGAGGCAACTGGGTCTTGTTGTGGCCCTTTGGCTCTGGGAGTGACTTAAGGTCCACTCCTGAACTTTGCCCACGCCGAAGAGGCAACTGGGTATTGCTGTGGCCCTTAGGCTCTGGGAGCGACTTAAGGTCCACTCCTGAACTTTGCCCACGCCGAAGAGGCAACTGGGTCTTGTTGTGGCCCTTTGGTTCTGGGAGTGACTTAAGGTCCACTCCTGAACTTTGCCCACGCCGAAGAGGCAACTGGGTCTTGTGCTGGTGCTGAGGTCAATTGTTAGCTTGGCCTTTGGTTTTCTAGGGGTGTTTCTGCAGTTCGCTCCTTAGTTTGGCAATCACAGGTAGTATCGCCTGAGATTACTGATATTCCATGCTCGAGGTACTGACTTTTCTTCTAGGGTTTCGAGTTCATACGTACCTTCCCCAAGTACCCGCTTTACTCAGTAGGGACCTTCCCAGTTTGGTCCGAGCTTACCTACACCGGGCTCAGGCACCATAACTTTCCGAAGGACTAGGTCGCCGACACGAAAGTGCCGCTTCTTGACTCGGGCGTTATAGTACCGAGCTATTCTTTGCTGGTAGGCTGCGGTCCGGATGTATGCGAGGTCCCGTATTTCTTCCACCAGGTCGAGGTTGGTACGGAGCTCGTTATCATTTTCTTCGTCGTCGTACGCCTCCAGGCGCAGTATAGGTATCTCGATCTCGGCTGGGATTACCGCTTCCGTGCCGTAGGTGAGGTTAAAGGGGGTTTCACCTGTCGCGGTCTTGACGGGAGTTCGATAGGCCCATAGCACGCTAGGCAGCTCGTCCACCCATAGTCTTTTAGCTCGGGCTAAGCGGGCTTTTAGTCCATGGAGTATAGCTCTGTTCGTGACTTCTGCTTGCCCATTTGCTTGAGGGTGTGCCACCGAAGTTAAATTCTACTGTATCCCCATCTCGGCACACCAGTTTTGAAACTTGATATCTTCAAACTGCTTGCCGTTGTCAGAGATAAGTACTCGAGGTAGTCCGAAGCGGCACACTATACTCCTCTAGAAGAAGTTTTGTATATTTCGTGTTGGGATTGTTACCAAGGGTTTCGCCTCTACCCACTTTGTGAAGTAATCCACTACTACCACCAGAAATCTCCTATGTCCTATCGCTGGAGGTAATGGTCCAAGGATGTCAATTCCCCACTGTGCGAAGGGCCAAGGGCTAGTGAGATACTTCAGGTCGAAAGCAGGTTGATGATGGATGTTGGCGTACCTTTGGCATTTATCACATTTCTTGACGAGCTCAAGTGCGTCTGCCTTCATCGTGGGCCAGTAATATCCTTACTGTAGCACTTTCTGGGCGAGAGCCCTGCCCCCCAAGTGTCCTCCGCACAGGCCTTCATGAGTGTCGTGGAGAACAAGCTCAGCCTCTGAAGGTCGCAAACAGTGCAAGTAGGGGAGCGTGTAGGATCTTCGGTACAATCATTCGTCTATCATGACGTACTTGGCTGACTGTCGCTCTACCCTTCTAGCCGCATTGCGATCTGTGGGTCGGGTTCCGTGAAGCAGGAAGCTCACGAGTGGGTCAATCCAACTCGGCTCTGTTTGCGCAACAGGAGCGACCCCTTCTGCCCCCCCTCCCCCCGAGAATGCTGGGTTGAGGTAAATTCTCTATGTACATGGTCCTCATGATGTTGCTGCTTGTGCTGGCTAAAAGGGACAGGGCGTCGGCCTCAGCATTCTCGGACCTTGGGATCTGCCTGATAAAGTATGACTGGAAGCTGCACAGAACTTCCCAGACCTTAGCTAAATAAGCAACCATGGTGAGGTCGCGAGCTTCATAATTGTCGGTGACCTAGTTGACCCCGAGCTGGGAATCGCTGCAGACGATGATGTGTTTCGCTTGTACCTCTTTCGCCAGTGTGAGTCTGGCTTGTAATGCTTCATACTCTACTTCGTTATTGGATGCCGCGAACTCGAATCGAAGTGTGTACTCCAACTTCACCCCGCTCGGCTCGTGCAAAATAGCGCCGGCTCCGCTTCCTTGTTGATTGGATGAGCCGTCTACATGGAGGATCCAAGGCTCCTCGTCCCTGGTTGGCCTTGCTCTAACCGGGGCCGGTGTCGCGCTGGTCGAAGCCTCCTCTTTGTGTTCGAGCTCAATCAGTTCGGGGGCTACGGTGCTGAAGGTGCATTCTGCAACATAGTCGGCTAAGGCTTGAGCCTTGATCGCTGTTTGAGGCTCGTATCGGAGGTCGTACTCGCTAAGTTCGATGGCCCACTTCGTCAGTCTGCTAGATACCTCGGGCTTGAGTAAGACTTGCTTCAGGGGTTTGTTCGTGAGGACAATGACTGTGTGAGCTTGGAAATACGGGCGAAGCTTTTGAGCTGCTGTGACCAGTGCGTATGCCAATTTCTCGATCTTTGGGCACCTGGTTTCGGTATCCTTCAAAACTTTACTCACATAGTAGATAGGTCATTGGACCCGATCTACTTCTTTTATTAGTATCGAGCTGACCACCTCATCGCTCGCGGAGAGGTACAACTTTAAAACATCACCCTCCTCGGGTCGGGTTAGAACCGGGATACAAACTAGGTACTTCTTCAGCTCGTCGAAGGCGAGCTGGCATTCTTCGGTCCACTCGAAGTCTTTACTTTTCTTGATTCCCATGAAAAAAGGTAGGCAGCGATCTGCTGACTTGGACACGAAGCGGCTTAGGGCGGCCATGCGGCCATTCAGCCTCTGAACTTCTTTCAGCTTGCAAGGTAGCTTCATGTCTAGGATGGCCTTTATCTTTTCAGGGTTTGCTTCGATGCCACGTTGGTTCACTATGTAACCCAGGAATTTACCCGATGTGACACCAAAGACACACTTGTTGGGGTTCAGTCTCATACTATACTTGCGTAGAATTTCAAAAGCACATTGCAAGTCACTTATTAAATAGTCTGAGAACTGGGTTTTGACGACCATGTCGTCTACATAGCATTCAACCTTATTGCCGATCAACGACTCAAAAAGTTTGTTGATAAGCCTTTGAAAGGTTGCCCCGGCATTTTTTAGCTCGAAGGGCATGACCTTGTAACAATACAATCCTAGCTCAGTTACAAATGCTGTCTTTTCCTCGTCGGCGGGGTCCGTCTTGATCTGGTTATAGCCCGAGTATGCGTCCAGAAAACTCAGCAACTCGTGCCCTGAGGTCGCGTCCACTATACGGTCGATCTTAGGGAGTGGGAAACAATCCTTCGGGCAAGCTCGATTCAGATTGGTGAAATCGACGCACATGCGCCATTTACCGTTGGCCTTTTTTACCAAAACTGGGTTAGCCACCCAGCTCGGGTAATGGACCTCCCTGATGAAATCGGCTGCGAGTAGTTTCCCGACCTCCTCATCAACTATCCTCTAGCGCTCTGGGGCGAGATTGTGTTTTTTCTGTCTAACTGCCCTGACTAATGGATCAGTATTCAATTTGTGAGCTATTAGCTTGGCATCTATACCAAGCATCTTTGTCGCGGACCATGCAAACACATCTAATGTTTTTAGTAAAAAACTTACCAGCCGAGAGCGGAGAGGCTCCTTGATTGCTGCTCCGATCTATAGGGTCCTGGCTGGATCTTCTAGTGAGGTAGGGATGTGGATTGTTCCTTAGGCTGGCATATCTCGCTCCTCGAAGTACTCTACGGGTCGCTCTATCTCAAGGTCGTCTGCCAGCTTGGCTTTCCCTTTGAGGGCGGCAACGTAGCAATTGTGAGACTCGAGCTGGTCACCTCGCACTGTTCCAACCTCGAAGTCCGTAGGGAACTTCATAGCCAAGTAGTAGGTGGACACCACTGCGTGAAGCGCGCGGGTGATGGGCCGACCTATAATGACGTTGTACGGGGAGGGAGTTGCGACCACCAAGAAGGTGTGCTCGAATCTCGCGAGGCTAGGCTAGGTGTTGATCTCCACGAGTACTGAGATTCGCCCTAAGGGCCTGACTTCCTCTCCGCTAAAGCCAACCAGTGGAGTTCTTGTCGGTTTGAGGTTGCCTTCTCGGAGCTGAAGCTTGTCGAACGCGTCTTTGAACAGGATGTCTGCTGAGCTACCGAATTCGACCAGGATACGCTTCACCTCGAAGTCGTTGACCCTCATCTTTATCACTAGTGCATCATCATGGGGGTACTGGACCCCTCGCGCATCGTCTTCCGTGAAGAATATCAGGTCTTCGGGCCTGAGCCGCTTCGGCGGATTCTGCTCTTCGCACTCCAATCCAGTGATCATGTTGATCATCCCACGGATCGGTCTCTCCTCGGGTGGCTATCTCTGCGGTTGCTTGTTGCGCTGGCTGCTAGGCTCGGGGGCATCTCTCCTTTGCTCCCCATGTCGATCTACCTGGTTTTTATTACTTCTTTGTACAAAATTTTTCAGGTAGCCGTGACGGATGAGCTCTTCGATCTCGTTGTGGAGTTTTTTACAGCCTTCGGTACTATGACCGTGATCTCTATGAAAGTGACAAAATACATTTTTATTTCTAAGGGCCGGGTCCCCCCTTAATCGGGGTGGCCACTTCACAAAAGAAGTGTCATTGATCGCCATGAGAATTTCCCCTCGCTTCGCGTTGAGGGGTGTGAAGCTCGTTCTCTCAACTGGGGGAGCTCGGGGGTGAAAATCCACCCTGTTCCCTCCCCTGGTTAGGGACTTGCTTTTCTTCCTTTTGYCGTCACCGTTGTTCGAGCTGCGGTCTTCTCTCTTTCTTTTCTCTGTTGAGGCTTCGATCCGTTGGTTCATTTCTTCCTCGGTCCCGATGAATTGATCGACGAGCTTAAGGAATTCTGTGATGTCTTTGGGTTTGTTTCCCACCACATGCCATTTGAATTCCCTGTGGGTGATTCCCTTTTTTGTTGCCGCGAGTCTTACGACGAGGTCTAAGTTCGGGATTAGTAGGCAAGTGTCATTGAAGCGTTTGATGTAGCTTCGAATCGACTCTCCTTCCCTTTGGACTATACTGAGAAGGTTTTCTTGTGACATCGGACACTTCTTACTGGTGATGAAGTGCGGGGTGAATAGTTGTACGAGCTGCGCCCAACTTTTGACTGTCCCTGGCACGAGGTTTTTGTACCAAGTGCGAGCTACCCCTTTGAAGGTCGTGGAGAAAGCAACGCACATGCAAGCTTCATCAGCCCCAGCGAGGTGCATCTGGGACTGGAAAGAAACTACGTGATCATTTGGGTCGAAAGACCAGTCATACTTATCCAGGGAAGGGACCCTGAAGTTCGTCGGCATCGGGGAAGCCAGGAGCTCGGAGGATAGTGGAGAGGGTACAGAGAGAAGGGGAGTAGTTTTTGTGATTTCCGAGCTTACTCCCATCTTACCTTTGGGCTGCTTAGGTCGGTCGGGTCCTGCGGGCTGGCTTGGATTTACAGCGCGAGGTGCTCTAGCATGTCTCCTTTGCTGCTGCTGGACTGGCTCCGCAGTAGTGCTGCTGACCTCCGCACTGTCAGATGGTTCCTTGGTTGGAAATGATTCAGACTGCCGCCTACTACGGACCGAAATGCCTTGTCTGGAGTCCTCGGCTAGGACCTCAAACCGGTTTCCTGCAAGAGTTCCTTCAGGTCATGAGGGCCGAGGTGGACTGGTTCTAGTGTGTCGAGTATCTCTCGACCTGCTTACTTGTTGGGAGATGGTAGGAACAACTTGTTTTTCTTTCCTGTTGTGAGACGAAGCCTGGGAGGTCTCCCCCCAGCAGGAACGGCTGTTTTGGCAGCGAGGCTTTCTCAGGGTGATCGGGCACTAAGGTGGGGTTGGTTGTTGGTTCTGCTACAGTGGTGGGAACTGCTGCTAGTACATATGGTGCAGGACTTGCTATTGGTACTGTTGGAACTGCTGGACCTGCTGCATTTGGGCTTGGATAGCCCGCATATAGTATACCAGAGGAAGTGGGGTTTCAATGGAGGTCGCACCCACTACAAGAGGAAGTGGGGCGTTCATAGGCACGGTTGGTTGAGGTATAGTAGGTGCTGGAAATCCCATCCGCGGGGAGCGGTATGGTGAACTGGCCTACGCAGACAGTGGGGAACTGAGGTTGCCCCCTGGAGACGTTTGCTTCGGTGTGCTGTCCAACATTGCTTGAGGAAACCATGGGTTTATGTTTTAGGTTTTTGGAATAGAGATAAACGGCTTTTAGTAACGAGTTTCCCACAGACGGTGTCAAATGATGTGGCATAATCTAGCTGCTCCCTACTGGATATGATCTGGCTGCTAGCAATGACGAAAACTGGGGTGACCTGCAGGAGAGGAGTCAGAGATCCCGGGGCGGCTGACCTAGCAGGGACACTCCGATGGTTAAGTTAGCACATAGTAGCTGTAGTAGAGAACTTGAAGATGATGAATAGTGAGTTTGGGAGCTAGAGAGCAAAGATTACGCATAAAAAACAAACCTTTGCCCCTAGGGGTGAAGTCTTTATATACTAGAGTCCTGACGGGTTAGGTGGAGTAGGTCACTGTGTTAGATCCGTTACCATGTTAGTTGGGAGTAACGTCTCCCGCGGTGAGGTTGGCCATCCCCGTCTGAATCGGGGAGTGGGTGAACTAATGTAGCCGTTATAAAGTACGGTTCCAAGGGATGCAGAGTACGGAGGTGTGTTCCTCGAGGTTGCCATGCGGAGGTCGATCAGACTAGGCAGCGGGCTGCTCACGAAGTGTCGGGTTGCTTGGTGGCAAGCTGCCTATTGGTGAGCTGCTTGAGTTCGCGTTTCACAAACTTGATCTGCCCCGAATGCTGATGTGCTTTAGTACCGAGGTGATCTTGCATTGAGGTAGGCCTGTTCTGTGATGGCTCGTCTGTCCGAGCTCGACCTGTAGTGGACTTGGCACTGTTGTCCTACTCATGAACTGGTACCGGGACGATCTTAGCCCGAAGTAACTTTAGTTCGGGGTACTAGCGTACCCGAGGTTGCTTTGTAGCGAGCTGATCTATGCTGAGCTGTCACCCGTGTTGAGTCATGTCCACATGTCTCTTGATTATGAGGTCGGGCCAAATTCCCCTTCATCAGTAAGTATTGTTGGGCAACCAATACCTAAAGGGAACTGGGAAACAGATACAGACGAAGAGGATCCACAGTGGGAGAAGGTCTCTAAGATCCAAGTTATGCTGGACATCAGGAAACCCCTGGCTTTAGGAAATTGGGACAGAGACGACGAAGGGGTAGCAAAATGGTTCTCTTCCAAGTTTAGGAGTCAAATCAGGATGACGTGGAAGAGAGACTGGTAAGAGACATACAACGATTGAAAAAGGGGGAAAATGTCATTTACAATAGTGAAAGAGCTGACATGGCCTTCGAACTAGAATTTTCAGGCATCATAATTAGAGAAATCCACTCTGAAGATCTGATGGATAAAGAAGGTTTTGGATTGCTAGCAAAATGGGTCAAATCTTCCCAACCCGAGAAAACAAATTGGAGCCAAGAGGATCAAGCTTATTTCAAACAAACCCGGAGCCCTTTGCCAGAATTTACCCTACTTCAAGATCAGGTTAGCTTGGAGAGTATTCTAAAACAAGGGCGAGATGATCAGGAGGGAGAACTTGTGACCATGGAAGAGGATTATATCAAGGGAAGCCAATCGGAGGGAATGAATCTGGAGGAGGAAAAAGACCAAGGTGATGCAAAAGCTTTAATTGGAAACACCACAACATCACAGGAAGAAGAGGTATTTCTCTCCCTAAATTTTCTCCCTCATTATTCTCAAGATGAAATATTTTCTACACCAAGTAGCTCTTCCATCTAGTTAAATGATTTGTATTATAGGACTGACTGGTTTTTGAAGAAAACATTTTTCCGAAAATGGAAAAAAACAAAGAAATGCCAAAATTTAGAATACTTGCCTCCCATAAGGAGGATATAACAAAAGGAGAAAAAAAACAGAAAAAAAACAGAAAAAATGAAAATCCCCTTTCAAAAATCCTCCTTTTAAAAAAGAATGTGAAAAAATATTTCATCAGTAACTCAGTTTAGAGGGGTAGTTTATTGTCAAAAAATATCTATGCTCAAAATATAGGAGGGGGGTCAGTAGAATTGGAGAGCTCTTTGCTATCCATACACTATCACCAAAGAAACAACTAGTTCATGAGGAATCTTGCTAAAAATAAGTGGGTTGGGGTCTATCCCGGAATAGACCCTAGGGATCAAATGAGTATATTAAACTGGAATTGTGAGGGAATTGGGTCTCCACTAACAATTCAAGCTCTAAAGGAGACCACTAGAAGAACATACCCAAATATCATTTTCCTTATGGAGACCAAGCACTCTTTATTAAACTTCAAGAAAAAATTAGGTTTCCTAAAGTCCTGGAGCTGTTGGGGGAGTGATGCAAAGGGGTTGAAAGGGGGATTAGCCCTTTTTTGGAAAGAAGGGATCATTCAAAAAATTCTGTTTGTTGATAATCAGTTCATCCACTCTAAAATCTGCAAGGAATGAAATAAGAAATGGTACTGTACTTTTAATTATGGAGAGCCCAAATGACACAAAAGAAAAAATTTCCTAAAGAAATGGGGTGTTTTGTCCACTTTTGTTAGGGGACCTTGGCTTTGTTGTGGGGACCTTAAACCTGATCTTCAGCAAGGAGGATAAAGAAGGTGGGAGACCCTACAATCTGTGCCTTCCAAACTCTAACAAGAAGTTTCTGAATGATTGCGTCTTATCAAAGGTAAGAAGTCATGGAGTTAAATTTACCTGGTCAAATAAAAGGGAAGGAAAAGAAAAAATAAAAGCAAAGCTAGATAGAACCGTAAGCAATCAAAGCTGGAATAACCTATTTAAAGAAGCCCATGCTAAAACCTTGATCTGCCTAGGATTTGACCATTATCCAATTATAATGAACACAGTACGAAATACAAGAGGCAAATGAAGTCTTTCAGAATGGAACAAATGTGGCTAACCCATGAGAGTTTCAAGGAAATTGTCCAAGCTAGTTGGATAGAGCAACCAAATGGGTCATCTCATGACAAATTTCAAAGCAATTTTTCAAACATGCAAGAAAATCTAAGAATTTGGAACAAAGAAGTCTTTGGAAATGTTCAATACAAAATTAGAAGCCTGAGGAAAGTAATAGAGTTAGAACTGAACTTGGGATGCTCAAAGAATGAATCAAGAATTAAAACTCTAGAAGCAAAACTGGAAATCTGGCTTATGAGAGAAGAACAAATGTGGGCTTAAAAATATAGGACAAATTGGCTCCAACATGAAGACAATAACACCAAGTTTTTCCATGCCCAAACCATAAAAGGAGAAATAGGAATAGGATTCTCAACCTTGAAAAGGAGCCAAGTGTCTGGATAGATAATCAAATAGAAATAGAAAAAACCCTCACTCAACACTTTGAGAATATATTTCAAACAGCAATTTTGCATGACCCTGAGGAGATTCTGGAGAGCATGAGTAGGAAAATATCCAAAGAGGAAAGCAGATGAATGGAGAGAAATATAGAAGAAGAAGAAATTAAAGAAGCCTTACTTCAAATGGCTCCTCTGAAAGTTCTGAGCCCATATGGCTTTTAAAACATTTTTTTTCCAAAAATATTGGGAAATTGTAGGACCTGATCTCTACAAAGTTGTTTTGGATTTTTTAGCACTTCTCACTTAAGTAGGGACATTAACAAGATTTTCATAGCCCTAATTCCCAAAGTTAAATACCCCACAGAGGTAACTCACTTCCGACCCATCAATCTTTGTAACACCACTTACAAGGTCATAGCAAAGGTTCTAGTAAACAGAGTCAAACCCTTATTGCACAAAATAATCAGTGAGAATCAAAGTGCCTTTATTCCAAATAGGAAAATTGATGATAATATCTTAACCGCCCATGAAATTATAGATTTTATGAGGAAAACAAGGGGTAAGAAAGCTTTGGTGGCTCTAAAATTGGACATGAGTAAGGCTTATGACAGAGTGGAGTGGAGTTTCTTAGAGAGGGTTCTAACAAAGCTAGGTTTTGGAAACAAATGGGTAACTTGGATATTAGAGTGTATCAGTATCCCACCAAATCTTGATAAAAGGCTCCCTGAGTAGACCTTTGATTCCAGAAAGGGGAATTAGACAAGGAGATTCACTATCCCCATACCTTTTCCTTTTTTGTATCTAAAGCACTCTCCACTCACCTTCATCACCATGTTTTGTAGAAAAAATTTCAAGTGTGAAACTGGACAGGGATTGCCCAGCAATTTCCCGCCTGTTTTTTGCGGATGATAGTTACTTATTCACAAAGGCAACTCCATTTGAAAGTCAAAATCTGGTGGAGGTAGTCAAATTTTATGAAAAGTCTTCTGGCCAATAGATAAATTTTTCTAAGTATGAGATCTTTTTCAGCAAAAATTTTCATCCAAAGCTACAAAAACTCTTAGCTAGAAGGTTAAAAATTAAAAAGGTGGACCATCTTGGAATCTACCTAGGCTTACCCACAACTGTTGGAAGATCAAAGACAAATTTATTCAATCATTTGACAAGGAGAATCCAGTCCAAAACTTCCAAGTGGAATGAACTTCTCCTTTCAAATGGAAGGAAAGAAGTCCTTTTGAAATCTGTAGTAGCTGCCATTCCAAACTACACCATGTCTTGCTTTTTACTTCCCAAGGCCATCTATCAAGAGATGAAAAAATCTCATAGAAGATTCTAGTAGGGATCACAAGAAAAACAAAACAAAGAAAATTGGGTCAGCTGGGAGATCACAAGTAGAAACAAAGGTGATGGTGGAAGGTGATAAAAGCAACCTCTAGTGCAAGGTGATAAAAGCAAGATATCTAAAAGGAAAAAAAAAAATCTAACTGATGACCTACAACATAGAGGATCATGGGAGTGGCACAGTGTCCTAGCTAGAAGAAAAATCCTTATGTTAGGGGCTTGTTGGGATATCAACTCGGGAGAAAATATCCTCATTGACCAAGAAAGAAGGTGCTAGAACATAGAAGTCTTTAGGGAGCATTTTACAAAAGAAATTGAAGACCAAATTAAAAAAAAAAAATCTCATTGGCTACTTGTAATTAGGGGGACAGACTAATATGGAAAGAGAGTAATAATGGTTTGTTCTCTGTCAAGTCGGCTTATGTCCTTGCTAGCAGAGAAAGATTTGAATCCCATGCTGAAAACCAATCTTCAATCAGAATCATAATCAATAGTCAAAACAAATTGCACTATAAGGAGTTATGGAAATTAAAAATAGACCCACAGATCAAACACTTCATCTGGAAATGTCTATGGGATGCAATAGCAGTCAAGAATAATATAGAAAAAAGGAAAATAGTTCAATTTAATATTTGTCCAATTTGTTCTAGAGAACCAGAGACAACAATGCACATCCTCTTCAAATGTGATCATGCTAGATTTCTGTGGTTTGGCTCTTGTTTTGGCTATAATTCAGATCTTGCACCAAATGATTTTAAATTCTGGTTTGACAACTAGATTGTAAAATGCAATCAGTTGAAAGACAGTAAGGAGGAGCTTCTAAACTATTCAGCTCTATTGTTATGGACCATTTGAAGAGTAGGAATAAATATGTTTTTGAAAATGAACTCCCTAATCCGCATCTATCTCTTCTATCTTTTAGCAGGGCCTGGAAGGAAAGGATGATGATTTTGCTGAAAAAATGGCAAGGTTCTTTGCAAACGCCTAAAGAAGATAGGCCATCTTTTTTGTGGAAGCTCCCAAAGGAAAATTCCTTGAAGATCAATGTGGATGGCAGTTTTGTGAGAACAGGTAAGGCTGGCTTTGGAACTATCATCAGAAATCATCTCGGCTGTTGTGAAGCTTTTTGTTTTAGGCCTGCTCCAGTTCTGTCACCTTTGCAAGTTGAAGCCTTTGCTTGCCTCCAAGGCATTAATCTAGCAAAGAAGTTTTGTAGGGGCCCTTTTGTGGTTGAATGTGACAACAAGCTCTTGATGCAAGCTCTAGCCTCAAAGAACCCGCTTGGAACTCATGATGCTTTCTTTTTTTGTAAAGATATTTTAAACTCCAGCAAGGACTTGGACCTTTCTTTTTCTTTCTCTGGTAGAGAAAGTAATGTGCTAGCACATAATCTAGCAAAAAAAAGGCCTATCAGATTCAGGTGTTTATACTGAAGCGATGCCTTTATGGTTAGCTAGCTGGGTGGAGTTTCCCCTTGCTTTGTAATTCTTGCTCTTTGAATCTTGTCTTTTTTTTTTTTACCCAAAAAAAAAATCACATCTGATCTGACCCAAACCATTATGTGTGTAAGGAGGCAAAGTGGGCACTCACAACCCTGGTTGCATTTGGAATAAGTGTAAAATGTCATTGGTGTAAAAATATATCACTCTGAAATTATTGCATCATGATGGTTCTTGGAGTGTATGTGAGAGAGACGTTACTAGTGCTTTTACACCAATGGAAAGATGAAAAACCGGTTTTTACATGGAAAACATTACAAAAATAGAGGTGTAAAACAACCTACAGGCAGCCCACGCAAAGTGCGAGCTGTGCTGTGTCGGATCATGGGTCGTTTCGGGCTGTGCCGCCCTCCCTTGAGATAAGTTGGGGGTCGGCCAAGCACGACCCATGGCCCAAGCCCGTACGGGCCCATGTCGTGTTGTAGGTTGGGCTGGTCTGTGGGCCAAACCGGGCCATGGATCGGATCAAAACTATTTATTTAAAAAATTGAAAAAAATTAAAATTTTAATTTTATGTGAATTTTGATGTATACAATTGTTTATATATACAATAATTAAATAAATTAGTATAATAAAATTGAAAACAATTGTTTACTTTATCAATATATTATATATAATTATAATTTATATAATATATTATATATGTAAAATAAAAAAAATATATTATTTATATAAATATATATGAAATATATAAATAATGTATATGGGTTGTGTCGACATGCGGGCCGCGGGAGGCACGGCCCACTCGGTTGTGTTGTGCCGGCCTGACCCGTGGACCTAAAATCCCATTCCCAGCACGGCCCACACAATGATACAGAGCATGGCATGGCCCACAGACCGTTATGCTAGACCATGCCGGGCCAGTCTAAATTCATGTCAAGCTACAAGCGACACGGCCCGATTTACACCTTTAGACAAAAAAGGTCGTTTACACCAATTTCGTTGCTATTTTACAAGCGACACTGCTTCCATATGCAGCCTTATCAAATTTGGGCTCAAACATCTCATTTGCCACGTCGAACCACGGGTGACTAAGGACTAACCCATTGGAGGACACTCTCCTCTAATTGGGTTCCATTTATTACTGCAAACCTAGGAACTAGGAAGGTATAGTTGATTTAATGGTCATTCATTAACTCTTACAGTCTTACTTCAAATCAACGTTTTAAAAAACGATCCGGAAATGGAAACGTTCTGGCCACCAATTTTTGGGTCAATGGTCTGACCGTCTGATTTGAATGAGCGGTCCATTCTGATAACAAAATTAAAAAAATAAAAAAATAAAAAAATAGTAAAAAACCATTGAATGGGTCGACGATTCGACCCCAGATCAACAATTTATTGACTTTTTCAACAATTTTTGACCAAATTCTAGATTTTGGGTAAAATGGAATCAATTGCCTAAACGATTCCCTAGCCGAATGGTCCGACCATCCGGATCAACGGCAGTTCGAAAACGTTATCTTCAACTCCGAGAATTTGACGAGATGTCAAGTCACTCAATTCGAACCCTTTCCTCCACGAGAAATTTGACAAGAGCCAGGAAGATGTGAGGTTGGGATTCTTATGTTACCTGTTCCAGAACGTACGGCTGGAAGGAAATCTTACCTTGGATTGCATGGGATGTGCGGATTCTGAAATCCTCTTTCAAACTAGTTAATTCCCTCAACCCCCCAATTTCTCGTGGCTTCAAATGTCTCCTGGAAATGGAATCATAAGAAAGCACACAATAAAGCTGATTCAGATGAAGGAATTGAACAGGAGAATGGGAAATCCTTGATCTTGCGTTAATCAACTGGCTTATCAAGCCATCAAAGGAGGAGGCGATCAACAGCAACCCACTTGGGTTGACTCAACGATTTTGGGGCTGATGACTTTAATTGAATGAAAAAAAAAACAGTAATTGAGAGAGGAAACTGTGTGTCTGTTGTGGTCTGTACAAACATATAGTTTATATTTTATAAACCAAGATAAACTAATTCCCCGTTCATAATTTTCCTTTCTTTAATAAAATAAGATAAAATATATAATATTGTTTTTACAAAATTATATATTTTATCTCTTTCTCTCTCTCTTGTCATTATTAGTTGGCATTGGGACTTGCATTCACCAATTCCTAAGCTTTAGAATAGTGGAATCTCTCTTACTCTTTCACTTTACTTTATTAAACTCTAATCTACTGCTAAGCTAAGGTTTAGTAGAAAAAAAATGGCAATGTAAGAGATAAAAATGATTTGTATTGATTGGGTGGGTTTTACTATGAAATTGTAGAAACAGTACTTCTCTTGGCTAGCTTTTCTTACTTTTTTTTTTCCTTCATTGGTTTTCTTTAGTTCCACCTCTCCTTCAGATTCTATCAATGTTTGTAATATTAAAAACATTTTTATATCCACTTACATAAGAAACTATGTACAATAATCTAGAGAGGAAAGGAGTTCATGGAAGAGAGGACAATGGGCAAAACCTACCACAGCATTAAAGAAATGGGGGGGGGGGGGTGGATTCCTTGGTTCTCTCTCTCTCCAATTAGCTTATGTGGAAGTCAGGAACTGAGCAAATGGGGTAGTGCCACGTGTAATATTTGTGCCTTTTGGAGTAGGGACAGACAGGTAAAATCTTGGAAGGCTTATTGACTGGCAGCACTGTAGCAATAAGATAATAAAGATAAAATAAACAGTGCATGGTTGGCAATTGGAATGGCTCTCCTTTTGGGAAAGGTAAACCTAAGCAACCAAATCCCATCTAAAGCAATATGGGATGGGATTGTGGGAGTTGGGGATTCGAGATCTCTTGGAAGGGGTTTTACAATTCTTTATCTGGAATCAAAGTTTGATTGCATCATTGACGAGAACCCTGCGCTCTCTCTCTCTCTCTCTCTCCACACACAGAGAGAGAGAGTGGTTGATAAAAGATGCCCAGGTTTTGAACTTTAATCAATTAGGCTTAAATTTAACTACCAACAAAAAATTATGTTACTGAAACTAAAAGTACTGATCTGTTAAACAATGTTCCTTTTTCTTTTTCTCTCCTTTTTTTTTTTTTTTTTTGTGAAGGGGGTTTACGCGGTGAGACGCTGTAACAAGGCTGTAATAGTGAAGATGACAGCTTGCTTAGTTGGTGAAATTATGACTTTTCATATCATAAACATATATGTTTAGAAAACTGTCTACATTCGTCAAGCTACCAAGTATTCAAGTATTCGTAACCCCCCTTGCTTACAGTCCTAACTAAACCTCTTCCCCCAGGCCATCCTCACCTCCCATAGAAAAAGAATCAAGGAAATTTTGAGTAGAATAAAAGAAAGCCAAAGTGAGGGAGAGTTATCTGCGACCAGGGTCACAGATCAACTCAACGACCTGTAGTGATTATTGATGGTGAAAAAGACAAACTATCATGTCTAACACACTGGCGTGTTAGAAAATCACTGGGGGTCGTTGAGTTGTTCTACCACGGTGGTTGCAGGTAATGTTTTCTCAGCCAATCCATCAAACGGGTCGACGGTGGTCGCCGTTTTTTGATAACTTCAGTTGTCCTGGTCTTTTGTCTGCAGCCGTAGGAAATAGAGTTATGGGTTTCTCATTTCTCATTCCTGCTATACAACAATATTAAAAATATAGACCATTTGTGGTAGTTCCCACTTGGATTTATACTATGTAAAGAGTATGATATGTCTCAACCAAATACTCTGGTGGCAATATTTAGAAAATTGATTGAAGTGATAGAAGTCAGTTTGGCCTTACAAAAAGGCATCAGCATCTCCTCATGACTTGTGAAATTCATGGAGACATCGGGGCAGAACATGAATATATGGCATTGAATGATTGCTTTTGTAACATCTTTTGGGTCACTTTCTTTAAGACCCAACTCATTGATCTGCCTTCTTCTTTTTTTATCATAGCGCTGATGCTTATGCTTTTATCCTCAAACTGTGAGGATCTCATCTATAACACAAGTTCTCCATCTTCATCCTTTCTTTTATCAGTGTTGAGTTTGGATTAATACGGGGGCCCATCACTCAGAGAGGCCCTCACATATCCCTATCCCTGTGTCCCCTCCATGTCAATGTCAATATCCCTGAGAACTCTAGAAAGAACAGTTGGCATATTGATAACCATCTGGTTAATATTTACATTAGTTCTGGAATCCCCTAACCTTTTTCTTGTTGATCTGCAAGAACTTGTCCCCCATGTGTCATGGTCGGACAAAGGAAAGATGAAAATTTTATCTTAGCTAAGGTCCTTTCATCACAGATATCAGCCCAATAGTCCATGGAGGCTAGACAGGCATACACAAGTTGTTCAATATCAAACAACTACTCCCAATATTATAATGCTGGTCTTTATCGAAAGTAACACAGTTAGTGTCTGTTTATTATATGGTTAAGTATACAGAATATGGGCATTATTGATCTATGGACTAAGTCCATAAGCTATATATCTGAATAATTGGTGGGTCACAAACAGTGAGTTAATGTGCTTACTTTAAACAAAAGTTATAAAGCTCTTCATCTTTTGTTTAATGGACCTAACACTGCCTTTAGACCCATATCAGATGGTAAGCCCATAATTAAATATGTACTAATATAAATTGCATCAGGTCTAGTTAGTTAGTCCAAGACAGTTTGTAGTGAATGGATGGATTTTGAGACAAAGAGATTAAAATGTTCATCACTTAAGAAAGGTGATGTGGTTGTGACCCATTTTAGGAGATTTATTTTAAGTCCTTTATATTGAAAGATGGTGTCCTTTCTAGTAAGGGGGGGGGGGGGGG
>NW_010729075.1:9156491-9235531 GCF_000365185.1 Nelumbo nucifera
GGGGGGGGGAATAGTTAAAACTGTTGAGTTTTGCATGTTTTTCATACACCCAGTTGATCTAGTGGAGGGGGATGAATGGGGAGTCAGTGAATGTGGGTAATTTCAGGCCACAGATTAAGGTTTCTGTTTTGAGATTGTTGATTCTGTTAAGAAAGGGAGATGGGGCCTTGAATTTCCCCCCTTTATGGTATGAAGTTGATGGTGTGCTCTTGTGTGGCTTTAAACTTGATCCCAGAAGATAAGGATAGGCTTTGAGCATGGGTTCTCCGGGAATTTTCAAGTGTGAATGTCGCTTTCAAGTAGCCTTTGCCATGTGCTAACTGGTGAATGCAATACCCTTTTGATAACATTCATGCAATCAATCTTGTGCAACTCTTTTCAATAGAGAGATGGTCTGTTGCTTAGATAACTAATTGCAGCATGGAATAATAAAATCTTGCTTATTGTGAATCGTTTCTCAGTCTTAAACTGTTATAATCTTTAGCTGCTATTTGAGCCAATTTCTGCACTAGACGATTGGATTAATTTTGTTTAATCCATCTTGATTACATGATAGAATTGGAGCTCAGCTCCATTTCTGTAGAATTGATTAAAGTGGTTAGATTCTCTAGGAATTTCAGAATCCACAAAACGTGGGATTTGTGGCTTTAAAGTTTAAACCCATTAACATTGGAATTCAAAACTGCTGCCCAAATGCACTCGGAGTGTGAAATTGAGAAATTCGTGGAGTTGGGACAATCAATTCCACTTTCTGCCCCTGAGTTCCCAGGGATCCAACTTCCAAGAATACACACATTATTATTTTAAGACAAGTGAAAGATATCTTAAATCTTTCTTATCAAAGGGACCATAACAAAAGCATCACAACAACAAAATTAATAAAAGGAAGATCATAAGAGAAGAAAAGAAAAACGAGAAGACAAAACAATCCAGAACGAAGGTGATCCAGTTTACTTTTAACAGTTGCAAAAGAAAATTAAAAGAGGTGAAATGAACAGTGGGACCAAATTCCGTCTTCATTTCCTAGTCTATCTAGGAACCAGACTTTGTCCCCACCCTAGGGCAAGAGGAATTTAGTCTTAACTCTTAAGACGCATGAAACATCAATCATGTGGAAAGATAGAGGAATTGAAGCAGCAAAAATGGAGGACACTATATGACACCATCATGGTCTCGGGTTTTGGTGCATGGAAGTTTCATCGGGAGATGCAGCTTTTTCTTTGGAAAGCAGTGTCAAATTGATAACCAGCTGCAGCTGGGTTTCTCAGCCCAGGTATATATATGTAATGTAATGCGTGTGGTCCAGTGTTGAGAGATGAAACCCCACGTTACAGAGTGGAACCTGGACCTCAAGTGAACAGAGAAGCGAAGCCCATTGAAGCCATTACAGTCACAGATACGTTGCCACCTTTTCTGTCTCCCTCCTGCTTTCTTACAGAGACAGCATTGGTTTGTCCGCCTTGATCCTCGCACGGGATGGTTGGGAATTTGGGTAGCAAGACTGTCAAGTGTCAATGGCGGGCGGGATTTAGAATACTCATGAGTCATTAGCAGCTGGACTGCTGGAGCGGCTGGAAAGTGGAGGCCTGGAGCAGATCACCTGATCACCATCACATTGCATAGACGTAGACCATTCATTCATAATTTCATATCATATGGGAGCGTTATTGGCTAGTGGTCTAGTCTAGTGGTTAAGGCTTCACGCCACTGCACATTGCACAAAGGCGGCCCAGCCCAGCTCAAGCCCACTGGAGCTCAGGTCATTCTGGGCTGAATAGTTGAAGAAGGTTCCTACTTTCTTGTTCCCTAATTGGGTCATCTAGGGAGGTTCAATTCCATACGTTAACCTACTATATTTGTGCTACGTAGAGGGATGGTGTCAATCTCAGCTATCGGCTAAGTAAGGTACCTTCTGAAGTGGCCAGTTTTTACAAATTCTTAGCCCACATCAACTTATTGCCCACCTTTTATTAGTCTCTTCCACAAGTAATATTGCATGTTCAGAGTGTCGAAATTCTAATATTAAAACTTGCTTCAAAGAGAGAGAGAGAGAGAGAGAGAGGGTTCTTTGGACTCAAATTTGGCTTATTAATAAGGGATAACAAGAGAAATTATGGGCCCATCCAACCCAATTTGCCACGTAGCCCAATCACTCACTAAGGCTCAGTTTGGAAGGAGTAATCACTAAGGCTTCACGCAACTGCACATTACTTCTTCCAAATGGAGCCTAAGCTTGTAAGTCCTGCGGCCCATTTTCTGTCTTACCGTCTTGTGTAAGGGAATGTTCTACTAAATACTCCACTAAGATCAACAGCTTAACTTATTCTTATGTTCCAACCAGAGTAATGCTTATTCATCTCCAAGCAATTAAGTCATGTACCAGTGGGCTTGCAAGCCAAACAACTGGAGCAATTGGAGGCACTTATCCAAGTATCTCCCGTTTAATATCAAAGACGATAGTTGATTCTTGTAAAAAGCAACTGCACACTACTTGGATTGTTGAAACGGGAAGCATCAAAGAAACATATGCATTCACTTTCCTCATTTCCATTGATGGGATTGTAAAACCAATTTGTCTTCACTTTCAGTGCACACAACCTTTAAATCTCTCCCTCTTTCTCTCTCTCTCTCTCTCTCTCGATTTGTTGGTCCTTCTTCAAACTTCTTAGCAATCAAGTTATAGTTCCAATAGCCATATTGAGTGTGGCTAGCTCTTCGGGCTTAACATTCTCAGCTAGTCCAATGGCCTCTAGAGTAGCTATACCCTATAGGTTGCTGCTGCAGTGTTTTCACCTTCTTCCACATGCTGGTTTTGTCTGATCCCTACAATACCAATTACCCCCACCCTCTCCACGTCTTAACACAATTCAGGCAGGTTGGGTTGAGGGTCAACCCTGAAGGTGCAAATCTTGGGTTTGGGCCTATCCCAACTAGAGGCCAAATCTGAATTTACCAATCTAGACCCAACTCAAGCTTAATCTAACACAACTCCATTTGGGCACGGGTTAGGTTAAGCTGGGCTTAATTGGCTTTGGATGGATTTATCAGGCACATTTTCTGGACCTTTAACCCAAATTAGGTGTAGAATTGATTGAAAATATATTCAAATTTCATTTCTGAATGTAGATGTACATATATTTTTCCGACTGATGTACACATGTAGATATAGTTAAGGAGAAAAAGATATTTTTATATAACTAAAATTGTATGTATTTGTTTGTTCGGGTGGGCTTGGAATAGATTTAGCGGGCTCGGGCTAATCAAGACTCAACCCAAGCCAACCAGAGAATAGGTCAGGTCAGGCCCGAATTCTCTGATACAGGCCCAGCCCGCATCCGGAAAATACCGGCCCGAACTATGCAACAAAACTGGGTTGGGCCCGCCCAAGTTGCGGGCTTGCAGTACGCGAACGAGTGGAGTGATGAGGGTTTTCGTGGAACAGAAATCAAGTAAATCTGACGGTTAATAGAGGACCCTTCCTGATGTTACCATTAGGCTGTGTTTGGTTTGAAGGAAAACACAAAGTTTGTATAGATTTTCTTGCCTTTTCTTACCTTTTTCCTTCAAACCAAACACAGCCTTGTGGTTACCCAAGGGGATTATGAAACGATGCAGTATTTGGATAAGTACTTTAAATTACGTTTTTAGTCTTCATTATTTGCCAAACAGTTGCCAGTAGGGCAGTAAGTCAGTAACTTTCGAAGCAGGGGTATTGTTGGCGAGACGCGATAAAAACTCTGCCTTCCGTCACGCGAAAAGAAACTTTATTCCCGCCCAGGCGCCACGCGCCAAAGCAAAACCTTAGTCCTATACATAGATAAAACCCTAGAAGAAATGAACTCGGAGAGGAGCAGCAGGGATAGATCGTTTTGTTATATTCCCTGGGATCTCTTCAAGCCTAGCATCTCTTGTCCCACCACCGTCTCTCTTATTCGACCATCTCCATTCATGATCTCTCCCACCCTTCGAATCTTCCTACGGCTCCTCGTTGTCACAAAGACGCTGTTCCACTTGTCTGGCTTCTAGGGTTGATCATTCTGTTAAGCTATACAGATTTCCTGGTATTAACATGTTTCTCCATCTATTTGTCAAAAATAATGCAATCCCTCCTTTTTGTTCAACTTTCTTTTATTATTTATGAGTGATTTGAGGCGCATCATTCTGTCCCTGACTAGGTCTTGATAAAAATTTTGATCGGAAGGGAACTGGGAAATATCAATCTCTAGATGATGAAATGCCTTGTAGCAGTGTATTTTTAGGTTGGCTTCATTAGCATCATCCTTAAGTGGACTATGAAGTCTTGTTCAACCTTGTCTGGCCATGGTATTGGTTCACAACTGAGTAAACGCGGAGCTTTTTCCCATAATGAAGAGATGGGTTTGTCGGTTTTTTCTAATCCCTTCTGGTTTATCTTTAATACTAAAGAGATAATTCCCTCATGTTCATATATATTGCATAAATATTCATTGTTGTCCACACTATTGGACATTTTCTGTTGACTACTCTGTGTTTAAAGCTGCTTCGCTTCGTCTCATATTATACACTATTTGTCATGTAAATTTATGTGGTAGTTGTACAGGTAGGTTTCCATGAAACTGGGAGAGGCCCTAGGGTTCCCCAAATAACTGTTTATTTTGGTTTCCTGATGGCTTTGTTTAATGAGAATGGAAGTGTATTTTGAAGTCCATGCAAGAATGATAACGACACAATACTTTCATGTCTATTCAATATCTGGGCAAATAACAGTTGGGTTTGGTCATTTGTTTTCAACATGTTTAAATGATTGTTTGATATAATTTCTTCAGTCTTAATTCAATATAAACTGATCTGGAATAAGTTGAGTGAATTTAGTGGTCCATGCTTGCTTTGTGTCTCTTGTGCTTTTGGCTAATTTCTTAATTATATTTTTGCCCTATTTATTGCCAAGTTTCATTGCTTAGATGAGCCAGAGCGGTCTTACTGTTGTCTAGAGATAGGGTTTTTTGAGAACTTATTTTCTCTGAGATTTGAAATGGTTTGACCAGACATTGTCCCATTTAATAAGGTATACAAATCTTTCCAAAAGTGGACATGGTTTTCATGTTTATACTTAGCTCTAGGAGGGGAAAAGGTGGAGGCACCAGAATACACAGTCTGTTCTTTATTTCTTGGTTTACAGACTATACGAGCATGGTGTGACAGAAAAACCTTCTTCATTGTCCGAAATCTGTTGTTGGCACATTCTTGCGATGTGACAAAGTCTATGAAGATGACATTTTGACATGTTATAGGATTTTGAATTATGTGATTGTTTACTTCCTTTCAATGGTGGAATGTGTTGTGCTGACCTTATTGTTGTACTTCTTTATGTTTTTGTGATGTTGTAACATGTCTAAAAACTGAACTAGACTTGGTTCAGGAACAGTTCAGGTAAAGTTGTCCAAAGTAGAACCATTAATATTCATTTAGCATAACCTCTGCTGTGTATATTGCCGAGATATGCTGGCCACAATCTGAATATCATAGAAATGATATGAAAATACTGGTTTTAATTTATAACTGATGTAAGCTTTTGACCTATGATTTTGTTTCTGTTGTCTTGTATCAACTTCCTTGCCTTGTAAATTACAAAATTCTGGTTTTATCTTAATTCAGCAGCATGATGAATATATGATTTTAGTTTATATTGAATCTCATAAATCAGAGGTCTTCAAAGTTCTCTGAGCTCTTTCCATGTCATGTACATAATTATTTTTGTTTTTATTTGTTATTATTGTTATTGTTAAGTGTCATGTGCAAGAGAGAGGGGAAAGGAAGCGAAGAGAAGGGTGGAGGAAAATAAATGAATTAAATTTATTGTATATGGTGGTCTGGACCTGAAGCCAAGGCAAGTATTGGTATTATATAGTAAAGATTAAGGCAAGAAATGTTTTATTTGAAGAAGAGAGGCATGGGAAGGTGTGTATTGGGATGCAGTGGCACAATGATGAAAAGGAGATCCATCGGATGCCCTTGATGCCTATAGAATTGCTTGGCTTTTTTTTAGTGAAGGGCTCTACCTAAGATACTCACTGAATACAGAACTCCATTGAGCAAGATGTCCAAAGAAGAGATCTGTGCAGGTATTTTGCTTTTGTTCAAAAAAGTTATTAGTTTGGTTTTGATTTTTCATGGCATGGTTAATTGGTGATGAAGTCAATACATCCTGGTTTCTTGTTAGTGCTTTCACGTCTGTACTGTATCATTTTATTGCTCACTGGCTCACTGCTATTTCTGAAATAACACCTACTGCAATGAGCATTTTTGGTGAATATGAAATTTCTAGTTCAAATTTAATTTATTATCTTGTTGAAAAATTGACATGTATTTGTTGGGGGAATGTGTATGTATATACTACATAATGAGCAAAGGGAGTAGTGTTTTTAATCAATGAATACAAGTGTTTGTTTTTGTATTTTTAATTTTATGTCTACTTGTTTGATTCTATGCAAGCAAAGCAAGATGATGAGATAATACTTCTGAACTGTTAATGGTGAAGAAACGCATATTACAAGTTTATAATTGCCTTCAAAGTTCTCTGATTGCTTTGTTAGGTCAAGGGTCACTAAATGTAACGGGTAAGTTTCTGACTTAGTGACCAAAAGATTACTAAGTTGAGTGCTTTATTTTATTTCTTCTTTTTGTCTTTTCTTGTGTCCATATTGTTGCCTTTTTTTGTTTCTGATGCCAACCAAAGTAGACTTGTGCAAAATGATGATATAATATATCTGAACCATAAGCTGAAGCATTCAAAAAATAAGTGCCTTTAAAGTTCTCTGATTGCCTTGTTATATTATTGATCTGTATATGTGACAACAAAGTTTCATCTGTGATCAGTATAAAAGATGAGCAGGTTATTATTTTATTGAGGGCTTTGTTTTATGATTTTTCTTTCTCTTTTCATGTGCCGTTATGGTTGCATTCTTTTCCACAAAGCAAATAAGAGTAGGCTGATTCTATGATTGCAAAGCAAAATGATGAGACTATATATCTGAGCCATCAGTGCTGAAATGCATAGCATAATTGCCTTCAAAGTTTTCTGATTGCTTTGTAATATATATGGTCAGTGTGTGACACGAAAGCATAAAGTTTCAACTGTGTTGAGCATAAAACGAAGGCAGGCTAACAAATTTTGTTTTTTGATTAGTAGGTTTACAAATTTGTTTGAGTGCGTTTTATGTTCGTATCCTCTTGGTTGCTTTCTTTTCTTTAAAAGCAATTACAGAACTGCAGCAATCACAGCAGACTGATTCTATAATGGCAAGGAAAAATGATGGGCTAATATGCTTTTAATGCTGAAGCACATAAGATAATTGCCTTAATGGTCAGTAAAGTGACATTGATGTTTCAACTGTGTTGAGCATAAAATAAAACAGTTTTAAATATTTTTTGATTGATCTATTTTATGCTTCTTTTTGCTTTCTCGTTTGCCCTTATGATTGCTTTCTTTTTCATAAAACCAAGGAAAACTTCGATGTAATGTTGTTATAAACAGATAATCATAAACAATCTTCGATTGTTCTTTTATCTGTGATGATATATAACCTTATTAGAAATTTAGAGGGAGATAGTGAGTAGTTATGCAGTCACTGACCATGTATGTTATGGAGACAAGATTGAACTTGTGACTTGTGAGCTGCTGAGCTGCTGCTATACACAGTATACTGATTCCATGACAGCAAAGCAAAATGATGAGCTAACTTATCTGAGCTATTAGTGCTGAAGCATTTAACGTAATTGCCTTAAAAGTTTTCCGATTGCTTTGTTGTATCAATGTTCAGTATGCGCGACATCAGCCTTTGTGTCCTTGTGGTCACTTTCTTTTTCATCAATCTGCTACCCCCATAGGCATGGTTCAAAGTTCCATTTTCTCGATACGTATGTTGCGTATTGGATGTTTGTAATGGACATAATACTGATTTAAAAAAATTAATTAGGTTTCGAGAATCGTGTCGGGACATCTAAAAGCAGGAGTATTAGACTTGATTTTTCTTCTATTTGTATGTGGATATTGTCATTTACGGGGTGATATTCATGTAGGGCTGTAGTGTTTTAAGAATATGAGATCCTAACTTTTATAGAACCTTATTTGAAATTGGTGTCAGAAGGTAAAAATGGTTTAATGTCTATGGTAGTCACATAACTGTTCTTCGCGGATAACTCTCTTGGCATATATTTATTTTTTAATGCAATTGAATGGCGTCTGCATCTTCTGCAATTTTTCTTATGATTCTTGCACTGAGATGGAGAAGGTTTCACTCAAGCTGCCTTCAGTTGCTGTCCTCTTTCTTATTGCATCTGGTTAATCTCTCTCTCTCTCTCCATCTCGCTCTCTTTGAAAAACACACGTACACCAGGCACATTGCATTTGATCTAGATATATATTAGTTGAGTTGTAAAGTTTTTAAAAATCATGCATGCATGCATGTAACTGTTTGGCGTAGGGCTGGCGTTATCGACGACGACTGAAGCAATGTTTAACCTGCAAGTCCTCCGAGCGTAGAGTTGTGATGGTCATGACTGAAAAGGCCCAGCACGCAACCGAAGCATTTTCGGTACTAGCGTTTTGCCACACAGACAAGGGCTGCAAGAGCAGGTGCCCGCCAAATTGCCCCATTGTGAATCATGTTAACCGTCAGTGCTTCTGTGAGTATTAATTCAAGATTTATGGTCGGTTTGAAAATTGAAGCTCCCCCGATCTCTCTGTTGAATGAGGCTACTTCTTTCAATGTCGTCTTTTGGTCTTTCATAGAAATGGGTTAATGAATAATGATATCTGGTTCTATGTTTCATGGATTTCGTGGAGTTTTATTGCTAAATGCTAATGTGCGAATGCAAATTATGACATCCACACGCTTTCACACAGAACAGCCATGAAATGATATGGCACATGATAGACCACATTGTCGAGCAGGATAGAGTTGTGATTTTCTCAATCGGACCCAACCAGAACTGAAGATTGTCGTTGAAGACAATTCAAGAGATACGTGTGGGTAGAACCACATTGAATGTAAAACTGGAAAGCTCACCGGTCATGGTTTTATGTGTTTTCTCACGATTTAAAATAATTTGTCTAGCCGCGTCCAAGGTTTCTAAATGTGCTTCATCAAGATTCACCACTCACTAGAATTCTCAATAATAATTAATTTTAGGTGGATTGCCATTAATTCCACTATGATCAAGCACTCTTGGGTGAAAGTGTGTGGTAAGGGTAGATGGAGCAGAGTACCATTAGGCTGAGAATAGTGGTGGAGAAGCTATTTGCCATTAATTAGAGAGCTCTCTACAGTGAGCTAAAAGGGCTTGACTTGACACGTCCAATCGTTTTTGGTTGAGCTTTCCTTTCATAAACGGCCAGTGCCAAGTATATTGGTGGGGATCCCTGCCCCCCCTACAAACATTATTCATATGGTTACTGATGGGTGATTTGGCCCTACCTACTAATAGGTGGACAGGCGGACGTGACCAAATGACTGGATATTGACAAGGTAGTTCTTGCCTCTTCAGCATGACAGGTCACTTTGGGCACCTTGGGAAAGACCGAGGTTTGTATATTGCTCGTTATGACCTGACATGCAGAAGTGACTTGTAGCAGACTAATACAAGCTGTCCAGTCCTCTAAATTTTATGGGATAATGTTGCATTTTAGCAGGATTTATCCATATGCTGTTGGATCGGACGGACTTGATAAACCTTATTGACAATCACGAAGACAAGGAGATAGTACGTTGTCTGTGTTGAGCATGATACAATGGGATGGGCCATATTGGATTAGAGGTTTCAGATCCATGAACTGATATGACACAGCGGGCTGTGGTGCGTGCTGCGTGGGCCAATCTGTGTCCCAGCCTTACCCAAGACTTGGTCCACATATTAGCCTTGCCTTTGACAGGCATAATACAGCATGGGCCCGCACCACCGCACGGGCTCAAGTCATGGGCCATGCTAGGCCGACCCCCGAAGTATCCAGAAGAGGGAAGGATGGACCGTGCCTCAATTATACCACTGAACTTGGCTTTCTTTTGGCAGATAAAAGAGGAGGAATAAAAATTTACAAGCAATAAAATAACAAGGTTCGACCAGCTGTGTCAGTTTCCGCAGTACCAAAAGATATCGGAGCGATTAACGTCCTGGTCCTGGGCAACCATGTGCGCATATTGATTTAGGTCCTTACGCCTGTATTTAATATTTAGTATTTGCAGAACTAAAACTTAAAGAAAGTTCCGGAGTCCAGATGGTTAGATAGAGAGCCATCAAAGGGAGACCCATTCAGCGAGTGAATCGTGAATTGTGAGTCGTGAGATGAAAGGCTCTTTGACATTATTTCATTTCCTTGTTGATAAGCATTGCTTACCTACTTTTATGTGTCATCTTTTAAATGGGTTTGGATTGGATCGGACTTTTCAAAATAAAAAAACTTAAAAAAGGGTAAATTATAAAGACGCGTCCGTGACAAAGACCTTCTGTATTTTGTTTTGTGACAAAGACCCCTATATTAGGACTGTGAGACAAAGACTTCTTTTCATTAGTCTTTCATCTAAAAAATGAGAAGTCCATCATTGTAATATTTTTTAATCTCTATATTATTCTTGTAATAATTATTCGGACAATTAGAAGAAAAATACTATTCTTCCCCTTCCCCTGTTTTGAGAAGCTTCCATTCATGAAGTTGTTCGAAATGTCAAGGTGCAGCAAGTGAAGATTGGCGATGGGTTTCACGCTCCCTGAAATGTTAGTTGAGCTCAAATCTAATGCTCGAAGCAGATTCAAACGAGAGAAGAGACGATTTGGCAACTTACCACTTCTTGGATTTCCAAAATATAGCAGTGTGTGCAACTTACTGTAGGAGTTGCTTAGAATCGTTGTTGTATTCCCATCTTGTTTCTTTAGACCTCCAAAACAGAAGAGTGCAGAAAAACAAAGATTTGAATGATCCTCTATTGTATTTGTATCTACATCCCAAGTCAATGACAATTGACGGGTCACCCCAAGATCATCAAGATCACTGAATCCTGATTTTGTATCCTTAATCAATTTATATTCATCTCTTGAAAGCTCACGCACTATATCATGGAATGGCTCATGGATCTTGCATCTAACAATGTGCCCATCTTCATCTCTTTTCAAATCCCTAAAGAAATCAGTACGTGACAGCAGTTCTTCAAGGTATTCCATGGCAGATCTCTCCAACGTCTCCCAACTGTCATCCTCACTTTGGAGCCATCCATAACTGTGTTACGACATCCCTCTCAATCCAACAACCTTTGGGGAATAGCAAGAAGTACTTTAAGCACCTTTTTACATCTTTGGGCAACCTAACGTAACTCGATTTAAGCATTTGCAAGACATTCTTCCACACATTTGACCTCGGGTAAAGTTGCCATTTGGCCAGTCTCTTTCAAGGTTACACATCTGTGTAATCTCTTTCGAGATTGAAAAATAGGGGTAGTCGATGATCTCTAGTGTAACGGATAAGAAGAAGAAGGAGAAGAAGAAAATGAAGAAAAAAAGAAAGAGGAAGGAGCAAAGGGATAGGGGGAGAGAAGGAGAGAGAGAATAATGTAAAAGAATTTGAGGTAGAGGGGGTTATCGCCGCTATTTGTATAATAATTATTACAAGAATAGTATGAGGATTAAAAAATATTACAAAGACTTGTCAGTTTTTGGACGAAACGAAAGGTAGGTTAACAGAAGGGGGTTTTTGTCTCACTGTCTTAGTACAGGAGGTTTTCGTTGCAAAAAAAGGTAATAAGAAAAGGTGTTCGGATCCGATCGGCTACCGAAAAGTAAAAGAGCGAGCTCTGTGAAACCGATCCCACCCAGAAGCTTCATTTTCTTTGTAGTTTATGCTTGACTCGTGAGGAAAGAGGATTCTTTTCTTTTTCCTATTTGGCAGTCGACACTTGCAAGTTGCAACCCAACAGCCGATGCCCGAGGGTACTTGCCGTTAAACACCACTGCTCTCTCTCTCTCTCTCTCTCTCTCTTTGAGTTTGTGGTAGTCGCTTTGTGTCGGAAGTCGGAAGGGACCGGAAGAACTGGTTTATGCCGTTTCCTTCATGATAGTGGTAGTGGTGTTCCTCATACACCTTCCTCACGAAAATATTTACATAAAAATAAGGAAAAAAAACTGAAATTGAAGTGTCAGATTTCATGTCATTGGGTTCTACTGGCATGAATCCTTGAGGTTGGTTGCATGATATGCTTTAGCCGGTGGTATTAAGGAAAATACCAGAGAAAATATTCAGAAGAACAATAAAAGAGATCTCTCAAATCTTAAAGGTGAAAGAGAAGAGTTAAACCAATGGATCTTGGGTTAAGATTAAGTTGTTTCACTTCGCCGGAGAAATATACTAACTTGTGGGCGGCGAAGGCGATGTTCTTTGTGTAAGGGTTTCGTTTCTCCGGAATTGACCTATCTGATCGATGGAACTCAAAAAAAGAGTTGAATAATGTTTAAGGATTTTGTTGGGGTTCATCTCGCCCCCAGGACCTTGAAGCGGACAGTCACAGATGACAGAACATCCCAACTCGGTCCGAACATCGAAGGAAGCTTCAATGATATGATGATGTCATCGTCTATCCCAACAAGTAATCGGTTTAATTGTTAACCCGTCAATCCTTTGTCTCCGTTTCTTGTTTCTACACAAAGGGCCGACGACGCAACACAAAGGATTCTGCCACAGAAGAGAACGAGGGCTACGATCAATCTATTCCTATTTGCATCGTCCGATCTCATATTCAGGGATGGCCTGCTTTAGTAGTAATATCTGGTTCCCTCTCTCTCTCTCTCGATCTCTCGTTTTGAAACTTTAATATTTTCAACTTTTCATCCTTGTCAGCTGCTGAATTCTCCGAACATATAAGAAAAAAAACTACAAACCTAGGAAAAAATATTGCAACACGGAATTCACAAAAGAAAAAGGAAAGGCTAGTCTGAACCGAAATTTAATGCCATCAGTTCATCACAGAGAATTGAAACCTTGTGTGTTAAAGACTCTATTTATCAATCTCATAGAGAAGGAAGTGACCAGAATCTGAAATCAAGTTTGAATCCGCGAAGACATTATAGATTGCGAATAAAATCGGCCAGAAACTGATATTGCTCTAAGGAAGAAAACGGACTCCAGATTCGATCTTTTGCAGCATTTGTTAGTGGTTGGTTTCTTCATCATTATTTCCTCATAAGCAATTAATTCTACCTTTTTTTTCAATCTTCACATAGTTTTATATTTTTATCTTAATTTCTTTGTTTGGTCGTGCATTCCTATCATGTGGTTCTTCAGTTCTTGATATTTGTTCCGAGTCTTCCGATTCGTTTCTCAACCAGATCGTAATTCGGAAGTTTATGGCTGAGCGTAGGGATTTTGCATCGCTTGCGACCGCCCAAGTCCTACAAAACATTATCAGTAAAAGTCTTGCTAGAGGTTAAAAAATATTATTTATTTAAAATAATCCCGCCGGTCGGTTGCCGCTGCGTGTATCTAAATTCGACCGTCGTGCGACAGCAACCGTCATTAAAGGAATGGTGCCGTGAAACATGGTGGTCAAGCATAGATTACCTACTTTTTTGCGTGTCATCGTTGGGTTAAAAAATTCTGATAAGGGCTGATTGGTACTTGTTCCAAAAAAGAAAGAGTGGGAGCATGTATTGTCCCATCACTCAGATGGCAACCAGAAGCTTCGCCCTCTTTTTCTCTGTATTTTTTCGTAGTTCTGAAATTTCTGACATCGTGACATGTGAGGAAAGATGAAAGAGACTGCGGTGCCAATGAAACTTCTGGGCAGCTTTCATTGCAGTGAGCTGTGAACGTCAACATATAACGCAAAGCAAAGTTGGAGTTTGAATCCATGGGAATCGCCATTGCCGGGCGCTAACTAATGCGCTATGTCGGTGTAAGAATAAAATGGCGCAGGGTGCCAAAGAAAAATTGCTTGCAATCTCTGAGGCAGTAGGTGCGAGAGTGTGGGTAAGAGCAGAGAAAGTGAAAGTGAAGCTGCCTTCCCTTCTTCCCGTGAGAAACGTAGTACCAGTACCACATGAAGTTCGGACTCGACCTGAAGAATTGATCTATGCACTTTCCTTCATGATAGTGATTTCCCTCATACAACTTCCCTACGAATATATTGACGGCAACCCAATCCCGACCGTTATTTTTAAGGGCCAACCCACTACTTTTCATGCTTTTATCTTATCCCTCGTCTTTTCATTCTCGGGTTCGGCGTGTGCTATGATGTTGAGAGAACACTACCCCAAGGCCGCCGGATACTGTCGCCGTTTCGGTCTATTTGCTTTCTCACTTGCTTTTTCTGTTTTCCTGTGGGCTGCCATCCCCGACGCCTTCCGGCTGCTGTCGTCCCTTACCTCCTCTTCTTAATTAAGTTTATATCATATATATTATATATAATTTGTCGTTGTTGTTATTGTATAAATGAATAACAGCAAGAAAATTGCAAGATTGTTCTACTAAATATGGATGGTTGCATGCGCGTCCCTCCCGGTCCCGGGTCCCGGGTCCCGGCTGAATTTTAGTCTTTTTATTTTATATATGGATGGTTGCATTTGCATGTGCGTCACATGCACTTGCTTTTCTATATTATTGGGATTATGTCATTATGATTTAATTAGCCTTTTAAGGGTATTTTTGTCCTTTTATTTTCTATTTTATGGTTGCATACAACATACGATTCCTAATCACGGCCCAACTACGAGTGAATGAGTGATCATTTCAGCCCGGTATGGAAATTCTGGTTTTGAACCTCCGTTTTGGGCTTTATACTTCAAATACGGGTGTTCATGGGCCGGGTCGGGCTGGACCTGGAACGGGCTTTGCACTTATGATAACGGTTATAGTTTAAGTTTGGGCACTTATGATCCCCAGGCCTGAAACATAAGCCCTATCTTAGGTCTACACGGGTCCAAGTAGAGATGGGCCTAATTTAAACTTATTTTATACATTTAATAATATAAAATATCACATATAATATAAGTTATATATATTATGTCATAATATTTATATATAAAATATATAGTATAGTATAAAATAACTTGTATACATATGTATACGTTATACACAAAATGTGTAAGTTTAAATATATGCAAGTTGGGCCCGTGCCAGGCCTGAAATATTCAGCCCAAATCCATCCCTAAACTTTGTGGGCCTGATGTGGGCCAGGCCTGAACACAAAACCCAGGCCCAAGCTCGGAATTTCCAGGGCAGGTCGGACTGAAATGATCACCCCTAACTTCAAATAATACATAATTACAAATAATAATTTAAATATTAGTTAATAAATTTATGTGTGATCTCAAATAATGTGTGATCTCAAATAATAATTTAAATATTAGTTAATAAATTATAAAAATACATAATTACAAAAAAAAATTGATAACAAAAATACAACAAATACGATAAATTAACTTTCAGAAGTTAAATAGTTGTTTAATCTTCAATAATTATGGATAATTTACTATTAAATAACCAAACAAAAAATAGATTTATAAATAATTATTGAAAACATATTTATCAAAAATATAATAAATAATTACTAAAAATAAAATAACTATTAATTTTAGTATATATAAATATATAATGAATGTACACTATTATTGTAAAATTGTTACTAATAGATATATTTTTTTGAAAGTTATTTTCTATAATTATTAATTGATATAATGAAATTAGTTATTTACAATATTATTTAGTTATTTAAATAATATTATTATTTAAATTTTAAATATTAATTATTTTTTAAATTTAATAATCCATAAATTTATAATTAGTACTATTATTACATAATTCATCATTAATTTTGTAAAATAATAAATTATTATTAATATGAAAATTATGAAATCTATCATAATTGTTTTTCTACTTTTAAGATTTTTTTTTAATTTATTACATAATTTAGTTATTTTAACTATTTAAAATTTGGTCATGTTATATTTCATTTTTTAAATGTTTAAATAATATGTAAAATATTTAAAATTTTTCATTATTTGAATTTTATTTATTTTAATGTTATTATGTAATATTAAATATTTTGTTTTATAATGATTTAGCTATTTTTAATGTTTTATTCTTTAGGATATTTAGTTATTGAAATATTTAAATAATGTTTTATTTTTTAATGTTAAATTTTTATTATTTGAATAACATTTAAATTGAATAGTTCATAAAATTATAATTTGTATTGTTACTACATAATTCCATGATGAATTTTGTAAAAATATAAAATTATTAATAATATGAATATTATTAAATCTATTATAATTAATTTTTGTGTTTTGAATAAATATTTTAAAGAGTATATAATTTCATTATAATATTTAAATAATATTGAATTTTTTATAATTCAAACTTTCTTTAGATGGATGTAGATAAATAGTGGGGGAGAGGATAAATAGGAGTTAGAGATAGTTTAGGTGGGAATCTCTTGACTAAATTAGAGATAATTTAAAAGATAAAAAGGAGTTAGATATAATTTAGGAGATAAATAGGAATTAGAGAAGATTTTGGATAAAGTGAGGGAAAGTGGTGCCACTTAGCTAAATATTAGAAAAGCATATCTCTCTTTCTTTATGGTTGTTAGAAATAGTTAAGCCTATATTACTTCCTTTTTGCAAAACCGTTGACACAGTAACACAAGAATGGGTCAACCCCGTTTTTGAGTCCACACGTGCATTGTACAAGAATTGAGAGGAGTCCATGTGAGGCCTGTGGTGAGAGGTCCCTTACCTCTTCTCTTAGTCTCTTTCCTCTTTATAAAATATATATATATATATATATATATATATATGGCCATTCCCTCCCCCTCTCCTCCTGGGAATGAGAATACATTCCGACCAATTGTGATTCAGATTTCAGACTGAATTAAATAGGTGAAAGGAATAGAAAATTCTGATTTCGATTCTGACTGTAAACCAAATGAGTCCTAAGTAATGCAAAAGAATGACCATCTATTTCTCTCATTTGGATTGCCTCCCTGCCAAGTATATGTTTGGTATAACTTTCATTTATTAAATAAACATATTTTTTTTTATTTGTCTTCAAAACTAAGAAAACTACTTGATGAACCCTTTATTGACAAATAGGCGCCATTAAGCACCATTAGGCACCACATCAGCGAAACAATGAATAAATGCTTAACCGATGGGGGAAGCGTTAAAATGAAGCTTCCCCCAAAGGTTAGTGCACACATAAATCCTATGCATAAGAATGGACATAATGGGATAATTGCTGATTTGACAATAACATGACAGCATTTATCAAAATGCCTATCATAAAACACCCACATAACCAAACATATGCTAAGTATTCCTCATACCGACCATATATAGTCGTACATTGGGAATATCATATTACTAATGTGTGATTACAACATGGAAGTTTGTTCAAGTGTTTCAAGTAACTAATTTGGGTGGCTATGAGACTTCATCTATTGAAATGGATCAAGTTGGCTACCCAAGTCTAATGTTTAAGGGTGATTATTTTATCTTTTTAATTTTCTAGTGTTTTAAAATTTTACATTTATTAAAATGGCCAAATCTTCCCAAACACCCTTTCCCTATGGACATGGCTTTGATCAAGCATACTCTCAATTCCAATATGTAGCACCGATGGATGTTGATGCTAATGCTAACAGTAATGTTGGCGCTAGTGAACTAGGGAAACCGGGAAAAGAGACTAGTGGAGTATGGTCTTACTTCAAAGTAAAGGGAAAAGGGAATCTATGACATTTGTTAAAAATGCAAAGAAGACTTTAGCTGTCAAACCAATGGTAGTATTGAACATTTAAAAAGACACATGGAAAAATATACACAACAACGTGAATCAACTAAAACACAAATTGTACACACATCTAGTTTATTCTGCACTTTTCAATATTTCCAAAAAAAAAAAATTGACACAAGCACTTGATAAATATATTATATATGCAAAACAATCATTTAAATTTTTTGAAGATACAAAATTTAAAAATTTTTTACAATTATTTGTAAATTATTTTTTCTAGAATTTGTAGAAATATTGTAAGAATATATACATATTAAGCTTTTTCTTCCACATAAACGAAAATTAATTTCTACATTTTCAACTCTTATTTCTAAAGTTTAACTTGTTTCAAATATTTGGACTTTCAAATATAGTATTAGTTATATTTATGGGGTAATAGTAAAATCATTATCATAAACATAATTAAAACTAATAAAAAAATAATTCTCAATATCATAAGTACGTATAGTATTTAAAACATCACAAAAAATAGTTGAGCCACTACGTGGCTATTCAAGTTCTGTAAATCTTAGCATTCTTTTTTTGTAGTAGCCATGAATCATCAATAAAATGCCCCAAGACATAAATATAGCTAATATTATATTTAGAAGTTTAGATATAGTGAAACTTCAGAAATATAGTTTGAAAATGTAGAAATTAAATTTTGTTTATATGAAAGAAAAAAATTTTATACATCCATTCTTGTAGAATTTCCAGAAACTTCTTTTAAAAATAACACTGATGATTGTAATTTTTTTTTCAAATTTTAGATCTTTAGAAAATGTAAATGATTGTTATACATTTACAATACAACTAATAATTACTTGTGGCATTTTTTTCTTGTGAATATTGAAAAATTGCATACCAAACTTGATATATGTGCAATTTGTATTTGTTTTGACTTGTCTATTTCTACATGTATGTTTTTTTAAACTATTTAGTGCCACCATTGTTTTGGCAATTAGAATCCTTTTTGCATTATTTTTTATTATTATTATTATTATTATTATTATTATTATTATTATTATTATTATTATTATTATTATTATTATTTGCAAATGGCAGTCATACTCTTTCCTACAACTTTGATTTATTTTTACTGTAAATTAAGAACATACTTCACTATTTGGGGGTATTTGTAATTTTCCCATAAAGAAAATTAATTACCCTTACCTAGTAATTTGATTTGATATTCTTACTTGATTTCAATTGGTAAAGTCTCCTAACCTCTCAAATAAGTTGAGAACTTGAGAATTGAGATTGATTCTAGAAATTTGAGTGTAAGAGATTGATTGTAATAAGAAAGTACTAGTGGGTACCTGTGTGACACAAGGGAGATTTTAACTTAATTGTCAACTAGGAGAGAGGGAATTGTAACATTGCTATTTGCTACATTAAAGTAGACAATGGTTTCTTAATAAGAAACTTGCAATTATAAGTACTCAAGTCTTAAAATTTATGTGCTCGGTTTTTAAATATTGCTTCAGCAAAGCATCTCATAGTTGTCCTTTATTTCACATTGAGAACTTCTAGTTCACCCGGATGGTAGGACCGTTCGGCCTAGGAACCGTCTAGGCAATCGGTTTCGTTTTATCCAAAACCTGATCCTTGGCTATAAAACATTGAACGGATCAACGACTCGTTGACCCGGATAGTCAAACCGTTGACCCATTGACTCATTCAATAGTTTTTGACCATTTTTTATTTTTAAATTTTTAAATTTTTGTTTATAAAATGAGTTGTCCGTTCGGACTGGATAGCCGAACCGTCAACTTGGAAATCGGTGGACAAAATAGTTCCATTTTCGGGTCGTTTTTTTTTAGATGTCAATAATTAGACGAAAAAACTTTGTAGTCATAGCAATGGGAAGGGTGGACATTGCGAGGGATTCCAAAACCTTGAAAGGTAAACCCAAAGTGACCTTAAACACAAAAAAATGACAGTAAATCCACTAAACTAGAAAACCAAGGAAAAAAGCAAAAAATCGAGTCCAAATTTTCGCTTTGAGACGGAGCTAAATACACATGCAATTAAAGAAAGAGATGGAGTAAATCACCTTGTAAGAAAAAAAAAACATTGCATAAGAAAACCTAAAGAGAAAACAAAAGAGAAGAAATAAAATGGACCCTAAACCATTTTGGAAGATCTTGAATAAGAAGACAAAAAAAAAGTAGAAAATGAAAAAAAAAAGAACATACCTTTGTCAAACCGCAGACGCTCGAATAAAGCCCACAACAGAAGAAACTTTGAATTGTGAAAATCAGAAAGCATAAAAAACCAAGGTTTTTGAACTGTCGTTGACCCAAATGGTTGGACTGTTCAGCTTGGGAACCATCCACCCAAATGGTTGGACCATTTAATGGTTTTTGGCCATTTTTTTAATTTTTTAATTTTTGTTGTTAGAATGGGCCATCTATTCAAATCAAACGGTTGGACCGTTGACCCAGAAGCCGGTGGCCAAAACAGTTCCATTTCAGGGTTGTTTTTTAAAACCATGTAAAAAACCCTAAAAAAGTAGAAAAAGAGGGAGAAGAACATAAAGATGGGGCGAGACATAAGCTTTGCCAAAACAAAGAGAGAGAGAGAGAGAGAGAGAGAGAGAGAGAGAGATTACTATGTGAAACTTGAGCCGCACAAGTGGGTAGGTTAATGCGTGTAATATGATTCACACGTGGGGATTACATTTACTGGACGCTCAAGGCATCCACGAATCACCATTATTTATATAAATGATTAATTTATACATTATTGGGCTTTTAAATAATTACTTTATACATTATTTAATTTTTTTTGAAGCCTACCCAGTATTTATTAAATTTAATCAAAGTTTATTATATAAATAATTACCCACAAATAAATGTTTAATTATTAACTAGTTAAGCTTTTATTGAAAGCCAGTAACGAATTAAACTTTAATGGTTGGTAAAAGTTTAAATAACTAAGTAACTCCGAAAAAATCATTTTAGGTAGTGGTGCAAATGGATCGGATGATGATCTGATCCGACCCGAAGCTCGATCATATTTTGTTGGATTTAGATATCCTACATTATTTTTTTCTTTTGTAAAAAACATGCATATATATAATAAAAATAGTTGAAAAATTACTTTTATTTTTTGTTTTTGTTCATTTACTCTTATTTTTTTCCCTTTAATAATTTATTATTTTTTTAAATCAAATTAAATCGGATCATATTCGGATATCCAACATCTTGATCAGATCTTCGAATTGTATTGAATCGAATCTATAGTGTATCGGATTGAGTTCGAATATTTATTGATTGGAATCTGATCCATTTGTGTCCCTAATTTTAGGGGTGGATAAAGTGATTAATGCAACCATACAACTTAACCAAATTTATAGGTAACAATAAAATTTTATTAAGGTAAACTCTATTGGGGAAGTTTAAGTAATTTGTACATTATTTCAAAGTTTTCTGAAGCGTACCCAATATTTAAACTTTAAAGTTAATTAAATTTAATATAAGTTAAATATAAAAATAATTGCCCACAAATAATACGTATTTAGTAATTAATTAAAGGAAATGATAAAGTAACTTAGTAAATAATTAATTAATTTACTTTATCCATATCAATTAAGTGGGTTGATTAATATAGTAAAATAATTAATTTTCGTAATGGAACTAATTAAAATTTTAATTATAGAATAATATTTAATTAATGGAAAAAATCACACAGAATAATTACATATAATTATAATATTTAATTGTTTTATGTAATTATTATATTTAATAATTTCCAAAAAAGTAAAGTATTTTAGGAAATGTTTATTAACAACATTTATTAATAACCCTGCGATTTACGGGAAAGTCCAATATCTTATATAGTTATATGAAGACAAAGAGAATGATTGGAAATGTAAGATAGATAGACCATTATATATTAAAATGATAAATAAGAAGTGCTGTGTAAAAATTTTGATCTATATAAATAAATCAATGTAATTAAGGAATCAAAACAAATAATTGAACCATGTACATTATACATGGCCCATCTCTAGAGCAGTATACATTGCAATGATACTTTGCCACTTTGTCAGTCAAAATTATGATCTTGCTACATCTCCCATATCAGTACGGATGTTCTATTCACAATAATTCTGCCCACGTATCATCGTAGTCATATATGGAGAATATCTCATCCTCCTACATAATATTATGCATGGGGAGATATTCTCAATGCATGGGGGTATAATAGAGTGTTGTAGGTTATTATGGACAGGAGATCTGGAGTCCTCCCATATGCCCACAGGCCCAACACCTTAAGCCATTAGATCCAGCCAATAAGCTTAAAAGCCCCTCTAAATCAAAGGTTACCCTTTTCTACTCCAAAATAGCCCTTGTAGACCTAAAAATTCTTTTTGGTTAAATTTTCACCAAATGTTTTCTTTAAACCTCCACCAAGTAGAATTGTGCACTTCCAAAAGTACTATGGGTACCTGTAATAAGAAAGTACTAGTGGGTACTTGTGTGACACAAGGGAGATTTTAACTTAACTGTCAACTAGCAGAGAGGGAATTGTAACATTGCTATTTTCTACAATAAAGTGGACAATGGTTTCTTAATAAGGAACTTGCAATTATAAGTACTCAAGTCTTAAAATTCATGTGCTCTGTTTTTAAATATTGCTTCAGCAAAGCATCTCATAGTTGTCCTTTATTTCACATTGAGAACTTCTAGTTGACCTGGATGGTAGGACCGTTCGGCCTGGGAACCGTCTAGGCAATCGGTTTTATTTTATCCAAAACCTGATCTTTGGCCCTAAAACATTGAATCGATCAACGACTCGTTGACCCGAACAGTCAAATCATTGACCCATTGACTCATTCAATAGTTTTTGACCATTTTTTATTTTTAAAATTTTAAATAATTAATAATTATTCATATTTTATGTACTACTTTTAATAATTTTTTTATAATACAAAAATAACAATAATTAATTTCAGTTAAGTTTATTCATCAAACTGATGAAACCAACCAACTCGATCAACTTGACTTGAGTTGCTCGGTTTTCTAGTATTTTAGGTCGGCTTTGGTTAAAAAATTTCCCAATTCGACCAAGTTGGATTAGTTTAACTTTGGCCATTTGTAAACGGACCAAAATTGAATGACCTAACCATAGATATATATTAATATTTTTTATTTTAAATATAATTTTTAATATTGAAAAGTTGAAAATTTCCCATATTTCTTGGTCTAAATTGTTTTATATCATAAATCTAATTTTTAAATTTATTTATTAATAATTGCACTATAATTTCTAAAATTAAATTTAATTTTTAAGTTTAACTCTTTTGAACCGACTGACCAAACCAAAAAATGGACCCAAACCGCTACAATTTGAATGGGTTAAATTTCACAAAAGGTCAATAGGTTTCAACTAACCAACTCCTCAACCTAACCAAGTCCGTTTGGTTGGCCAAATAGCCTACAACCGAATCGACTCAACTCACGAACACTCATAATTTTAGCTAAACTAATAGTCTTACTTCTGATAAATAAAAATAGTTTAATCTCTAATAATTATTGAAAATTTATAGCGAAAATACACAATCATTGAAAATATATTGATAATAATAAAATATAATAATTACAAAATACAATATGTACTAAAAATATATTTAGTCAATAAATAGTATAATCTCAAATAATAGTTTAATCTCTAATAAAAATTAATCAATAAGTTATAAAAATATAATAAATACAATAAGTATAATAAATTAAATTTAAAAATTTCAATAATACTAGTTTAATCTCCAATAATTATTAAAAGTTTTCTGTTAAATATCAAAACAAAATAAATTTATAAATAATCATTGAAAATATGTACATTTATCAGAAAAAATTATTGAAATACAATAAAAATTAAATTTAGTATATATAATTATATAATAAATACAAATTAAGAGTTTAAAATTATTATAAATAAATATTACTTTTTGATAGTTATTTTCCTGAATTATTATATGATATAATTGAAATTAGTTATTTACAATATTATGTAAAAATATTAAATTATTATTAATTTCAATGTTTTATTATAATTATTTTTTCTAATTTTCAGGATTTTTTTTTTAAATTTATTACATAATTTCTTTGGTTTAACGATTTAAAATATACTTATGTTAAATATTTTGTTATTTAAAATATTTATTTATTTAAATACTTAAATAATATGTAAAATATTTAATTTTTAAAATATGAATTATTTATTGAATTTAATTATCCATAAAATCTTAATTTCTACTATTATTACCTAATTTCATTATTAATTTTTTAATATATTAAATTATTATTAATTTCAATATTATGTTATAAATATTTTTCTACTTTGAAGAAATTTTTTAAATTTGTTATGTAATTTCATTATTTTAATAATTTAAAATCTAGTTATTGTAAATATTTTGTTATTTAGATATTTAAATAGTCTATAAAAATATTTATAATATTTTGTTATTTTTATTTAAAGCTATAACATATTATTAAATATTTAAAAAACATTTAAATTGATAGTCTAGAAAAACAAGTTTAAATTATTAGTACATAATTTCGTGATATATTTTGTAAGAATATTTAAATAATTCTTAATTTTTTTTAATCTAAGCTTTCTTTAGATGGATATAGATAAAAAGTAGGGAGTGGATAAATAGGAATTAGAGATAATTTATGAGAGAAACTCTCTACTAAATTAGAGATAGAACTTTGGAGATAAATAGGAATTAGAGATAATTTTGGAGAAAGTAAGGGTTAGTGGGGGAGGTAGTTTTGGAGAATATTTAGGAGAAGAGATTATTTATGTTATTGGGTAAGTGCATCTCATTGGTTGTCTTGAAAATGACAATATATATATATCGTGTGATGCACAATTTTTGTTAAGCAAAAGCTAAATAATTGAAATATATAAGAGCATGTAATTGTTTTGTATTTTACCATTTTAATTATCAATCCGATCAAACTTGACCCGAGTTGGTCAATTTTCTAGTATTTCTGATCAGATTTGCTTTAGCAATTTTCCAATCTGATCAAGTTAGGTCAATTTCAGTTTCATCATTTGTAAACCGACCCGACCATAGATATATTAATATTTTATATTTTAAATATAATTTTTTAAAACGGGAATGTGAAAAAATTCTCATATTTCTTAATCTAAATATTTTATATAATAAATTTAATTTTCAATAATACCACTATAATTTGTAAAATTTAAATTTCATTTTTAAGTTTAAGTCCATGTTAGAATGCCTCTCCTTGTTCAATAATTTGCCATCTCAATATCCTCTCTCTTCATTCCTCTCCTTTCTCATCGGGTTCTCCCTCTCCCCCCACAACTCAATTCTCTCGCTTTCTTTAACAACCTATAGTAAGACGGTCCACATCTTCATTCCTTTCATTCACTTCTATCTCTAATTCCCCTGTATTCTCTCCACTTTCACATATAAATGGGACCGTAGTTTATTAAGATTTGGTTTTTCAAATTAAACAATATTTATATCTATAGACATGATTTCTAGCAAAGAGTGGGGGAATAAGGGGAATCCGATGTTTCCTATATATTCATGGCATCTTCCATTATTGTTAAATAATCTATTCTTAAATAGTCCATAGTTAAGAAAATTGTTAAAAAATTCTAGAAAATATTCTACCAAAAATCATGAAAGAATTATTATTATTCAACTTAATAATTATTAAAAAATTATGAAAATTATATTAGGAAATTGATCTATTAGAAATTGTTTCATAATTATTTAAACAAAAGTCCATTATTATTATTTCAATAAATGATTATTCAATAAATTAGGAGAATTATTAAATCTATTCACACCTATCTAGGCCACTTGTTTGACTTCGATCATACCTAGTTTTACTTTAATTAACAACAAATGGTTTACTTTTAATTAAATTAATGTAGTTTACCATAATTACATTTACTTTGATTAGTGGTGGATAATTTAGCCTTAAGAAGTAAATAATTTATTGTCATTGTAAATAAATTTACTATACATTGCTACTAATCAATAGCAACTTCAATAATTTATTGGAAATTATCATAAAATATTGTAATTTATTATTATTTAATTTACTATTAATTAATTAGTTATAAATATTTATTAGAATTGTAGGGATGGAAATTTCCCCTATAAAATTGGGGCCCTACCCTGGCCCACCTCGAACAAGGAGAATTTTCTCAAATCTTAAATGGGGATGGGGTAGAAACAGGGTTGGGACAAGGAAAATATTTTTGCCTTATAGATGGGGTTTAATTATAATTCCATGAAACCTATGATAAATTAGTAAAATATTCATAAATTTAATATTGATTTTTAAAACATCTCTAAAATTTTCTCATATTCTTATAATCCTACGATCCAATAATTCCATTTGTAAAATACCCCAAATTGTCATAATCCAATTCCTAAAACACCCCTAAATTTGTATAATCCTATTTGTAAAATATCCATAAATTAGGAAAATCTATGATACGGGAAAGATATGGTATGGAAACCCACCCATGAATTTTGATGAATAACATTTGAATCATTATCACGTTTATCATTCTACTTTATTGGTCAATTGTTTTTCCGGTATCATATCTTTTTCATATCATAATTGAACCCATATAAATTAGATTTTCTTTAGATGATTGTCTTAGGTTGGTAAAATTTTGGAGATTGGAATGGATGATTCATTTTGAACCCGTCCTGCCACTTGAATCGGGGTGGGGATGAAATAGAATGTCTTAACTTAGGGGGCGAGGGACACGGAGGGGTGCTCATCCTGTACGTCTCACAGAGCCTACTCTAGTAAGGCTAAAAATAGCCGTTGGGATGAGAGAAGGGCAAGGATTCCTTTCCAACTTATTGTATTGTTTCGGTTTCGGTTTGGCCCCATTTTACACCTGTCAAAGAATTAGAATTAAAATTGAAGTTTGAGTTTGGGATTATACTTGATAAGGGCAAATTTTAAGTCTTATTATCAATAAAAATAATTTTTGAAATAGGATAACTTCTTTTAAAAAAATATAAAAAAAAATGTAAAAATACTGTTAATCTCCTTCCTCCTTTATACCATCAAACAAATCTCCCTACTTTGTGTCTTTATTTTCTCTTTCCTCCTCTTGTACTGGTGTTGTGAAGATTCATCGATACCAACTACTCGGTGAACCCAACTTTGTTCAGCACGGGTACACCGTCACCCTTGGCGCTGAGATAGTCGGCACTTCATTCTTGTCTACACCGTCTTCTCTGCAACTGACGCCAAGAAAAACGCCAGAGACTCCCACGTCCCTGTCCCTGTAGTTGTTTCTTAAATTGGATTATCGTTGTCATCCTTATTTTGAGAGTTTAAACATTTATTTTTTGACTGAATTTTCAAACTGCCTATTTACAAGAAGATAGTTCTTTGAGTTGTGATTCCTGAGTATTAAAAAAAATTTTCAGCTGATCTGTAAAATGAAAAGTTGCCTTTTGAATTAGAAATTCTTCCGGTGGCCGGGGTTCGGTGGGTTCTGTTGTTTATTTCTGATTTGATTTGATGAATAATTGTCATAAAAGTGTTTTGATTTGGTGAGGTATAACTGTGAAGTATTTTTAATTCGATAAAGAGAATTAGTGTCTGAATTTCTATCATTTCTTTGATATTTGAAAAAAAAAAGATTATATTATTTTTAAAATTATGTTCAAAAAATTATTTTTATTAAGAATAAAAACTAAAAATTACCTTTATCAATTATAATCCCTTCGAATTTCCGAGGTGTTTCGAAAGTGAACGCATTACTTTTTTTGGACGACATGACTTTTTCTTGGTAATGGTGAACGCATGACAATAATGTCATAGGAAATTTCCAAGAAACTGTGTATTTCGCTCAAGTTGTTTGGTGTGGAAATTTGAACGTCGATATCCGCCAGCTGTTGTTCCTTACACGACACGTACAGGTCGCTTTCAAGAAGTCAATATTTTATTTTCGTCGTGACTCGTGAGAGCATTTCTACACCGCCATAAATCATTTACCGTCCAGTAAAAATCTTGTGATCAGGTATATATATCGTTCGCCGGGTTCTTCTTATCTCTTCGCTTCTTTATATATCCTTCGCCGCTGATACTGATTTTTGCTGATGAAACCCGGTGAACCGAGAATTAGCCAAACGTATAAAACGTTTGCCTCTCGAATTCCATCTGAGGAGCTTATATTTGGAATTACTTTTGTAGCAGCAGTGACACTCGCCCAATTGCCGTTCGAGATCATAGATGGAAATCCTATTCCTACGGTTTTGTTCAAGGGTCAACCGTCCATCTTTCACGCCTTTCTCTTAGCCCTCAACTTTGCTTTCTTTGGTGCTCTTGGAACCATTTCTGTCCGTGAAAGATACTCAAAACTCGCATCATATTTTCGACAGTTCGCCGTCGTTTTTATTGCAGCGGCTGCCGGAATCCTTTTATGGGTCACAGTGGTTCCGGCTGGGTTTACGTTGATTTCATATCTTCGTAGTAGTAGTAGTACTGCGTTTTACTATACATCTGTTTGATGTCTCTCATCTAAATTTGTATGCTTTTACAAGATATTTAAATATAATTTCGTTTCCCCTTCCCCTTCTCTCTTTCCTCATGGGCAAGGAAAAATCCGATGCCAGATGAAATTAAACAGCAAAGCGATAGTTTTCAATTTCTCAAAATTGGTAGTCCCAATCTAAAATTGGTAACATGAAAGGGAAAATTTGAAGTCAGTGGAATAAAGGGAATCCGTAATCCCTAATACCTTCCCTCGCACTGGACGAGGAGAAGATTAGAGGGTAAGAGATGGGATTGCCAGGACAGAACAGTGGTGCCGCGCCTCGATCCTCCTTCAGAGCTCCTTGTGAATGAAACCAGAAACTGAAAAAGACGTCATACCGGAAAAAATCTATAACCGATCAACCCATAATAAATGCGATTCCACCTCCACTTTTCCCCATTTCTCATAAACTTACTCTGGCTTTTAAAAGCGCCTTCCGTCCTTGTTAAATAATTGCTAAGCTTAGCCCATTTGAATGGGCAGATGAACGCTCAAATCTAGAGAGGGCTAATATTAGTATAATAAATTGCGTCATTCCAGAAGGTTGGGTAATATGGATAAATTTTCAGGATTTCTGTTACAAGCGTGGGTGGCTTGCTCCGAATTCGACACCCGGGATAGGGTTGGGGAATTTTCAGGATTTCATGCGAAATATGGGCAATGGAGATAAATTTTGAGGATTTGACAAGGGGTGGGGAGTGGGTGTATTGACACGATTCCTGTTCCAGGGGGTGCATTTTTTCGGGTTAGGGTTGGGATTTTGTCAAAATTTCAATAAGTTTAATCCGAAGCCCAAATCCGAAACAGTGTAAATTTGCACCCTAGTTCCTAGTTTCAGTAAGTAGGGTTGTTTACGGGTCGGGTTGGGTTGGTTTATTGGGGTTTTCCTAACCAACCCAACCTGGTTGGGTTACTTGAGGTGGAAACTGAAACCGATCCATTGATAGGCAAAACCGACTTGGTCGGTTTGGGTCGGTTTCGGTTTTGTTCCTGTACAAAAAATGACAGAGATGCCTAGAACTAGAAAGAAATTTATTTGAGAAGATGGGAGGGTTGGAAGAGCCAAGTTCAAAAATCAAATGATGTCTTGAGTTGAGGGGGGCGGATCAAGTTAGAAAATAGAAGAGAAGACAAAAGTTATCAATAAAATAGAAAGTCAAACTGTTTTATAGAAAGAAGGCTAAAATATTTATATTTCAAGAAACTTTATAAATTCTAAACTAGGTAAAAAAGGACACATAATTCTAATTGTAATTGACAAATGGGTTGCCTATTTGGTGTAAAAGACTATAAAAACTATGATAGATACAATTTAGGTAAAAAATGACACCTAATTCTAATAGAAGACAAAAATTATCAATAAAATAGAAAGTCAAACTGTTTTATAGAAAGAAGGCTGAAATATTTATACTTCAAAAACTTTCTAAATTCTAATCTAGGTAAAAAAGGACACCTAATTGTAATTGTAATTGCCTAATGGGTTGCCTATTTGGTGTAAAAGACTATAGAAACTAGGATAAATACAATTTAGTTAAATAGGAACTACCAAACTAGAAGACTATTTGGCTCGATTCGGTTCGGGTTGGTTTATGAATTTGCCCAACCCGAAACCGATCGATGCTGATGAAAACCCGGCCGACTCGGGTTGGGTCAGTCCTGGTTGGTCGATTTGGTCGGGTTGGGCCTTCTTATGAATAGTCCTACCAGGAGGTGCTGTTGGGTTGCTATTTCTATATTTGATAATTATTAATGAAGTTAATAAAATATTAAGTTTTATAATTATTATTTTTTATTTAAGTCAATCATTATTATTTAAAAATAATATTAATTATTAAAATTATTATAAATGATTAATAAAATTAAATTTATTAAAGATATTTATTTATATTAAATTTACAATAATATTTTTTTTTTCAATTAACATTAATTAATAACAAATTTTGGTTATTTATTAATCAATAACTTAATAGTAAATAAAGTTATTCAGTTTTTTAGATTTTCTCACGCATTGCATGGTTCACGTAAACTTTTTTCAAGGTCTTCGATGTGTTGGTGTATTTTCTCAAGGGGTTTTGATGTTTAAATCATTTACTTCTTATTTCTTCTTACAACTTGTGTTAGTGCTTAAATTGAAGTTTTATATTTTTGTTTGTCTTTTGTGGTTGTCATTAGGTGTTTAAGGTTTTGGATCGTGGTTTCACTGTTTTTTGTGGTCTCTGTTGAAGTATTATCACCTTCGTTCATTCACCAGCAATTTCTTTATTGGTGTTGATTAGCCTTGATCATACTTTGCTGCTCACTTTTCTTAGGTTGTTTGTCTAGTTGGATTTGATTGGTTTTTATCAATTTTATCGGTTTAAATTCCATCCAACATTTGATTAAAATTAATTAGTGAAACTAAAAATAGCTAAAATTACAACACATTTACAATCCATTCAAAAATATTTTATAAATTACATAGATGTAATAAAAGGTAATTCTTATTATTGATAGATCATTTATTCATTTTTTATTTTTAGAATAAAAATAAATAAAAAAAGATTTATTAATAGAATATTTGAAATTAATTAAACTAAATTTTGCTAAAACTAGGAGAAAGAGTAAAATTAATAAAATTTATTTATCTTAATAGATTAGTAAAACAATAAAATAAATTAAAAATTAATGTGAAACACTAACTTGGGTAAAAGCATTTACCCATGCTCTTTTATTTTCATAAGTAAAACAATGACCACTTTAGCCATAAAAAATCCATAAGTAAAACAATGACCATTTTACCTAGTGCATGGGTACCACTTGTGAGAAGGGAGGTAAGGCTACATACGGGGGTTTCCTTGAGGGACAAAGGAAAGCCGTGAGCAGTAGGTACGCTAAATGGTAGGCCGAATGAATTGATAGATTAATTGTATCGTTATGAGTTGGACCCCTATTAATAGGGAGAAATCCCGAGGTTCTGAAAGAAATGAGCCAAAAGTGTTTGATTCCCATTAGGGAAGGGAATATTGAATTTGGTGTTAGTTGTCAAGGAACATTGCTAGGGTTTCATCACATGTCTTATGAAATATCTCAAGGACGAGCTTTCCTTTCGTTTGAGGATTCTCATAATACATGAATGCTACTTCTTTTCGTGACCTTTTTAAACCGATGTGGTGCGGATGACATCACTATTTATCTCATGTGTCCTCTTTATGCCTACGAGGCATCCTGTCACACACGTTATTAGTGACATACGTGTTTCTTTTACTTGTTTCTGACCTATGATGAGTTTGCACCTGTTGCGGTTGCACGTTGGGCTTAAGCTCATCGCAAATCCGTGCGGGTCCTGAATTCATCGCAGCTCATTTCAATTCAGGAGGTCATCGCATGTCTACACGTTTTCCGAACTCATCATAGATATGCAATGGGTTATGAATTCATCGTAGGCATTTGTGTATTATTGATTTAGCACCTTCTGTGCTCTAATAGTCTAGGTGACCATCATGTACCTACACTTACCAGAAAAAAAAAATAATTCTTTAAAATTTTCTTTAATTTCCACATAAATCTCAAAAAAGAACACGAAATTCTTGACCAATGAGAACGAAAATCCCATCGACAAACTTTCCACACTCTCAAATCCAACAGTCATTTTGTCATTTGTGTCAATAAATGGAGTTTCTATGCTTACGATTAGAAGTAGGAACATGAAAATAACGAGTATTATGATCACTGGTGTTTAACACAATACATTAACTTTTTAGCGGGATTTGAATCCACATATCTGGGACTACCCAGTTTAAATCTGCGCTGCACACGGCTGGGTACCCGCACAATCGGAAGGTGCTAAGTGTCCTTCCACACGATTTCCCCGTCAGTGCGTCTCAACTCTTGACCTGGCCTCGTTTCTTGACCCTTGCACTCCTCCATTCGAACTAATGGCAGGAACACCGACGAAAACGACCACTCCGACAAACACACCGGAGGTACTCCTCGTCCCTCTCATCTTATCCCTCTCTAACATCCTTTACATGTTTTGCTGAGTAATTTTTTATCTTTTTTTTCTCAATACAAAACACAGAAGGAAAGGAAGATCACCGGCGAGCACCCAAGTTCAGTTTTTCCCTATTCATTCTTATCTATTAGAAAAAAAGTGAATTCTATGCAAAATCACCCACATTCAAAATTAAGAATATCTATATTCAATGAAGGCCTCAAATTTTGTTCTTTTTTTACTGTTGATGGTGGGTCATTTGGCCCGGCCTCGTAGTACAGGTATACGTGGGCATGATCTTGCTCAAACAGTGACTCAGCATGACAGCGCAATGAGCGTGAGCACAACTCCCTACGGCAACTCAGCAGGTAAACTACTCGCCAAAAGCCGCCTTGCCCGCACCTCTTCCCCAGGGTTAAGGCGCTTCGGGGGGTCCTGAGTTCGGGGCACCCTGACCCCTTTTGAGACCCGAGCTCCTCCCAATGGACCTTGGGTCACTCCCAAGCAAGAACGCACCGATTCTTCTCCGGACGCCCCGATGCACAAACACCTCGGGTCGGCTAGCTCGGCATAACCGACTATAGGTGGCCCGTCACTCAAAGGACAGCCCAGCTCAGGGTAATTCGCAGGAGAGCAGTTCGGTATAACACAGGAGGGCTTCTTGCCCGACTGCCGTACCCGAAAAATCTGTGGATAGCAGGCATGTCCCCCTCGCCGCGCCTGCCACCTTTAGAAAGGCGTCCCGCACCTGACAAACACGTACCCTGCAACGACGACCCCGTGCATGCCACTTCAGCCCTGCCTGTAACGACTATGGTAGACTGACAGTGGCGGTTATACCTGCCCTGTCAGAAGTCAGAGGGCCTGAAGTATCGAAATTAAGTTATAAGGGGCTTATTCTCAAGGAACAAGGTATCTTCAATCACTTGCGCAACCTACACTCTTAGCCTTCGTTTTCCTTCTGCTTCTTGCACACAATACTAACTTAAGCATCGGAGCGTTCCCACCGGAAAACCCCCCGGGAGTTCTTCCTCTTTCCCCTCGTTTCAGGTACCTCTCAGGAGCCACGCGAGTGCCAGCTAGGAGTGACCGGATTGCGCTACATCATTTGGCGCCATCTGTGGGAATCGCTTCAAAAGGCCTTTCTCTCTAATCTCTTTCAGTTCTTTCCCTCTTTGAAACAATCGAACGTTCATGGCTTCATCTAGCAACGTCGGACGAAACACGGAAATGGATAACTCTTGGGAACAACCCTAGCTTCCTACTATCTGTATCAGACAGTTCACCGCCCCCCTCTCAGTGGACGGAATCCCCATCTTGAATGTGCCTCTCACAGTGGCACCTATCGTCGCCCCACTCCCTAATACAGTCGGAGCGATGTTCGCCGAACCTTCGGTTGTGCCCTTAGAGGCCAACCCGAACCAACTAGAGGACTTGATGCAGTGCATGCGGGCCAGGCAGGCCCAAATGCAACAGTTCCAACAACTTCAGCTCTATCAACAACACGTACTGCACCAGGTCTCCCAATATCAGTATCAGCAGTAGTTCCCCCAACTGCTTCAACCTCAGCTTCGGCAGCCTCAGCTCCCGCCTCAGTGCCCAGCCTCGCAGCAAGCCAAGTCTCGCCACCAGAATAAGCACCACTCCGGCCAAGGAGAGGCCCCTCGCGGCAGACGGGAGAGACCGGATAGCCCGATCTCGCCGCGGGCATCACCTCGACAGTTGAAGTTTGGAACCCCGATCCTTGAAAACCGGTTCGAGATCCTGGCAACGGATTCCAAGCAAGACCCCTCTGTCCATAGCCATCACCAGCAGACCGGGCTACTTCCTGCGCAAACCATTTCGAACAGCGCAGAGGTGAGCAGCACGAACGCCGAGCCCACCAAGAGGCAAAGACGCCACCACCGAGCTCGGTGATCCGTCACCTGCGATTTACCTGAGCTCATGGGCAAAGAAGAGGTATGCTCGGCTGAGGTCAAAGCTCCCCACCTCTCAGTTCCATCCCCCTGTCTTCCGAACTCCTGGCAGTCCCGATGCCCAAAGTATTCAAGCTCCCTCCACTTGACAAGTACGACGGGTCGTTTGACACGAATGATCATGTAGATGCCTTTTAGTCACAGATGCACCTGGCGAGAGCCAATGAGTCGTGCATGTGCGTGGCCTTCTTCACCACTTTTAGAGGAGCCACCGACACGTGGTATCGGAATTTGGCACCTGCGTCGATAAGAAGTTGGGCGTAGTTCACACAAACCTTCACGTCCCACTTCGTCACCAGCAAACGGTGCCTGCGAACTGAAGAAAGCCTCCTCAGCATAGTGCAAAGAGAAGAAGAGTTCATCAGGGGCTATATCAAACGGTTCAACGATGCTTGTATGCAGATACCACGCCTGGACCCCGCCGTACGCCTTGCAGCAGCCAGGAAGGGCGTGACACACAAAGAGTTCAAATGGCACATGGTTGTCAACTAGCCCACGACCATAACCGAGTTTCTGAAGCTTGCGGACAAGTTCATAGCCACCGAAGAGGAGATCTACCAGAAGGGCAACGGCGCACCCGAAAAAAGAAAGAGAGAAGGAGAGCCTTCCAGTCAAGGGAACAGTTGAAAGAAAAAGGAAACTGTTCGGGGGGCAAAGCCGGATCAATTGTTCCGAGCTCCTGTAGCGGACCGAGCTGATTACATCCCATAGAACGCGAAGCGAGCCGAAATCCTGATGGCGATCAAGGATGCTCCGTACGTGAAGTGGCCACCCCGTCTGAGGGGGAATCCCAATGAAAGAAATAAGTCTGTAATGCAATTTTCACAAAGATCACGATCACAGTACTGAGAGTTGCTAAAACCTCCGCGACGAGATAGAGGAGCTCTTCCATCGCGGATACTTAAAAAACTTTGTACAAAATAATAATAACAATAGTAATATAGCGGGTTGACAAGGGGAGCATGGTAAAGATGCTCCCGAGTCCAGCAGTAGGCCGATCGAACAACCGCAGAGGCAGCCTCCGGAGGAGAGGCCAGTTCGGGGGACCATCCATATGATAATGGGAGGTTCGATCGTTGCGGGTTGCACTTCAGCAGCAGCTCGGACGTCAGTTCGTGAGGCCACCTGGGAAGAGTAGAACCCTCCAAAGCGGCCAAAGACGGGAGACCCAATTTTCTTCATAGAAGACGATGCACGAGGGGTCCACTACCCCCACGATGATGCGCTCGTTATAAAACTAAGAATCAACGACTTCGAGGTCAGGCGCGTACTCGTTGACTCAGGCAGTTCCACTGAAATTCTTTTCAAAGCTGCGTTCGACTAGCTTCAGTTGCAGAGAAGCGACCTAAAGCCTACAGACACCCCTTTAGTGGGCTTCAGCGGAGAAAAAGTCCGTCCCCTTGGGAAAGTAACAGTACCTGTAGAGGTCGGCACATGACCTTGTGTCGTCAGATTCGAACACAACTTCCTGGTGGTCGCGATCTCCTCCCCCTACAATGCCATAATAGGTCGACCGATCACCCATGTCCTACGGGCGGTGGTCTCCACTTACCATTTGGCTATGAAGTTCCCAACAGACTTCGGTGTGGGAGTAGCGCGGGGCGACCAGCTCGAGTCCAGCAAGTGCTATGTTGCCATCCTGATGGGGAAAACCAAGGTGGCCGACGACCTCGAACTGGAGCGACCCACGGAGCAAGGCGAAGAGCGAGCCGCGCCCACGGAAGAAACAGTCGCGGTCTCAGACCCAGCTCGGATGCTTCAGATCGGCGCTTCTGTCCAGGAACCCCTACGACCGAACTGGTAAGTTTCTTACTTCCAAATTTAGATATTTTTGTATGGTCTGCGGCAGAGATTCCCGGTATAGACCCCGACCTTATAACTCACAAGCTGAATACTGACCTTGTAGTTAGGCTCGTTAGACAGAAGAAACGCAACCTAGCCCCGAAGCGATGGAAAGCGGTCGACGGGGAGGTCGAGAAGCTCCTCGTAGCTGACTTCATAAGAGAAGTCCGCTACCTGAGCTGGGTAGCCAACCCCGTCCTGGTAAAGAAGGCCAACGGCAAGTGGCGCATGTGCATCGATTACACCGACCTGAACTGGGTTTGCCCGAAAGACTGCTTCCCGCTCCCCAGAATTGACCGTTTGGTGGATGCGACCTCAGGGCATGAGTTGCTAAGTTTCTTGGACGCCTATTTGGGCTATAACCAAATCAAGATGGACCCGGTGGACGAAAAAAAGTCTACCTTCATCACGGAATTCGGCATGTACTTTTACAAGGTTATGCCCTTCGGTTTGAAAAACGCAGGGGCAACCTTTCAAAGGATTGTAAATAAATTGTTTGCGCTGATAATCGGCAAAAAAGTAGAATGCTATGTAGACGACATGGTCATCAAAACTCGATTCTCACATGAATTAATACAAGACTTGCAATTTGTTTTTGAAATTTTGCGTAAGTTTAATATGAGATTGAACCCAAAATATTTGGGGATATATCGTTAACCAGCGCGGCGTTGAAGCCAACCCGGATAAGATTAAACCCATTTTAGATATGAGACCTCCCCGTAAGTTGAAGGAGGTTCAGAGGTTGAATGGCCGCAAAGCCGCCCTGAGCCGCTTCATGTCCAAATCCGCGGACCGCTGCCTGCTATTCTTTAAGGCAATCAAGAGCAAAGGGTTCGAGTGGACCCAAGGCTGTCAGCTCGCATTTGACGAGCTCAAGAAATACCTCTTTAGTGTGCCGATCTTAACCCGGCCCGAGGAGGGTGATATTTTAGGACAATACCTCTTGGCAAGCGACGAAGTGGTCAGTTCGGTACTAATAAAAGAGGTAGATCGGGTTCAACGACCCATCTATTATGTCAGTAAGGTATTGCAGGGAGCAGAGACGAAATACCCAGAGATAGAAAAGCTATCATATGCACTGGTAATTGCAGCTCGGAAGCTCCGCCCGTACTTCCAGGCTCACTCTGTTATCGTTCTCACCGACAAACCTCTGAGGCAAGTCTTACTTAAGCCCGAGGTCTCTGGTCGGTTGACGAAGTGGGCCGTTGAGCTCAGCGAGTATGACCTCCAGTACAAGTCGCGAACTGCCATTAAGGCCCAAGCCTTAGCAGATTTCATCGTCGAATGCACATTCAGCTCTGAAGCCCCCAGGCCGGTTGAGCACGGGGCTCCCAACTCGGGTGAGCCCGAAGCTCCCAGGCCGGTCGAGTCCGAGCCCTGTGAGGTAGAAACCAGTGCGACATCTCTTCTACTTCGGTCAAACCCGAGCTGGGATAAGGAGCCCTGGATCCTTCACGTAGATGGTTCTTCGAACCAGCAGGGCAGTGGAGCCGAAATAGTTCTGCACGGCCCAAGTGGCACGAAACTGAAGTACGCGCTAGACTTCGAGTTCACGGCATCTAACAATGAAGCGGAGTACGAGGCGTTGATAGTTGGACTAACTCTAGTTAGAAAAGTAAAAGCCAAGCACATCGTTATCAACAGTGACTCCCAGCTTGTGGTCAACCAGGTCACCGGTGAGTATGAAGCTCGCGAGCCAACCATGATCGCCTACTTAGCCAAAGTCAGAGAGGCCCTGCTCTACTTCCAGTCACACTTTATCAGACAAATCCCTAGGTCAGAGAACACTGAGGGTGACGCCCTGTTCAGGTTAGTCAGCACCAACAACATCACCATGAGAACCGTGTACTTAGAGGACCTGTCTCGGCTTTGCATTCTCAAGGGGGTAGAGGAGGTCGCTCCCGTCATTCAATCAGAGCCGTGTTGGATTGACCCGCTCGCGAGCTTCTTGCTACACGGGTCCCTCCCGGAAGACCGCAATGCAGCTAGAAGGGTGCAGTGCCAGGCAACCAAATATGTCATGATAGACGAACAACTATACCGGAGATCCTACACGCACCCTTACTTGCGTTGCTTGCGACCTAGCGAAGCCAAGCTCGTACTCCGCGACACCCATGAGGGTCTGTGTGGTGGGCACTTGGGGGGCAGGGCCCTCGCCCAAAAGGCACTTCGACAAGGGTATTATTGGCCAACAATCAAGGCAAACACTATTGAGCTCGTCAGAAAATGTGACAAATGTCAGAGACATGCCAATATTCACCACCAACCCGCTGCCGACCTCAAGTATTTCACCAGCCCGTGGCCCTTTGCGCAGTAAGGCATCGATCTACTCAAGCCATTCCCACCAGCAACGGGTGGAAGGAAGTTCTTAGTAGTGGCAGTGGACTATTTTACCAAGTGGGTAGAAGCCGAACCCCTCGTGACGATCACAACCCAAAATTTTCAAAACTTCTTTTGGAAAAACATCGTGTGCCGCTTCGGATTACCTCGGGCATTGATATTCGACAACTGCAAGCAGTTCGAGGACATCAAATTTCAAGACTGGTGCCGAGACATGGGAATCCAACAGAATTTTACTTCAGTCGCGCACCCTCAAGCAAACGGTCAGGCAGAAGTCACGAACAGAGCCATACTCCGCGGACTAAAGGCACGGCTGGACCGAGCTAAAGGATTGTGGGCAGATGAACTACCTAGTCTCCTATGGGCCTACGGACTACAGTGAAAACCGCCATGACAGAAACACCCTTCAATCTCACATACGACACCGAAGCAGTGATCCCCACAGAGATCGAAGTACCTACGCTGTGACTTGAAGTATACAGTGATCAGACAAACGAAGATGAGCTACGTACCAACCTCAATCTACTCGACGAAGTAAGGGACCTCATGTACATTAGGACCGCAGCCTACCAGTAGAAAGTAGCTCGGTACTATAACGCTAGGGTCAAGAAGCGTCCTTACCGACTGAGACGAGTGCTTAGGGAAGAAACATACGAGCTCGAGACCCTCGAAGGGAAACAAGTACATCGAGGATGGAATATTGTTAACCTAAGACAATATTATCTGTAAGAATCGAGCAGGACACGAGCCACTCCCTAAGCCTTAGGGCCTGAATACTGAGCTAGCATGACCTCGGCACAACAGGACCCAGTCACCTCTATGGCATGGGCAAACCTCGAGAGTGGGCCACGAGCCACTCTTCCAGCCTAAGGGCTAAAACGCCGAGCTAATGAAAAGACATCGGCAGCGTACAAGACTTAGTCGCCTCATCAGCATGAACTAAGTACTTACAACGCCCAAAGTGCAGGCGGTTTGGGCACAAACCTTGTAACGAATAGCCCGCCCTGGAATGCAACGAGTTGAACCCGTTAAGGACAACCGATGTCAACTTAACCCGAGTGTAGACAGGTCAGGCATGTACCCTACTTTGTCATTCACTTCGGGTGCGCAACTCTAATAGCTCGGGTGTTGAGATCGCCTTAGCAAAGATAAAGAGTGTACACCATACTTAGGAGAAAAAGAAGAACTTTCATTACACCATACTAAGCAAAGATAAAGAGTGCACAAGAAAAGGACTAGTGCCACTTCAGCATGGGAGAAATTCCGGAACGGACTACGAATCCCTCCGAAAGCCTAACGGTCACAAAATGCCAAACTGACAAAAACCTGTTTATCTCTAACCCTTAAGGTAAAGACGGCTCGGGTATGAACCCTACGGCGTTTACACCCCTACTGCTCTTACACAGCTCGGGTAACCTATACATTAAATTGACCAGCTCGGAGTCCACTCACACTTAGAAGTATTTTTGCACTCAGAGATACTCGAAAGAAACTATATTTCATTAAAAAGAGATTTCAGGTATAAGAATTTTCACCCGAGCTCAAAGGCTCAGGATAGTACATTCACCGTTCAGAAAGAGAAAAGAATAAGTTACAAATATAAAGAGCAACCTATTTCAGGGGCTCACCGCCTCTAGAAGGGACCCCCTCGGGGACAGTATCTGGACTGGCATCCTCTGCTCCATTTTTGACACCCTAATCCTCGGAATCGGGGTCATCTTTTGACTGACGCACGATGTCGTCAGTAATCCACGAAGTAGTAATGGCACTCGTGTCCAGCTCGGGGTAGAGGTGCCTGATCAGCCACCGACTGAGCTTGAAGCCCTTACGGTAGGCCTCCGTCATCACGTCGTCGAATCTCGAAGAGTTGACGTAATCAATGACGACTTGGGTCTGGGCCTCCTCGAGAGCACCCTCGAAGATTGCAGCCTTGTCCCTTATGTCCCCCTGGAGGTACTCCACTTCATGCTCCAGTTTCCCCTTCGCCTCCTTGAGGCCTTGTACCTCGAGCCTCAGGGCATCCCGCTCAGCCATGAGCCTGCTCACCTCGAGCCCTAAGGCCTCCTGACTGACCTTGAGGCTGTTCACTTCGGCCCTCAACTTGTCTTTGTCTCGAGCCAGCTCCCCCTCTCTAACATTAACACCTCGATGAAGCTCTTTTGAGCCGAGGCGTCACTCTCCAAGCGGTGAACCTGACAACGAGCTGCCCTCAACTCCGTATGGGCTGCACGAGAGGAATTCTCAACCTCCAGAGCCCGTCTCAGATGTCGATCTGATTGGAGGGTCAAGGCGCGAATGGTGGAGTTCACCTGCAAAAAGGAGAACCGGTTAAGAGGGAGACCAGCAAAAAAAAGAAAAAGAAAAAAAAGGAAGAAAAAGAAAATAGAAAGGGGACTCACCAGCATAGTATGTGTGGCAGCTCGGGCGCCGAGCTGACCAGGAGTGAGTTCGGCCCACTCGCTGTCCTCCCCCGAGTATGCAACCAGCTTACTCTTCTTCAGGCTGCACTCGGGGTTCAGGACGGTTTGGCTCCCCTGACTCTCCGAGCTGGAAGCCATCATCTCCACATCGTGAGTGGAACTCTCGGAGGTCTCGGCGGCAGCTTCGGTAGGATGAGCCCCGGCAGCAGCAGCGTTAGCCTTTGCAACGCTTTCTCTGGAAAGTCTGGTGGGCTTGGCAGTAGGTTCCGGCATCACCTTGGGCCCCTTAGGCACAACCCCCTCTACCAAGTCGATGACGGGCGCGGCTGCCACCTTGGGCCCCAAGGAAGAAGTCTGCGAAAGTTGGGGCTCGGCTGAAGCTTGCGGGGACCCAACGCGCGCATTCTTTGCTACGCCTTTCTTCCTCTTCATATGGTGGAAGAGCTTCTAGTTGTCTATTTTCTCCGCCTCCACAGAACCTATAGTGAAACACGACATCAGCAAACCAAAGCAAATATATGAACGGAAAGCTGAAGTGGGGAAAACCTACCCGGGCTCAAGCTCACTGGGACGAGCTTCTCCTCAGAAGTGAAGTCTTTATAATGCAACCCGTGCTGAGCTAGTGACTGGAGCTCCTTCTTGGTCTTTGCCTCTAGGATGGCACCAGGGTCTTGAACGGCTATCCTCCAATCGGTGGGGAAGGGCCACCCCGTACTGCTCCGAACTATGAAGTATCTCGCTTCCAAGCTTGGACTTTGCTCGGGAGCTTGTGCATGAGTTTGAAACCCGGGCGGGGGGACAGGTAATAGGACCGCCTATGCCCGGGGAGAGCGCCCGAAGCGCTCTTCTTTATAGCCAAAATTGTACTGAGAACATCTAAATCTATAGAGAGTGAACGGTCAAAGCAAAGAGAAATGGACCCCACCACATTCCGTATGGAGTTCGGGTTGAGTTGGTCCAGGGTGATGTTAGAGTGTACCAATACCTCAACGATCAAAGGGTGAAGGGGATGTCTGAGCCTGACTATCAGTTGTTCCCTGAAGATCACGATCTCGTTGGGACCGTGCTCCCATGAGAAGTTGCCGGTGGGAAGACTATATGAGTACTCCTTAGGGAGGCGGAACCTCTGTATGAGGTCCTGAAGCCTCTCCAAAGTCATTATGGAAGGCCTGAACTGATCTGGTTACCGACCTCGGTGGGAGGAGGACATCAGATGACCCGAAGCCACCCGTACTTTGGATGGCTGGGCAGTAGAGGAGACACCCCGAGCCGAGGTACCTACCTCGGGCTCGTCGATGAGACTGTCTACACTAGACGACATACCGAACTAAAAGAAAGAAACAAACTAGATGGGAAAAGGAAGCTCGGGAGGGCTCACCAAAGAAACACAACCGGACTGGAAGAACAGAACGAACTGGAGGACCTGTGCTAAGAGACCCCTGGCGCGAGCTCAAACGCTAACGATGAAAGCTTTGTGGCGAAGAAAATGGCCAAGGGATCCCCTATTTATAGCCGCAACCGTGGGTTCATCGAGGCGAAAACGATTTAGCGCGTTTTTGACGTCCGCGAAGTCCAAGTCGCGTGAAGTCTGTGCATAATCTGGACGCGACTCAAATCTTTTTTCTGTCGAACCGGGCGCTAGACCGGTACAGCTAGACAGAGCGCGTGACAAAGCGTCATAAATACCGATGCCAAATCCACCAGGCGCGTCATGACCTCGCCGCGCTGGGTCACCGCCGCCAGCGCACGGAGTGGGGGCAATTGATGGAGGGTGATTTGGCCCGACCTCATAGCACAGGTACACGTGGGCGTGACCTTGCTCAAACAGTGACTCAGCATGACAACGCAACAAGCGTGAGCACAACTCGGAGGAAAGTCCCACCGAGTTCAGCACGACAACTCGGTAGGTAAACTACTCGCCGAAAGCCGCCTTGCCCGCGCCTCCTCCCCTGGGTTAAGGTGCTTCGGGGGGTCCCGAGTCCGGGCACCCTGACCCCTTTTGAGACCCGAGCTCCTCCCAATGGACCTCGGGTCACCCCTAGGCAAGAACGCACCGATTCTTCTCCGGACGCCCCGAGGCACAAACACCTCGGGTTGGCTAGCTCGGCATAGCCGGCTACAGGCGTCCCATCACTCAAAGGACGGCTTAGCTCAGGGTAATTCGCAGGAGAGCAGTTTGGTATACCACAGGAGGGCTTCCTGCCCGACCACTGTACTCGACAAATCTGTGGACAACAGGCATGTCCCCCTCGCCGCGCCTGCCACCTGTAGAAAGGTGTCTCGCACCTGACAGACACATACCCCGCAATGACGGTCCTGCGCGTGCCACCTTAGCTCTGCCTGTAACGGTTGTGGCACTCTTAGCCACGGAATTCAGTTATAAGGGGTTTATTCTCAAGCAACAAGGTATCTTCAATCACTTGCGCTGTCAGAAGTCAAAGGGCCTGAAGCAATGGAATTCAGTTATAAGGGGTTTATTCTCAAGCAACAAGGTATCTTCAATCACTTGCGCAACCTGCACTCTTTGCCTTCATTTTCCTTCAGCTTCTTGCACACAATACTAACTTAAGCATCGGAGCGTTCCCACCGGGAAACCCCCCGGGAGTTCTTCCTCTTTCCCCTCGTTTCAGGTACCTCTCAGGAGCCACGCGAATGCCAGGTAGGAGTGACTGGATTACGCTACATCAACTGTTAAAATAAGATGAATCCTATTTTGTGCAAAATAATAATAATAAATACAATAATCCATATTCAAGTAAAGCGCCAAAATATTGATTTCTAGTGATCCAATACTCCGATCGCGTAGATCAATTGATGCTCACCTACATTGGCGATGGAATCAGAGCCTGGCGAGAGAACACTCACAAGGGAACACCAGATCATCCTCCTCCGAAGCAAGCGCTTCCCCGAGGATTACAGCATGCGAATGTAAAATCTTCCCAACGCTGGTGGAATCGCAAGGATTCAACATACCAGAGAAAGTTCGACGTCTTTAACTTCTTGGCCCGTCCGGCGTGGCCATCGAAAACAAAAAGTTCCTCCCTGGAGCAGAAGTAGAAAAAGAGCGACTGGTGAGTAAAAGGTTGGAGGAGAGAAGTGGAGACTACTGGCAAACGGGGAATACCTCCAGTGTGTATACCGGAACGGTCTTCGTCGCCGAAGTTCTTGCTGTTAGCTCGGGTGTAGGAGTGCAGAGGTCAAAGTTAGATAGAGGTGGGCAGGTCGAGAGTCGAGAGTCGAGAGTAGCGGGAATTTGGAGCTAACAGCCGTCCCATTAGCTCCACGCACACTGAGGGAGGAAAATGTTTGAGAGGACACTTGGACTTGGTGCCTTATGTGTGGCATTTGTGGGGCGCAGATTTATACTGCAGTTAACATGCCAACCGAGCCACCATTCGATTGGTATCCTTTTGCCAGTTAATCTTCGGTATTTATAGGGGAGGCTGGGTCATGACGCAGCTTATGTTGTTGAAGTAGTTTTCTAGGGGAGGCTGGGTCATGTTGTAATTGAAGCAGTTGGTTCTGAATTTGTGAAATTTGTATTGTAATTGAATTGATGGGATCCTGTTTAACAGCATCTAGTTTTTGTATTAAAGGACCATCAACAGAGCGAGTTCACATCTGTGCCACACAATGCACCTACGCCGTGTAGTGGGAATATCTCCCGATGATAATATCAGACTCGATGATGTCATCTTCTGGAGATGTTTTTAATACAAGGCGGGGATGCGGTGTGGGACGTTGTGGGGGTGTTTTATCGTGGGGCGTAGATCTGAACTTCAACAGAGCACCGTGCCATATCAAAAGTGTCATGAAAGGATGGGTGGTCAAACCAAAGCGCCTCATCAAAACGCTAGTGTCTGTTTGGCTTGCAGTCAGTATGGGAATCAAAATCAGAATCAAAGGCCTCGTTTGGCATCATTTCAAAGAATCAATTCTCTTAGTATGAGAATGGTATTTGATAGAGAGAAGCCACCAATTCTATTTTGAATGAGGATGGCTTTTTCGCTCCAAAAATTGGATTCTAGGGAGTGAAAAACTTTCACTTCTTGGTTGGGTGGCAAATGGGTGGAGTGGGTTGGATTAGACAAAGGTTGAATATCAACCCACCCATATTCATCCACCAACCCATCATGACCCATTACCAATCTTTGTTAAAGTACTTTCATAAAAGTACTTTCATAAAATCACTTTTATGAAAATGATTTTATGATTTCATAAAAATACTTTTATAGAAATAATTTTAAAAAAATACTTTCATAAAAGTACTTTAATCACATTCACTATTTGCTCTTTTTTCATTCATTCTACCTCGTGGGTAAAAATTACGAAGACTATCACATTCACTGTTTTCCTCTCCCAATCATTCCATCTTTAGAGACGTATCTTTAACAGTAACATCACCTTCTCCTATGTCGTGGTGGTTGGTCTCTCCGTAGGCATTTGTTTGCTGTCTTTCATTTTTTTCTTATCTCGATCTTTGTTCGAAAGACAAAAATTTCATGTTTTGTTTGATATTCTTTTTTCCAAAAAATCTAGAAATCTCAAAACCATCGAGTTTTCTACTCGTTCGTTCACAGGTATAAACCTCTTATTACTTGAAGATAGAATATTATTTTTTTTATGGAGCACTTCCTAGCGGTTCATTGAAGCCGGTGGTCAACTTCCATATATTGTTTTCTTTGTTTCCCCCTATTTGCGTCGTTTTAAGTCTCACTGAAGTTATTGAAACTGAAAACGATGGGATTCCAATTCTTAATGTGATTGTGTTGTTCAATGTTTAGGGTAGATTTGATAAATCCTAGTTTCACCTTTTCCACTCTCTTAAGATTCATATCTATTGCTTTCTGCCCCTCCCCTGACTACATTGCTTCCTCTTCAAACATCTCATTTTCTTGAATCACTCATCAATGCAAACGGGATTTCCTACTCAATGATTTATTCTCATAATTTGTTTGGTTCAGACAGAAATAAGAATGAAAATTAAAATCAACAAGAATGAGATTTCATTCCTAAGGGAGGGACAGTGAATGATCATTCCCTCAAATGGGGATTCCAATTTCATCAAACTAAACAGTTGAAATCTGAATAACATATTCCAATTCCGGAGACCTATTATTCCCACGAACCAAATGGACCTTAGTGTTGCTTGTCCTCCATTCAGAAAATAACTGAAGTAGAATTGGTGCGTGATCGCTAGCTGATGCAAGTAAATGGTGGATTGAAGCATTACGGAACAACTGAATCTAATAAACTGATCGACCCAAGAACACTATCTAATCTCATCTCTATGGGGGGACTGCTGGACGATGATTATGCCAAGTGAAGTGAAAGGAGACCCATGATCGATACATCAAGGTCTGAAGAAGCTATGATAGGGGATGGGGTGAAACCGCCACTAGTCTTTTCTTCCATGCTTGTGATGAAATTCAAGTTGCCCATGATTGAAACACCAAGGTCCTGACTCCTAAGAATCAGATCACGAAGATAACTGTTGCGACTAGACCTGTTCATGGGCTGGGTGGCCTGACGGGCCGGCCCGGCCTCTGGATGGGCTTGAACAGGCTTTTTGGCCCGCGGGCTTAACCTCGGGCCAAAAAGCCCGACCCGCATAAAATTCGAGTCGGGCTCGGGCTTTGCCAAAATAGCCCGGCCCGACCTATAGTGAAACCTAAGTAAAATCCTTATGTAATATCCATTTGAATAATTTTTTTTGATTTAAGAAGGTTGTTGATTCACTTGTAGGCCCATTGTTCATTTAAATAGGGAAAAAACATCTGAATTAAAATAGATAATATCCATTTGAATAGGGAAAAATTCGAATTTCTTTTATTAGGTCGGGCTTTGTGCTCGGGCTCGGACTTCGGGCTTTTTATCAGGGTCGGGCTCGGGCCCAAGTTGTAGGCCCGTTGGTCGGGCCGGGCTCGGGCTCGGGCCTAACATTTTTCTGTTAATCAAGAGTAAAAGCCCAGCCTGAGCCCAGTCCAGCCCATGAATAGGTCTAGTTGCGACCAGTAGAAATGGGTTGCGCATAAAAACAACATATATATATATACACCAAAAAGCAAGCCATGCATTGAGAAATTTGTGCAAAAATATATAATGAGAAGATGCCGCTAGCCTATTGGTCACTGCTTATGTATTTGGGATTTGCTCCTCACAACACATTTGCTTGTGATTGCTGTGAGCTCGAGGATGGTGTGAGGAGCGATTTATCGTGAGGAGAGTAGATCTGATTTCGTCTCATCTGCAACAAGCAAGAGAACTTGGCAACTGAGCCTTCAGTTGGTGGGCTGGATTTTTTAATTTGGTCACGATGATTCCAGCACAGGGAAATTTATAATGCGGGAAAGACATGATATATGGTATGGAAAAAGTTATGATCAATCAAAACTCAATCCATGAATTTTGATAAATAACACCTGATTGAGCACACGTTTATGATTTACCGTCTTGCCTCAAGTAGAATCATATAAAAATAGTCAGTATTTGTATTCAATCGGGTAAATTTTTACTAAGGCTTGAGGTCATGAACTATTTGACAAATATTTAAGGATCCCTGAAATTTCAAAGCCTACTGTTTTTGTAAATTTGAGTTTCATAAATCAAGTCTAAGCAGTTCAATTGAACGGAAAAGACTATTTTGCCCTTATCACTATTTTTTACATTTTCCTTTTTAGTTACTTAGTCTTCCATTCCACTGAAGAATTTTATTTCTTAATTACCATCAGAAAGTAGGGGTGTAAATGGATCGAATTCAAATCAGATTATGCAATATCTGAATTCGAATCGGATTAAAAAATTTGATATCCGAATTCAGTTCGATATCTGATAGATATTAAAAATTAATATTTGATTCAGTTCGAATTCAACTAATTAATTATTTTAGGTAATTAATAAATATTTTAGTTATATAAATTATTTATATAATTTAATTAATATATATATATATATTATAAAACATTTAAAAATTTTATATATTATATATAAGAATTAAATAATCGATCCAATTTGGATATTTATTGAATCAAATCAGGTTATATCTAATTTTGAAACCCATTAGCTATTCGATATAAATAATAAATACAATATCCAAATTTGTCCGATTAAATATTCGAATTATCCGAATTGATTTGATTATATAGAATTTTGAATTCAAAATCCGATTTTCGAATACAGTTGATGCGAAGATCGCAGTAAGAAGAGGAATAACGCTGCTATATGAACCCACACATACTCGATATCTCTTTGGTCTGAGAGTCAAAGGCAGGGTTGTCACTCAGAGAATTGACCAGGACCCGCACAAATGGTTCTTTACAGTATGGGCCATGAGGTTGGCATTCTGTATATATATGGCTCGTGATCTGGTTTATAACATGTTCGACATCAGTCCCCACCCTTGGTGGTTGCAAATTCGATTCACTAAGCTGACCTGCTGGGAAGTATGAAACCAGCCCAGATTTCCCATCTGTCGTTCACTTTCTCACGGATGCTGGTAGAAATGAAAATTTGACGATTAAGTTTGATGAATTGGAAGAGAGGTAAAAATTTTATGAGTGGATTCATTTTCACGGAGCGTTCAAACTCTCCATTGCCACAGCTCTTCAATTGAATGATTGAACGAGATAGATACTCCATCAGCATCAAGTGTTCAGGTAATTAAAAAGGAATATAATAACAAGAAAAAAGGAAAGAAATGCCTCTATAAAACATCCCATCTGTCGTACGAGATTTATTAATGGTTCACCGCCTCAATCATTATACCCTGGAGCTATTTCTTCTATGACCAGCCTCCTAGCTCTGTTGATAGTGAGGAAGCTCAAGTAGACATGCTCCTCGAGTTCCTCTAGCTGCTCCCGGAAACAAGACTCGTGGGTTTCAAAGTCATTTACAACCACCTCCAATATCTGCCTATTCCGGCTCTGCGCACACATTTTAGCTATCGCCTTTCCATGCTCTATCTCGTCATTCAACCTCTTCACAAGCCGGCTGATTGTGTCCATGTCCCCATTTAGAATAAATATCCCCCTCGCTGCTGCATCAAGCTGTGCATCCAGCCTTGCGAGCTTGCTTCTCTTCAGCCCAAGCCAGTCACACTTTAACTTCTTCATGAAAGCCAACATCCCAGCAGCTGGTATTGCCGCTATGCCGATCAATGTGTGCACAGCAAGGACTATGGCTCCAAAGCCAAGTGCAGCACAAGCGATAACGAGGCTTAATCTAGCAGCCTTCTCGCTTAAGCCCATCAGCTTTTCTCTTCTTACTATCTTTCTACGCTTTGACCTTAGCCGCTTGAGCAACAGCCTATATCGGTCATGAATCAGACGGAATTGCACCGGGCTTGAGCGAGAGAGCGGGTTGTCGAGCTTCGCAAATGAGTCGAGTTCACGGAACTTAATTCGACACTGATCATCAGTGTAACTGCTATAGTCAGCTGGTAGCGTTTCGGTCAGGCTGATGATCCTTTGAATGATACAATAGTTGATGCGTGTTTGATTGATTCTCTGCAGAAGGAACTCGCATATCTTGCATGCTTCAAAGCTGCCGTCGAAGTAATCGATGAGAAGGAAGTGGAGTTCAGAGTTGTCGATCATCTCGGCTACGAGTTCTTGCGGAGGTTCGAGCAAGAAATCGGAGAGACGTGAGTAGGAACGTGAAGGAGACAAGGGGGAGGCTCTATCTTGGTTTGTGGATTGAAGTTGATCTTTAACTTTGCTGCATATGTCTATAAAAGACTTGGTCCTGAAGGCTTCCATGTATTCCTCATTTACGCTTAACTTGTTTCGCACGCGACCAACTTGTTTGATTGAAGATCCGCCTAAGAAAATCACAAGGAAAAACAAAGAGAGAAGGAGACAAATCAGAAACGGAAACCTTACAAACCTCGACCTCGAGGGCTTTATCTCTCTGCACTTGTCCTCTATTTCCCATCATCCAAGACTTCAAAACCCTGTGAATCTAGTGGATCAAAATCAGAAACAGAGCTTATTAATCTAGAGGCTTTCGGGAGCTTTCTCTTTATCTCTCTCCAGACCAAAAACCCATGTAGATAATCTCAAATTTAGGACCTTGCATGTTTGACAATGCCTACTATGAATCAGCTACAAAAATATAAACCGTCCCAAAACCCAAAGAAATCCATATTAAGAAGCCAAAAACAACAAATCTCCATATATGTGCAAAATGCCCATGAGAACGAATCAAATTCAGTAGACTCACCTCTCTTAAGAGAAGATTTCAACTTGGGCCACATGATCTTTGTGATCTGTGACATCAGACACAGGGGTTTCACTATTTTCGCCTGGTTGATTGAATTTAAGAAGGAATAATCTCCCTCAGAAGCGGAGCTTGCCACCCACACGATAACTTCAGTAATGTGGTGAATGGTGTTGACACGATAGATCAAATTGCAGTCTCTGTGCTCCGTGCTCATTTTTCTGCAAAACAAACCCTACGCTCTGTAAGAGTTTGGTTTGTATTATTTATAAGCAAGGACCCATTAATCATTACTTTCAAAGTCCAAAGATACCAATCCACAAGTTGGTGATCTTAGTTTTCACTCAATCTCTGGTAGACACCTCTATAGTCTATAGATATCTCAGTCTATAACTTGGGCCTACAGTAGATAAAAGTTGTGCATATATATGCCTGGCAGGTGGCAATGTAGCGTTGCTCCCACGTATGTAGCTAGAGATTATAATGGATATTTTAGACAGCCAAGTGACTCTACTGATCTTATGACCATGTAGATAATTTGTCTGATTAGCGAGGTGAATTATTTTGCCACGTGTTCCACTCTAATGAAAGTCTAACTCTCCTCTTTGGGATGGTTACGGATCTAGGATGATTTTGGTGCACGGTACCTTGCTAGCTGCTAGCCGCAACCCATTATTTTTCAAACAAGAAATTAAAACCATTATTCGGTCTAGCTCCAAGTTTTCACACACAAATACAAATAATAGAGAAATAAAAAATAAAAAATAAAAAAGATGATGTAGGCAAATGCACCACATGACACTCCTACAGCTCTAGGCCGGTTTCTTAGCGACAGTGGATCAATTATGGTATGCCATGTCAGCAACCACGTGAAAAAAAGCGGATGATGTGGTATGCCGTGATAGGTCCAGTATTACGAGTAGAACTATAGAAGATAGGGGGTACATACGTAAGAGTTGAGTGCATGGTTAAGAAGATAGATACACACGGCTTGGCTAACAACAGCCGGGTTTTATTGTTAATAAATCTCTTCTTTCCAGTTTTCATATGGTGCAGGCCTTTTTTTTTTTCGGGAAATTGTCTAAAAAAATTACCATGAGTTTTCAACATTCTCTTAATCTCACGACAATTTTTTAAAATGTCTAAAAATATTTATTTTTTAAAACTCACTTTCCATTAGTGCACCGTTAATGCTTCTCAATAGAGGTGTCCATGTCAACATAAATAACATTTTTCATGACCAAATTATCCTTGAATAGTGAGTTAGAGAAAAAATGATTTGTTTTATTTTCATTTTTTTTGTATTTTTAGTGTTTTTTTATAATTTGTTTTTTTTATATTTTTTTATTTTCTACAATCTATAAATTGTCCTATATTTTTTGTTATTTATTTGCAATTTCTGTGTTTTTCTAAAACTTTTAGTGTTTTTTCAACAATTTTTATTTTCTGATTTTGTTTTTCAATTTCTATAGTTTCTATAACTCGAAAATAATTTTTTATTTTGTTTGCAATTTCTATTATTTTTTATTTTTTTTGTAATTTCTATGTTTTATGTATTTTATATTTGAAAATATTTTTTGAACTTTTTCCTTTTTCATATCTAAATATTAAAATGGTAATATATTAGTACCCGTTAATTTATTTTGTATATATTTTATATTTTTCTATAAAGGTTAAAATGGTAATATTATCCATTAGTTTGTTTACAGTCAGGTTAGTCACATGGTGAGTTTTATACATTTTGAAAATTTGTGGTAAGTTTAAGAGAAATGTTGAAAACTCATGGTGATTGTTAGACAATTTTCCCTTTTTTTTGATAAATCAATGAAGGCCTATTTCAAACGAGAGAGAGAGAACTCTGCTCAATGCATGCACGGATTGATGTGGGTTAGGACTTCTTCTGTCTTGCTTCCATGCAATTCACCAGCTTACATCGATCTAGAGAGGCATAGAAGGGGTCCCTCAGGTTTGGACTTTGGATTCGTCTAGTGGCCATACCAGCTCAATTCTAGTCTCGACATAATGTGGCCTTGAAAAGACTGGTTTCTAGATAAAGAAAACAAAGAGAGATGATGGAAAAAAGGGATGATGAGGAAGAAAAAGGAAGAAGAATAATGAAATAAGCTTAAGCAATACTATTCTAAAACCCAGATGATCGATCGTGTGCTAGTTGACTATGTAGAGTCGGGCTAGTCTTTGTGAACGGGAGCAAGAAAATAGTGCGCCCAGAAACTAAGGCAGCACTTGTTTGAGGTGTAATTTTAAATTTTATACCATGGAAAAATGTGAACCGGTTTAGTGATCGACGGAAACTAGGACCGGTTGATTTTGAAAATTTACACCGATCATGTTTGGTTTTCTAAGGTGTAAATTAAAAAGCAATTTGATTAAAGGTGAACAAAATGGGTCTCGACGAAAAAAGGTGAACAAGAAATGCTTACGCAGTGAATCTTACCGCTGTGCAGTGAATCTTATGCAATGCTTTAATGCGTACACCGGCAGGATTAGCACTGATACGCCGCTCAACGCTGCCGAAACTCTGATACGCTGCTCACTGCTCACCACTCACTGATATGCCAGAGCTGGTTCACTCTTTTCTTCGATCGAACTTTGATACGTCGCCGTCACTCACCGCTCACTCATACTCTCTTCTCCGATCGAACTCAGATACGCTCACCACTCACTGATACGTCGCCACTCACTGCTACGTTAGAGCTGGTTCACTCTCTGGACGGAACTCCGATACGTCGCTATCATCGCATTAGTTCACTCTCTTCTTTGATCGAACTCTAATATCCTGCTACCGCTCACTGCTCACTGATACTCTCTTCTTCGATCGAACTTTGATACACTCACCACTCACTGATACGCCGGAACTGGTTCACTCTCTGGACAGAAGTTTGATATGCCGCACCATCGCATTGGTTCACTCTCTTCTTCAATCGAACAAAGAGATGTAGCCGTTGGACAGAGGAAGAGGAAAGTAAAGTTTACATTGATTTTATCGATGTAAACTTTCCATTGATTTTCGATGAATATATTGACAAGAATGGACTTTTACACCCATTGATGAGGTATATTAACACCTCTACCAAATGCCTGCAAAATCGAACCGAGGTGTAAAGTTTACCTCGGTTCTCATTTACAAATCTACCAAACATAGCCTAAGGTGATGTTTGGCATTCATGATGATTTCTCTAAAATTGGCGCCATGTAGAATTTGAAGAATTAGTGATTTTTTTTTCTTGTTTGATTGGCCAATTATGCCAATTTGTAGGAAATCTGGCAAAATTTGCTTATTGACATCAGCCCTTTTCAGGGATCACCCATTCTGCTAATTAAACTAATTTCGATTTTTTGAGGATGACATAACATCCAACATGACATTTAGGTGGCGTTCGATTGCACTTTTCAGATGTTTGAATCTGAAAATGTTGCTTTTCAAACGCCACCTTTGTTTGGTGTTGCATTTGAAATGGGGTCTGAAAACTTTTATCAAATCTGAAATTTTTAGACTTAGGCCTATCACTTAACACATTAAGATGCGTTTCGGATGTGGTCAAAAGTCAAAACTATCCCTCCCCATTCGACCTTCTTTTTCTCGTCTTCATACATCTCTCTCTCCCTCTCTCTCTCCCTCTCTTTCTCTCTCTTCACCCTGTCTTCCCACCACCGACGCTGCAACTTGCAGTGGCAACTCTCTCTCTCCCTCCCCCTGTCTTCCCGGTTCTCTCTCTCTTGCTCTTGCTCTCTCTCTCTCTCTCTCAATAGCGGGGGTTCGGTGAGTAATAATAGTATTTTTATTAATTATTTAAATATTTTTTATTAAAATTTATTTTGTTATTAAATTTACTTGTATTTATTAAGTACTTTTATTAACTAGTATTTTTTATTTATTTCATTAATTTTTAAAAATTATTTTATTTTTTATTTGTGTAAATTATTAGTTATTTTAATATTTTTGTTGTCATTAATTATTTTTTTTTTAATTTTAATCGTTTCATTAGTTAATTAGTAATTATTAATTTATTGTTGTTTATTTGTATTGTTTCAATATTATTTTGAGGTTGAAAATTATTTTTTATGAGATAATGCAAATTGAACTCAATATTTCAAAATAATATATTCTAGGGGTAAAATAGTAAAATCAGTAAATTTCAGATGGTAAAGAGTTGATCCCACACAAACTAACTTATAGATTCAGATCCTCTAAAAATTAGAAATACATCTATGACTCTTTTCACATTTAAAACACTTAAAATCTTTTTAACTTTTTAGATCTGAATTTTCAGATTTATCAAACGCCACGTGAATAATAACTCTAATACAAAAATAATCGGCCTTTAAAAATCACTGATTCCATAAATCACCCGTTTCTGGATAACCAGTAAATCCATGCTAAGCATCATCTAAAAACATGTCCAGAATTAAACATTTTTTGGGATAATGGGAATTGGACCTATATATCTTGCGGCCAGAGGCTGGCCAAAAAGTCCAGGATCTGGGACCAACATAAGATTTATGTCTAAAAAGATTATTACTTTAATTGCTTGTTAGTAACTCTTGAAAACTCCAATACGACTATTTAGAAGGTTATGCGTTAAGGTAATATGGTCAGGGGAAAGAACAGGTGGCAAAATCTAAAGATTCCCTAACTAATAGATGGTGTTGGATTTGCCACATCATCCCTTCAAAAGCAGAAAAACAAGTGATCTTCACTTGTAAACATGTAAACTATGCAGTGTCACGTGGTAGCATTTGCTTTTCCAAATACTGGAAAATAGCACTTTCTGACAAATCATTCAATTTTCCTCATTTTACAAGCAACAAAACAAAGGAACTATAGCAATATATTAACTTATTTTGCTGTTATTTACCAAAAAAAAGGCAAATTATGTAAATACATGGGGCAGCCCCTAAGATAAGCAATGCTAAATCTTAGGTGTGGTGGGCCCTAGTGGCCAATTATAAGGGCTGCAGGCCCATCAGCGCATCCTGTGTCCCCAGACCCAAGATGCTCTCGTCAAGCAAAATTGGACCCACAAGCAATTTAACTAGACTGGGCTTGATTGGGCCAAGTGGCCTGGCCTGGCTTATCTATTTCCTTACGTACTCAAATGATAGTTGAATTTTACTTGAGGACCTTTTCTTTTACAAAATGGTTTAGAAGAGAAATTATTATAGCAGAAATGCAAACCAAGAACTTGATTCTTGAAAGACAGATAATGGGTTTGCAGAATGTAACTGTTTGTTTCCTCTCTTGCAGATTGCAATGAGCAACCTCCGCTTCATCCAATCCCGGCCTGGTCCCTTGCAGTTTCCGGCCAAGACAGGCAACGTTTCTGCTGATCTATTGACCTTTGATTGAGTGGATTGCCTACTTGCTGTTCCCCAATTCTCTAAGCAAGTTCATTTCATTTGTGCACATTAGCTGGATTTGGGCTGTGCAACCCACCCTCATACACGCCCGTTATGTAGTAAGCCCAAACATGAGGCCAACATATCCAGCCCAAATAAATCTTTTTTTTTTTATCTATTGATCCGGACCAGCCTTCACAATTCACATTAGTATAAGGCACAGCCCGTGAGTCATGAAGCGAATATGTGACTTAATGCTTTTCTTTTTCCTACTCTTTATTTGTTTTTAATAGGAAAGCTGTGTTCAATTCATTTTTTCTAAGAAAAAAAATGATAAATATATAAGATTTAGTTTGGGAAGAGTGCAACTACAAGGTTTAGAAGCATCGTGTCATATTTGTATCGACACTCTTCTCAAATATATATAGTGCAAAATCTTATATATCTTATGGGACCAATCTCTACTTAATACTTACAATTTATGTGACAGATGTGCGTCAATCTTGTGAATTTATATGGAATGCATAGAAATTAGGGGTGTTAACTGATGTTATCCAATCTGAGGTGTTCCGAATTGAGAACACAATCAGATCTATCAATTGGATGTGGTCGAGATGGAAGGATGAAGTTACACATTAAGATCTGCAATCAAGAGAAAGGTTATAGGTCCAATGAGTTGTTCCCCAGGAAGGTACTCTGACATTCAAGTCAGTAGGGTAGAGAAAAATGTGGCCAGGATGAGCAAGTTGAAATAACGTTGGTCCAATCCAAAGAGATAATGTGAAGAGGTATTGAAAGAGCATTCTTCCAAAAGTCCCTTACCTCAAATGGGGAATACCTATTTATAGTTGGGTGTCCGTGTACCAGATGGATAGGGTTTTCGGGGTTATCAAGATGAGGGCGTCCATCGACGTCTTCAGGAGGTTTCCTCTTCCCCGATGGAGTCCGCTTCCTTGTCCGTGTAGGACACTCCTTGTTAGTGGTGCTCTTTCGTTACGTGTGGTGTTGACATGGCCTGAGAGAGGGGGCGGCCGCGGAGATTGTTACGTGGCATCCTTGGCCTACTAAACCATCACCTGAAAACCACTCCCCAATTCTGAAGTTGAGAAGTGTAGTGCTCGGCTGTGGTTGGGCATGGAGAAGTTTTGTAGTCCTCGGTTGAGTAGCTTTAATTTCTTTGAGTTGACTGTCCAGAGTTAGGCTGGTTTGCTAGGCGGACCAGCCGATTCAACACTCGTTCTGTTTTCGATACGGGTCGACAGATGCGCCATTTTGTCTTCCCGAGGTCACACACGTGTGAAGGGCGACATCAAATCAACGTCGTTGATTTGGGCTGATCTGGATTATTGGTTCCCCTTTTAAAGGGGAGGTGGCGAGCCATTTTACTTTGTCATTTTGAGTGAGCGATCTTAGGATCTCGGCAAGAGTTTGTCCCCGGTTGGTGCTTTAGGTGTTATGCGATGCAACTCTTTGGTAAGATGTCTTCATGTTCCTTTTTGTCTTCTTGTTATTCCTCTTCATTGAGCTCTTGTACATCGAGTAGTGAGTCCGAGCCGGAGTCTCATCCCGAAACCACTATGCTTGTGGTCCGTGGGACTGACGCGCACGGAGCCAAGGTCGATGGGCCTGAGGGTGAGGGTTCTACGACAGAGGAGGCCAAGGTTGGGGAAACCGATGAGGTCGAAGTAGATGTTGTGTCAGAAGAATGCTCAACGCCCCTACACAGTTTGGCAGCCGATTCGCGTCTTCACCTTGCAGAAATAATACTCGGGGACCTGGCTTGAATTAAGACCTTTATTGTATTCCTGAGGAGTATGAGCTAAGGTACCCATGTATCAATGAGAGGGATACCTCGGCTCAATCGGGGGAGCTTTATGTCTATAAGCACAACCTAATAGCTTGGTTGAGGTTTCCTTTGAGTAAGGGTATCGCAAATTCGCAATGGTGCTAAGGTGGTTCTGCATCCAGATAGTCCAGTTGATGCCCAATTCCTTTAGATACTTGGTTAGCCTCTTCTATTATTGCTCAGTTCATAACGTGGACATCACCCTACCGATGTTCACATACTTTCCGCACTTGAAGAATCAGCAACATGGCTACTATTACTTCTCGGCTCAACAACACAATAAGGTGCTCATTGAAGCCCCCTCCCTGGTGATATACTGGAAGGAGGGGTTATTCTTTGTGCATTTCCCTGGGAGCTGGCCGCTCCCCTCTGAGATGTTATCCCAAGGTCCAAGGTGAAGGTACGCAGTCGAGGCCATGCTGTCTAGGGAGGAGTTTGCGGCCATTAGGCGGATAGAGAGGGTAGACGTGCAGGAGTACACATCGTTCTCTATGTTGGTCCATGTCAGGCTAAGGGAGCCTTCGGCTAATCAGTCCTTGCTTTTGTAAGTGTTTCTTCTTGTTCCATTTCTTTGGATTTGACCAACTCGTTCTCTTTAGTAGATATGGTAGTCATTGATGAGGAGGAGAGAACATGATGAATGCAAGCTGCCGCACAGAGGAGGGCGGCAACCTAGACTGGGGCAGCTCCATAGCAGCACCGTCCTGAGGCCGTGAACCCTCGGCCGAACTAGAGATCGTTGCCAGTTGAGAGAGACATGGTGGACATCGGTTCCGATGGGTCTCCATCACGGTACGTGCCACAGAGAGGTCTTGAGGTCCCATCTCTGGGTTTGGTGGATCCGGTGACCGAGGTATACAAGCTGAGCTGGAGTGTTTGGCCAGAGGACACTTTGGAGATTGAGGGCGTGCCCGATCAGTTGGCTAGGGGCATTCTACTACCCGACATTCGTAAAGAGACCAGTGACTGCACGAGTAGGGTGATGGAGAGCGCGGCCATCTAGGAGTCCATTGCGGTAATATTTCTGTACTATCATCTATGTTCTTCGGTTTATTTGGTCGCTTGGTACAAGGAGTTTGAGGAGTTATAGATTGCCTATGATGGTTTTGCTATGGACTCATGGCAGATCATCTTTGCTCGCTACAAGAGGAGGGTCATGAGCGAGCACCCTGAAATTGCTGTGGTCGTGGAGCCGTATGGGCTCTTTGATGCCGAGGCGTTGCTAGTCGAGCAGTCTGCCCCATACTAGAGTGTGGCCATCCCGAGGAGGTAAACCTTGCTGAGAGCACGATCAGCCTATATTGATTTTCTTTTTTCCTTCTTTTGTTGTACACAACTCGGTATGCTGAGCTTATAGTCATTGTATCTAGGGGTGAGCAAAAAAAAAAAAAAAATCAAAAAACCGAACTGACCAAAACCAAACCGAAAAATCGGTTTTGAACCAATTGGTTCGGTTTTGGTTAACCAATATAGAAAATTGGCGGTTAACCGAACCGACCAGTATACATATATTTTTGTATATTATATATACTGTATATATTTTATATTTTATATATTATAAATTAATAAATATGCATTATATATAAATATATATTTATAATATATTATTTTTTATTTAAAAATGATATTTTATATATATTTATAATTTTTTATTATATATTTATATATATATTTTATAATATATATTGTAAAAACTAAAAAACCGAAAAATTGCCAGTTAATTGAACTGGTCAACTAGTTAACCGACTGGCTTCAGTTCGGCTCCGGTTACCAATTTTCCAAAAACCGGTAGTACAAGTTCAGTTCCAAAAAATGCCCCACGGTTCGATTAACCAAATCATGAGGACCCCTAACTGTATATATCCTTTTATTAATGGAAGTTCGGTCTTTTTGCTGAGCATGTTCTGTTTCATTTTTTCCTTCGTTTTGTTATGTTGTTTTACTTCTGAGTTAGGTAGGTTTGTAGGGTCCATAGGCCATGCCAACATCTTCGACTTCACAGCCTCGATCTTATGTTGACCGAAGTTTTGGGCTTTACGTTAGATGGCCAGGGTCTTCAACTTCGTGGCCTCGGTCTTTATGCTGGTCGGGGTGCTTTTGAGCTCTCAACGGTGACGGGGAACTCGGTGGCACTTGGTCTTGGAGAGCCTTACACTCTTTGAGTGGGCTAGCCATGATCCTTGGTTGGCTCTGCTCCGACCATTAGTCGGCTTGGTGTGCGGAGTTTGATGCCCGCCCTCTTGTTGTTGTGGTAGGGATGTCATTCCTACAACACCCGATGGGGCTTGTTGGGCTTTAGGTCTTTTCCGCTTTAGTTTGGCAAGGATTGTCAGTCGCTCTAGATCTTTTCAACATATCCGACATGTGTGAGCTAGTGTGTGTGGTGACGTGTTTCAAAATCCCTAGCCGTTTTTGGCTGGGCAGGTGTGTGTGGTGCATATTTGTCTACTGAACGTAAAAATAAAACAATATTTCTTGAATTGTGTACAATTGGTGCTCGTCTCTAATCATTGGTAGTAAATCCGTAGATTCCCGGTGTTCGAGCTCCTCGGCATTGACTTCCCATCAAGGTCTTCTAGTTTGTATGTGCTTAGGCCGAGGGCTCTGGTCACTCTGTACGGTCCCTCCTAGTTAGGTTCGAGCTTTTTCTTCTCTTGGCTTGGGCACTATGACTTTGTGAATGACGAGGTTTCCTGTCTTGAATTTCTCCTTCAAAATTTGGAGTCATAGTACGTGGCTATCATCTCTTGTTGTGTTGTCATCCTGATGTGACTCAATGCTTTTCTTTTTCTTACTCTTTGTTTTTAATGGGAAAAGTGTGTTCAATTCATTTTTTGTAAGAAAAAAATGATAAATATATAAGATTTGGTTTGGGAAGAGTGCAACTACAAAGTTTAGAACTATCTTATACAAGGTTTTACATTGTGAATATTTGCATTTACACCATTCTCAAATATATATAGTGCAAAACCTTGTATATCGTATGGGACCAATCTCTACTTAGTACTTACAATTTGTGGGACACATGTGGCGTCAATCTTGTGAATTTATATGGGATGCAGGAAAATAAAATTGTATGCCTAGAAATTAGGGGCATTAACGTTATTTAAAAATTCAATTTTGAATTCGAGATTTGACTTAATCGAATCGAATTTGGATATGACCTGATTTGATTTTATAAATATCCGAATTCAACTGATTATTTAATCTTATATATAATATTATATTATGTATAATAATTAAATTATATAACTAATTTATATATCTATATATAATTTATATAAATACAATATTTATTTATTAATTATCTAAAATAATTAACCAGAAAAATTCAAATGAAATCGAATATTCGAATATTTAATCGAATCGGAAATCGGACATTGGTTTTCAATATCCATTGGAGATGTAATTGAATTCGGATGTCAAAATTTTTTAAGGGAGGTTGCAGGCTGCTGCTGCATATTGCCACATGTCTAAAGTTCTTGGCTATCTTGAGGGCATCAAATTTGCAGTAGAATTGGGTCTCTCAGCGATCCACTTGGAAGGAGATGGGCAAAAGATGTGTTCTCTCCTGTTCCTGTTGAATCAGAGTTTGTTGGTTCCTTTGTAGGCTTCACCATGTGATTGCTCATTGTAGGAGGCTTTTTCGTTGGTTTACCCACTACCAGTACACGATCTGTGTCGTTCATCTTACGGTAATAAGCTAATAATGTAACACATGTGGCAGGCCCAGGAGGACTTGTAATCTCACCGGAACAAAAACTATGCTCCCTTCCCCAAATTTCTTATTACCTGAACTATTGAAAGATTATTTGTAATGTTTTCCTCAAAAAACTTGCCACATGTCTGGTCAGATGATTGGTTCCCACTTCCCACCATTAAAAGGATTCTTGTTAAGATAGCGTCTGTATGCATTATTTCGCATTCATGTCTGAAACCTCTTTTTATTGGCCTTATTGTTCCAAACTATTTTTTTTTGCCCATTTTTTATAATGGAATAAAGAAAAATGAAATCCCATCAAGGAAGCAAGTAGTTTGTGACCAACTTGTCATACTCATCCAAATGTGTACACGTGTCAAGTTAGAGACCATGCTACCTAAAATACACTAGTGAGCAGTGAGATTGGTAGAAGATGGAGCCAATGATCAGAATTCTATGGATTAGTCAGAATTTTGGGAATATAAAATGGCCCCCTTCCTACCTAAAATACACTACCCATTAAAAATTAGAATAGCAACACTTGGACTTGGGCCTTAGCACATAGTTAGCTCCAGACTCCTTATTCTCATCAACCTTCCTACTAGGTGTTATGCATCATTACTCCTTAAGACTTTAAAGTCTTCGCTGGATCCGTAGTTAGCCCGAATCCACCGCCCTGACTAATTACGAATCAGGCCTTTCTCTTTCTCTCTCTCTATTATGGAAACAGTTTTGACCAATCAAAATTTCACTTTATTATTCAGTTGTTTTTTCCGTATTATAATCTAATACGCACCCTTAAAAACAAATTAAAACAGTGTCGATTGGAAACAAATAGTTTCTTCAAAAAATCCTAGAGAACATGTTCTTGGTTGTAAATATGCTTTTTGTTTCTAAAACTGAAACAAAAAATTATATTCTTCGATTTATAGTTTAAAAAAAGTTTTATTTTAAAACATACAATATGTTTCACCATTTTTCATAAATCATACAAAAAATAAAAAACATTCATGTTGTAGAATACCCTCTTACTTTTGCCCAACCAATTCAATAGTATATTTGTTGATTTTTTTTCAGTAATTTTCTTTTAAATAAATAATACATTAAATACCATCTTATTTATTTATATAATAATTGACTCTTTTCATAAATTTGTCCTATGAGATTTTAATTGTCTTTCCACAAGCTGATATATTTGCTTTCTTTTGTTGTTTGTATTTTCTTTTTTAGATGTCAAAAGCAGAATCCATCTAAATTTAACATTATATTTAATAGAACTAGTCAGAACAAAGAAGCAAGGCAGACAGACACTTATAATTTGTAAATGAAAATAAAATCTTTGGATTATTTTTTATATATTTGCCCTGTACATATTTATATTTGTACTCTTTCCAAACTGAGCTTTAAGGCTAAATTTGTTTTGTTTGCATTGTAATTTGATTTGCAAATGAACAGAATGCAAATTCTGACTTGACTTAAATTTGTTTTACTTCTATAAGCAAAACCCAAAGCAAAAGTGAATTGGAATTTTCACTTTTCTACTGCCACTTGTATGATATGTTTGTTTTTTCTTATAAAAAAAAAAGTAAATGGATTCGAATTGATTTTAGAATCTATTCGTAGAATCTGAGCTGAATCAAACACTGAAATTCTTGTCAAATTCGGATTGTGCACAGAATTGAGATTCCATCCAAATGGCATTTTAGTAAACAATGGAAAATGTAGAAAATAGAATAAATCAAAATTAACAACCAAAAAATCCGAGAGGTCGCAAACCATAGAGGGCAATCCGCAGCTCGCCGAGTCGCAGGTGCAAAAAAAGACTGTTGAATAACGCGTAAAGAAGCAAGGGTATATATGTAATTTTTCTGGTCTTAACTTCTCTTTAAAACCTTCCAAGGAGCGAAACAGGAAAAAAAAATTTAAAAAGAAATTCTCTGAGCTTTTCAATTTTGTTCGTCCATGGCGGAGGTTTCGGATCTCCACCTCTCTGTAGAAGATGACGAGGAAGGAGTAGAAGATATTGAAGATCTAGACTCTGTTCCTTACTGGTCCAACGACTTGGATCATGACGACATCTACGTCTCTGATTCCGACCCTTTCTCTCCCCGCCTCTCCGAATTCGTTCCTTCAGATCCGTCTGTTCATGCTCAGGTTTTCTTCGATGGGGATGACATCGACGAGCGGGAGGCCTGCGGTCATATTGGCGATGGAGACAGCTCTGATTCCGATTCCGTCGCCGATGTGAGTTACTTCAACCATGAAGATCGGGTAAGCTTCGTTATGGATTTGTTTGAACGCCGTGCGGAACAATCTCATATTGTTGGTAATAATGATAGGGTGGATAACCCGTTTTCGGAAACCCTAAACGACTCGAATTTTAGGGTTTTTGAGGGGAATGATGAAATCGGCTCTAATTTTCTTGACCTAGGGTTAGGATTGGGGTTGGCTCTTGATAGACATGCTGGGGAGGATGATGACAGCGGTGGGTTTATGATTCGGGAGCGTGGGGACGATTTCTTCGTGGGTAGACGACCTTCTGTCTCTGAATCTGGTGATGATTCGAACTACCGTTCCTTGGACCCATATGAGGAGAGCAGTCCTCGGCTTGTTAACATTGAATCTGATTCTGGCGATGAAGAGGTGGGAGTCTTGGGGATTGATTTGCAATCTGGGGATGATGATGATGATGGGTTGGATCGAGCTCCTGATGATCTGGGTCTTCCTCTTTGTTGGGATTGTCTCCATCTGGAGGATCAGAGGGACGCCAATGAAGATTTTGAGTGGGAGGAAGTCATTGATGCGAGAGAGGTTCTAAGTATGGTGATAGATGCTGATGAAGAGAGATCAGTTTCAACTGAAATCCATGAAGTTCGATCTGAAGAAGAAGCGGGTGAAGACAGGGAAGAAACCATGAGGAATTTGGAGTGGGAAGTACTTTTAACGGCCAACAACTTGGAGAGGAACCAAGAATTAGAACACGAGGAATCTTACCTGGCTGATCCTGATGCTTACATATATCCAGCAGAGTATGAGATGATTTTTGGACAATTTGCAGAAACTGAAGCTTCTCTGAAGGGTAGTCCTCCTGCTGCAAAAACTGTTGTTGAGAATCTTCCATCAATCTTTTTAACTCAGGACGATGTGCAGAACAACAATGTCCTTTGTGCAGTTTGCAAGGATGAGATTTCTACAAGCGAACAAGCAAAGCGGCTCCCGTGCTCCCACCACTACCATGGAGACTGCATTATTCCATGGCTTAGCATTCGTAATACTTGCCCTGTTTGTAGGTACGAGTTACCTACAGACGATCCTGATTATGAGCGGAGGAGGACCCAAAGAGCTGGTCATCGCCTGTCAGGTGATTCTCAGGCCAGAAATGATTTTGAAATATTTCCCCAACACTAGGATGTGCAAAATGTAGATACAGTTTCTGGAGAGAGTCCATTTCTTTTTTTTTTCTTTTTGTTTTTGTGACAGCAATAATGTTGGTGATTTTCATCCTTTCTGAGTAAGAATGTATGTTTCAGATTGCAAGTGTAGGATCTTTCTATTAAATAAATGTCGCATGATGTCTGGTTTGCTTGTACACCTACCCATATCATTTGGAATCAAATGTAGGTCTTGAGGATCTCTGTACATATGGGCATTACCATTGGTTTTTATGGTTTATTCTTCACATTATATATCTTGTTTTCAAATTCTCATGGGCATTAAGAGTATGCATCCTCAGGAAAAATGTGGATAATCCATTGGACAAAGCATTTGCTACTCTTTGTTATGTGGGATGATTTTTGTTTAGGGAAATCTTCAATGAAGCCCACCTCACAAATTTTTGTTTGTCCGTACAGTCACAACAAATTGTAAGTTTCAAATCCTCACTTTATGACACTGCACCCTCCTTTGTATTGGCATCAATTCCCCTCATTGTCACTGTTCTCAACTGTACAACGTAATAAAAATTTGTTGGATGGGGGTAATTGAAGATTGGCCATTTTTTTTTTAATACTGTTGAACGGTGCAGCTGTACTCTGTCAAATGCTACAAACCTGAGAGAGAGTTAAAATTAGCTTTGCATCTTCTAACCCAAAATTGCAGCTTAGGATTATGTTTTAATACCATATCGCCCAGCCAAGCAATTTTGTATACTGTCTTATAAAATGTTTTTATATTGTTATTTTTTTTAGACTATAATTATAAAATAGACATTATTAAACAAAAAATATTCATTTTTCGTGTTTATAAACTAATTTCTTTTTATTGTTTTCTTATTTGTTAGGATTTAACTAACACAAATATTGCTAACTGCTGTATTGAAGCCCCAAAGACTTCAAAATATGAACTAACAAGAGAAGAATTTAAAATTTTGTCTAATCAACACATTTCTTCTTCCACATCTTCTTCCATCTTTTCTTTTCTTTTTTTCTTATAACAAAAATAGGGGTCCAGTCCCTATATTTTTTTAATTTTCTTTTGTTTAGTCTTTTTCTTCTCATAAATATGTTGATTTTCTGAAATTAAACATGAAGTTTATAATTTTCTTATGAAAATTATGGATAGTTATTGAGAAAAAGATGGTTATGAAACTTAGGGAACTACCCTAGAATATGTGGTTTTTACTTAAAAATAATTCATCCCCTAGGCACAAGGCACCCCTCGGTTGCCTAACCTTGCCTTGGCGCCTTGAAAACTTTGTGCATATTATCTTGGTTGGTGCTTGTACATTACATATTTCTTTTTTTTTGTATTTATTCTAGTTTTTTTAAAAGCAAGAAGTAGAACCAAAGCCAAAGGGTTCCTAGTGTGTGAGACACAAGGTGCAAGGTGAAATGCATGCTTGAAAGAAGTGAGGTGCCACTAGGGATGCAAATGGATCGGATCGGATCTTTGGATCTAATTTGATCTGAATCCAATCTGATTTTTGATTGGATCATAGAATCTAATCCGAAGATCCAACCAGGGGTGATCCGAATTCGACCAAATAGATCCGATCCATTTGTACCCCTAGCTGTCACCTTTTGTCCTAAAAGGAAAAAAGAAAAAAAAACTTAGTACACAAGAATATATAAATAGAAAGAAATATAATAATTTAAAGTGCTGGTAGCTCTTGTTTGTAAGTTCAAGTCGTACATGGACTAAATTGTTTAAATGTTGAGCATCATATAACATCTTACACCATAACCGCAAAACTGTCAAGTAAAACTAAGTTTCATTCATTTTATCTTGATCTAACTCACTTGACATGATAATGTCTATTAGGATGCATGAACCATGAGAAAAAGATTTGCTCTGCTTGAAAGGAAAGAAATTTTGGGTGTGGTTTAAATGTTTCAATTCGAGTTGGTGGGCCTCAAATTTGGGCTTCAGGTAAGGCAGGCCACATGAAAACTTCAGATGAGAGGAAATATTTTAATTCTGGTAATTACTTTTACAGAACCAGACTTTTAAAACAAAATAAACTTGTAAGGGAAAGGCTTTAGATCCTGAGTGTTCCAAAAGAGGTTTTAAAATTCATGATAGAAATTTGTATATTTGCCAATTTGCATGCTTTGATTTATCAAAAGAAAAGAAAAAAAATTGCTACATTTGCAAAATCATGTTATTTTTGTTGTACATGACAGTTGTTTTTGTCCCGAAAAATAAATATTAAGGAATACCTAAAGAATGATAAATATTAAGGTTCGGTTTGGAAGGAATATAAATACAAATATGTAAAGTGTAAAGCCTTGTTTTCTGTATTATTTAGTATGTATTTATACTGTACATATGATTAAGTTAAGAGCTTCTGGAGTGTTTGGTGACGAGACGGTGTGCATCAAACTGTAGTGTGTTAAGAATTCTTGCAGCTGATACCTATCTTCTCTTTTCCCATCACTATATCTTCTCTTTTTCCCATCACTTGGGAAAAAAGTTACCTATATATGATATTATAAAGGGCTGCTTATTAATATAAACTATACTTACCTACCAATGATGTATAAAAGAAAAGATTTCCTAATCGGGTCAATTTGGGATGCCTATTTCTACCGGTTGGACTGTCCTGCTCCATCACGTAGAGTCCGTGTTCTGTGCACCCCATGGGTGCATTGGATTTGTGCACCCATGAATCATGTTCCAACACGTCCATCAGGGGAAGTATAACGTTAACAGTCAAAGGCCCGTTAACATGGGTTTGGCCGTTCAACTGGACACAAACCGCCAAACCCATACACACCAGTGACCATACCACAGCGAATGACTCGAACCAGCGGTTGTCGGCGGCAATGGTGAGAGCTCCGGCAGCACGTTCTGGCCTTTTCTTCTCTTCTTTTTCTTACAAGGGGCTTCTTGTGTCAACAAAAATCACCCACCTGAACAACCACCGACCATACAACCACCAACGGGAACGATGAGAGCTCCGGTGATGCGTTTCTGGCCTCTTTTTCTTCTTCTTCTTACAAGGGGCTTCTTGTATCAATAGAAATCACCCACCTGGACAACCACCTACTTGTAAGGTTCAAAATATCGATATGTCCAATACGTTGGTAGGGGTATATCGGGCGAATCAATTGTGTTTTTTTTTTTTTTTTTCTGAAACCGATTGAGTGGGGGCGGTTTAGGGCTCCTCCACCCCCTGAACCGGTCAGACCCCCAATACACCCACTATAAGGGTGTATCGGAGGGGTCCCGGAACAATAAGTATCGATATTTTGAACCTTGCCTACTTGGACAACCACCGGCAGGGACATTGTGGCCAGTTTGAATCCGGTTGAACCGCCAAACCTGTGTTAACGGGCCTTTGACTGTTGACGTTGTGCTTATTTCCCCGGTCAACGTGTTGGAATGTGATTCCTGGGTGCAATCATCCAGTGAGTGCACAGAACGCGGATTCCATCAGGGTTGGTCATTTCTTTGCACTCCTTATCACTTTAGTATAGTTTAAGCGATTCCCAGACAGTTATGATCTGTTTTAGACACTATGTTGCATAAGTATTGTAATCCGAAATTGTCAATATAAATGAAATGAAGGTGGGACGAACAAGGGGACTAAACAATCTTCCAATGAAAGATGCCCAGGAAATCTCAATATGACCCAAACAGCGTATTTCTTTAGTTAAATCTTGCGCTAGAACTAGAAGGGAGAGTAGAAATTTCCCTTTTAATACTACTTTTTGGATCCCTGGGGTCCCATCAAAAATTGCCTCCATGGTGTGGACTGCTGTGTTGAGCAAGTGCCTTAAGAAGAAAGAACCTTATCGTAAAAGGATTTGATACTGAAAGAACTTAAAGAGAAGAATTTTCAATGTCCTGTATAGTATTTACACAATAAGTTGTATGCGTACAGGATAAATACAAACAAAAGCAGACATAAATGTATTTGATTACAACAGTATACGAGTTTCTGAATTTGTTCTTTTATCTCAAATGCTGGGTAACCGAGTGCTCTAACACATACGCTTTCACCTTTGCTTGCTTGCTATCTGTCATCATGCCGGAGACTCCCAAGAAGACAAATCTGAGGTTGGTAGTGGCTTGCGCAAGAGGAAGATTATCTGGAGAACTATTTGGACTGTCTGGAGTTGGACAGAGTTGAATTTTAGATTTTTTCTTTTTAGATAATTTCTCTCAAGAGGATAAGGTGCCAAGGAAGGTAGTAACTGCATTCTCTTGGTTAGCTAATTCAGACAAAATATACAGAATTGTCCCTTTCCTAAAGTCCTCCGGGTTGTTTTCTTGGTGTCGTCTATCAGTATTTCGTCTGTTTGGGTATACAGTTTTAACCTTTGAAAGCCGTAATAAAAAACTAAACAAAGAAAAGAAAAGAGGGTTCATTAAAATGGTGTTGTCATGCATCCAGACCTGACAAAAAGTTGACCCAATCCGAAAAACAGAGTTAGGGTCTCATATATAGCTATTTGAATGTGAGAATGGCTCGATTCGATTCGACCAGATCCAAAAAATTGGGTTGGGTTATGGGTCAATCCGTTGACCTGATTGTCAAGTCTAATTGGGACTATATATGCATTATTAGAAGTTTTCACTCTTTAATTTTTTTATTTAGTCTTTACTCTTTATTGTTTACTCTTTAAATTGTTATACGTTCAAGTTTTTTTTTATTTTATACTTGGAATTTTAAGGTTAATTCCTTTAATTTTGGCATTTTTTATGTAGTTTTTCTTTAATTTTTTAAATTTCAGTTATTTTTTTGGAATGACCCAAATTGACCCATGGGTCAATCCTAACCCGAACATTTAGGGTCAGGGTCTAGCATTTGATAACATGACCCAAAATCAACCCAAAGTGTCTTGACCCAACCCGAACCCGACCCACCCAACCCAATTGCCAGGTCTGCATCTAATGGCTGAAGAAAAGAGTTTGAATTTTCTGTACATTTTCATGCACATCCTATCATAATGTGCCAGGTCAGTCTCATACTATTAAACTCTTACACGTGCAAATTGATTAACGAATGCTGGGAGAATTTCCGTTTCTTTGCTTTGATTTTTAAATATTAAAAACAATAAAAACAAAAAAGAGAAGAAACCTTTTCTCCTTTACTAATGGTTCTGAGGAGGATTTCTTTGACCTCTCTATCTACAATAGAGGAGAAACAAAGTAAAATCTGTTTCTAATATGCAACAAAGGGCAAACAACAAAATTTATTGTTTATTTACATCATTGCATGTTTCCTTTCCCCATTTCCCTCTACAATGGGAGAAGCAATAGATCACCCATGTCTTTTTGTGCAAAATACCCTGAAACAGGGTGTCTCCTCCGGTGCAAACAAAATCTAACCTGAACTTTCTAAGCAACCACAACAGATATGAGAACCTCCCATCATGTGATTTAACTTTATGCTTGGTTTGAATTTGGTCAGGGCTTCTATATTTGGCCGAGGCTATCATGCATCTTTCAAAGTGCTTGCAGTGCTCTAGAACGATGGAGAAGATAAGCTCCCAAATTTGTCTAAACCATCATTGTTGTGTCTTGAGTAGACTGTAGGCATCTCCTTCTTCCCATTCCATTTTTAACGCTTTCATCCAGTTCTCTTTGCAAAAGCCTTCTCACAACAAAAACAGAGAACATGGGCTAGAAATTTTTATATAAATCTGGCTTCTTAAAAGGAAATGGCAGTAAACCCCTTGAAGAAGAAGAAGAAGAGAGTTTTCTAATTCTTTAATGTATTTTAATATTTAAAAGTAAGGAAACAATGCAAAGGGATGCACTTTCACATCCTTAACTAGTTATAGAAATTTAATTGTGCGATGATGATCTGGCACATTATGATAGGATGTACGAGAAAATGTGCAGGAGATCCAGACTCCTAGGAGTGATTTGCTTGAATCTTGATCACCGGCTGTTCCAACAGGACTGACAACACTCCACTGACATTGTACATTTCATACATCACGGGTTGCACTTTTATGTAGGTATGTCATTTGGTACAATCCGATCCAGTCCAATGTGAGTCTATTATAAATGGACCAGGTCCAATCCAATTCAATGATTGTTTTGGATTAATTTGGACTGGTCCAATTCAATGTTTGGACTGTTCAAATTCATTTTTATTTAGATTGGTTTCGACCCAAATTCAGTCCATTCACACATATATTCTTATCTTATATTAATGGATTAGATATTGACTTAATCCAACCCAATCCAATATAAATTTGTTACAGACGGATCAAGTCCAATCCAATCTAATAAATATTTGGGACCAAATTGATCCAATCCAATATGTCTTATTGGTCCGTCCAATCCATCCAAATTGATTTTAGACTGGACGGGATCCAATCCAAAACCGATTTATTAACACCCTTACTTTTATGGTGGTCTCTAGTTTCATAGTGTAATCATCTCACTATGTGCAATACCGGATCAAGTTGGCAGGGTGTGGGAAGGTGTTTCATTGGTAGGAAATCCCAACTCGATTTGCTTCATGTTGAAGGATCTAAAAGAAAAAGAAAATGTCAACAGAAAGAATAAAAGGGGAAATAATGGTGGAAAAAAAAAGGTCTTTATGGTGGGAAAAGATTAGAATTTATTCTATAGCAGACAAGTTGTTCAAATGATTGGATGAGAGAGATTTCATTGAGCAAGAAGTTGAGAGGGTGTGGGGAAGAAGGCACAAGAAATGTGTGGAGTAGAAATGGTTATTCTGGTAGCAAGGGCTTAATTGAGGAGTCTATCCTATGAGGTGGATTAATATCTAAATAATGGGTGGGTAGGTAGGTAGGAAGATTAATTTTGCAAGTGGAAGGGGCGAGTTCGGGTAACAAGTAACAAGAAAGAGGTTGCAGGAAGGGAAGGGTAGGCGGCATTGTTGTTCGATTGGGATGGGTTGCTTCTTAAGCTTAAGCAGTTTTACTTTTCTTTTTTGCTCGCCAAGGTTCGCATTCAAGGAGCATGGTTTTGAAAATCAGATTGGATCAGACGATCGGATCGGCTGATTCGGAAATCAATCAGGTGACCAGTTCTGTTTTATTCTAAAACTATTTGTTTGGTAAAAAATTGTTGATTTGGTCAATGATTCATTTATAAGGGTGATTGAACCGTCAATTCGGATAATGATTTTTGACATTTTTTTTTAATTTTATTTACTTTTTATTTTTAAATTAGAACAAGCCATTCATTTGAATTGAATGGTTGGACCATTTGACTCAGGAATCGATCTCTAGAACAATTTCATATCCAGTCCAATTTTTAAAACCTTACAAGTGACAGTGGCCATGGATTGGGGCTTTCTTTTCTACTTTTCCAATTTTTTGGGCTGTGTGTATGTGCTGTCAGGATCTGGGCCGATCTGCTGCAAATACATGCCATGCAAAACGGGCTGCCTAATCAATCATGAGTTTGGTTATGTACCCAATTTTGCACCTGTATTTGCAGCAGAGCACACTAGTGTGTTAGCTGGCCTGTTTTATATGTCTATGTTCACAGCAGATGGAGAGTTGTATATGTGGGTAGGCCGGTAGTAACGGATAGGATGATTTTATTTTATATTTTTTGATATTCTTATTTCTTTTTTTTTTGGAGGGTTAAAATAGGGTTGTCTAGAGTTCAAATCTGCACCCCACAACGTCCCACAGTACATTCTCGCCATATATTGAAAATATCAGAACCGATGATATCATCATCATCAGGAGATATTCTGTGAGGCGCCCCCTTGTGAAGCGCAGATGTAAACTCGGTTCTCTGTGTTCACGAAGCTAAAAAAAAATGGAAGCGTCCATAATGAACCATCAGAAATCAAGCATATTCTTCAGCCCAAATATTCCTCGGCTAAAAAGTGGGCCTTTGTGTTTTCCGTTGCACCTTGCATTCTTGGGCCTTTCATGTACTTTCTCCATATTACTCGTGTATATGTTTTATTTTTTTCTTTTGGGGGAGGAGGGGCTAAATTACAGAGACTACCACTTACTTGTTCATCGGCCGAGCTGGGCCTTAACAGAAAATTATTATCCCGAGCTCAGCAAAAGTTGATTATATTGGATAAATCACTGTTTTGCACTCCCAAAGCAAAATACTTTCATCCAAAAGTTGGATTAGACTACTGTTTTGGAATATAAATGTTGGATTAAATGTACAGAATGACAATGGCGTGGACTCAAATACTTGAGAATGATTCCGCTCATACTGCCACTTGAATTGACACATGAGAGAGAGAGAGATCTTAGTTGATAGAGAATTGATGAAGTTTCCCGGAGATAGGCCAGCTTACAATAAACGAAGACTTCAGCTCTGTCATGGCCACTCTGGAAGACGAATGAGGTTGATCTTTTAACCCTGTGTACTGAATTTTACGGTTCAATCCAAATCACATTCTTCTTTTCCATTGAGGCTCCACACTCATTGTCAGCAATTTCCATTAGTTGCCTTTCATTCTTAAGTATATAGACAATGGATTATTTATAACATATGTTAGAGAATAAAAGCCTATTCTGGAACCTCATTTAATAGCTTAAGTTTTTTGAGATGGTATCTGAGTCGCTTTGACCAAATGGTATAGTATTCGATCCTAATTGTTTCCTATTATAATTAATTAAATGAGTTTCTATTTGTCCACCTTCAAGCCTGATGAACTTTTGTGTGAGTGGGCTTGATTGAAAATAAAAACCTAATCAGTGACTTCACCTAATAACTTAAGCTTTTAGGTTAAACTGTGTTTGAAAATATAACTTTATATACATACCACTCTAGTTTATATTTTCAAAGCTTCATTTGGATGGATTGAATTTGGGGATGAAAATAGCCCTTAAGATTCCATTTCAGCTGTTTGTGAGCATTATTGTATGAGTGGATTGGAAATCCCTGGGGTTCCACTAGAATGCCAAATTCAAAGCCCATAATCCCGTGTTGATGATTTTATGCCCACCCAAAATGGACCCATATGATGAAATCCATATATTCGTAAAATTGGCTATTCAAATTCTGCCTCAAAACCCAAATCCACCCAGCTCCAAAACACAATCTAAGGAGAGAAAGTCATTTCAAACTTCCTTTCTCGGATTTCTCCAAGGGGCTGCTCATTAAGAAAATTGCACAGTTCCATTCCTATAGCTTGATTAGAGTCAAAAAGAAAAACAAAATAAGTTGCTTGTAACTGTAGCTAGGGTTGAAATTAAACCCAAATAGAAGTGAAGTGGCCCATACCCTTTGGATTTGGAACAATGCGGTTGGATTATGAGAATCAAGAGGTGGGAATTTTGGCAGGTTTCCACAAGGCATTCCACTTTACTTTGCTTAATTGATATCTTAAAATCGCCTTTCCACAGCAATTCTCCATGTTTCATCCCTATAACCTTTTTTTGTATTGCAACCCAAACACGGCCTTAAAAAAAAGAGGATTTTGAATCTGTAGAAGATTTGGCTTTAGGCCAAGCACCCATATATGCATATAGAACAGATAGATAATATGAATGGGTCATATCATTATCATCATCCTCCCTCCACATGTCTGAGAAAAGGGGAGACGTTCCCCGAAGGTTTCTGGACATGCTTTCCACCCACAATGAGCCATCAGTTTTCAACGTTGAAGAAAAAAAAGCACTTCTCTCTCCTCTCCAGAGAATTGTTATCAGAGAGGGAGAGAGAGAAAGAGATCCCTCATGTTCATCATTAATTTGGTTGAAATTAAACAAAACAATCTTTCTAACTTCCAGAGCTATGGCTCATGGCTCATCAAACACACTGGACCTTACAGCATCTTCTTCATTGCTTTTTTTTTTTTGGTGAGTGGTTTCCTCTGAACAATCATCTTCTTCTAGACATCTACACTACAGTACCATCTATAAACTTCACAGTTTGATTCGATTTTGTGATTTGTGACCTGGCTGGTTAACCCAAGTACCAAGATTTGGTTCTGTCTTTAATTTGATTCGCTGCTGTGCTGTGAATCAGAGGAATAGGTTCAAGTGAATCAATTCGTGGTTCGTGGATGGATATGATGGCCATATGGGAACCTGGCAACTTATGAGAAGAGAGAGAGAGAGGCCCAAGAATTGTTTCTGGTTTGGAGAACGATGATGTGCCAATTAAGGGTGTTCATGAAAAATCGAAAAACTGAAAAATCAAACTGAATCGAGAAAATTGAATCACAAATTGTGGTTAAATGAATCGGTTGGTTTGGTTTCGGTTCAGAATTTTTGAACAACCGAAGGATCGATTTGGTTTTTGATTAACCTATAAAAAAAATCGACAATTAACCGAACCGATCAGTATATATATTTATATGTATATTTTATATATAATTTCTATGTATTTTATATAAATATATATTCATTATATATAAATATATACTTATATTATATTTATAATTATCTATTTACAAATATATTATATATTTTTAAAATATTTATAATATATTATATATCATTTATTATTTATAATATTATATTATATATATATATTATAAATATAAAAAACCAAAAAACCAAAGAACTGAACTGGTCAAAAATCGATTGGCAGACCGGTTCAATTTCGATTTGATGAAATGAAAAAACTGATACCACCAATTCGGTTTACAAAAAAGGGCCATGATTTGGTTAAATAGCTGAACCGTGGACACCCACGTTTGATCATGGCTGAAGTAGCTGAACTGATTCACTTATTGCTACGTCTTTTAGTGGATAACCAAGTGTTTAGGGATGTAGTAATGAGGAACCCAATGTAATTCACCCTCTTCAATGGCTTTATTCACTGAAAGACAAAAGAATAAGCCATTCTGAATGTCTCAGGTCCCTTCCCTTTTTGGACCCTAGAAATAAATCCATCCTGCTCCAAACCCTGATGATATTCACAAAGATCCGTATTGTAAAAATATATCCAACATTTTTATCCGAATCCGAAAACAATTTGGCCAAGACATGTGGCATGTGCTGGAACCGACCCATGAGCAGGACCGGTGTACAAAATTCCAGTATAGATTTGGACCTCTACATTTGGATCTGGACTAGCTGGGTCCTCTCCGAAGGACCAAAGCCAACTCGCTTTTTGGGCCCTGTTCACTCATTGTCCTTTTATGCTTTAGAGGCCCATGGCCACTGTGGCTCGTGGTGCTAGCATTCGTCATATTCGTCTAAACTTGTGGAACATATATGCGCCTTCCTGGATGTCAAGTCAACGAAAGCACAATTTAGGAATTGTTGTCGATTGAAGTATAAGACAGCCGAACAGTATCAGAAACTGTTATTGTATACTAAGTTCTCAGACTGGAGAGACTATTTGGCCCGTTGGATGCCAACAGAAGAAGCACAGAATGTTACGGCCCAGCTCTTTTCAGTTAGCTGTGGCAGTTCTTGATTCAACCTGCCAACCCACCTTTTCAAAATTTCTGTTTGTGTCTAAACCAGACCTGACCCGAATTACCCACCTTTCTCATTGGTAAACCCATTGACCCAATTGCACCAATTGTTTAATGCAGCCTTGGATAAGCTCCCTATGCTATGCCAATGCTTCTACAACATTTAGGCTGCTTTTGGTTGCATGTAGAATGAATTCCTCAAAAAATGCTATTCAATAGGAAGAATGAATTACTTTTACATGGGTGTCAGTTGAATCGAGAAACACCAATTTCTTCTTGGAAAATGACTTATCAAAGAGTAGAAAGGATGTCATTTTCCTACAACTACCCATTTTGAAAAATCATTTTCCTTCCATGGTCATTTGCTTAGAACCAAACACTGCAAAAAGTATTTTCCATGAAACTAATTCGTTTGCCTCTTGCTTTAAGTGCATTCAAATGAAGCCATTATCAATATCAAACCATAGACCCGACAATTAAAAGTTTAAAGCTCCTCAATCTTCTTTTACAAATTTCATTTGAATAAAGAAACCCACATGATGACAAACCGACAATGACACCCACACTTATTAATAGGTTTAGTGGTTTCTCTAATTGACTAGAACACTTATTGGATTGAGTGGCACATACCCACAACTTTGTTCGGACAAGTGTTCTGTTATTTTGACTGAGAGAGAGAGATAGAGAGAGAGAGAGAGAGAGAGAGAGGGCTGAGTAATTCAACCCAATTCAATAAATCAATATACAGTATGTTTCAATATATTGTCCCAAGGCAATTTAGCTGGAACCAAAATCCAAATTATTAACAAAAGGGGCCATGGGAAAACAAAGCTGTCCCCCTGACTGACGGGGAAGCAATCAACCAACCACTTATCCTCACTGGAGATGTTATTTGGCTTTAATGGGGGTTGGGTCTGGACGTCTAGTTCACAAATGGACTTGGGGGGTTTTTGGTTTCCGAGAACACTATTACAAGGATTTGTTTTTCATATTGTAAAATATATCAAACAGATTTTAAGATCTAATAGGGGAATGCATCAGTCATAAAAAGGGGTGGAGTTTTTAGGCTTTAGCTCAAGTTAATAGGTTGGTTTGAATCGATTTTTGGTCAGTGTAGTAGTGACTCCCCAGCCCAGCCCAACCTCTTTCTTTGGCAATACTTGAAAGAGGAAACTGAATCAAGTGGTTATCTGGGTTAATTGAGAACAATAATGGTCTTGAAATTCTTGAGCCAACTCGCCAACTTCTTGGATTTGGAGATAGAATTGGTGGCAAATCAACTTCCCTACGTACAGGATGGCTTGGATTGGCCACATCATCCATCCAAATGGCAAAAGTAAGGCATCCTATTTCCGATAATAAACCGGGTGCCATAGTAAAATGACAAAAATACCCCTACTTGTATTGATAAGGTTGAATACAGAGGGATGTTATTTCTTATTTGTCCTTTAAAACATTACCTTTTGACTATTAGTTAGGTTTCTTTTGGTAGGCCTCACAAAGTCACAAGCAAAAGAAAAAAAAAGGATTTCTCTTTTTAATCTGGCCGGCCTACTCAGTTGAGATTATTCTTTTTCTTTAATTTTTTGTGGGTGGGGTGCTTGATTGGTGGGTTGGTTAGATCAGTGATTGCCACCCTAGGCTCATATATATGCTAATATTTTGATTCTGGGGGATGACAATAAATATGATTCCAATCTTAATAATGAAGCCTCATGGTTTAGTTTGGGGTCGCTCATGATGAGACAATAAAATTGGGGGGGTTGGGACCATGGAATGGAAGCATCAGAATTCAGAACATGAGCAATATTCATCGAATATCTTCCATTAATGCCGTAAAGTGTTTCCCAGTAGGGATAACTTTCCTTTCAAACGGAAGCATCCTGAGATGGTGTGTCGCTGCCTGGCTACTTCTCCGTGGACTGTGCTTCACGGTTGATGACGATTGCATGGGGGGGCATTCAGCTTTTGAGCGTAGCCCCAAAATTCGATTTGTCACCGTCCATGAGAATAGTCACAAGTGAATGTGAAAGGAGGGACCCCGTTTGCCATATGAACAACCAGATATGGAATTGCCCCAGGACCCAGGAATCTTTTCACTTGGCAGTAACTTAACGCGGTTGCCCACATCAATGACTTTTTACACCATCCCCATCCTGTGTTCAGTGTTCATTCATTCAGTAAGTGACTAAAGTTCAATTCAACAGCCTTTACATCAACAAGGTGGTGTTTGATAACTGCTGATCAAATAGGTGCTTGAAGTGGAATGAAGTAAAAAGTAGTCAGTAACTAAATATAGAAGTTCACTATCTAATGGATATATGACTTGGAGTGATATATAGAACAGATCAACTAGAAAAGAAACTGGAGAGAGAGAGAGAGAGATCTGTCTACTTGTCTAGAAAATCTTTTACCCGAAATAATAATGGCTTAAGGTCAAAGGCCTGCTAACAATGTCTTGAGCTCCATTCATTTTGGAAATTATAGAACAAAGCAAGATCAGAAGGATTCTAACCAATTTAGAATCATAAAACAAGATAAGGGTACACAAATAAACAAACAGAAAGCGATGGAGAATGGTCTATGTAAGACAACCAAGTGTTTGCTATCTTGTATTAGATGGAAGTGGCAATGATGATCGACCAAGTCGAGCCAGATTTTAACTGGGTTGAAACTGTAGGGTCAAATCCCTTCTGGAATGAACGAAAGTGTCAACTTAAGCCAGATGCGGATAGAGAATGTACGTCAATACTCAAAAGCTAATAGAATCAAAAACTTAGTTCCATACTTCCATGCCTCATGTATAGAGAGAGACCTGCCAAGTGCCAACCAAACCCATAAACGAGTTGACCCAGTTTAGGTGGATTTGTGGCTGGGACCAATAGTTACATCCTTCATAACTTGGTACCAATTGACTTTGGCACTAGTTAGCAGTATGTGTCAGAGAGCGGGTTCATTAATAATCCAAGTCTGAAATGTTTGACATATTGCTAGGAAGGAATATTGGAATAACCATGAAAACATGGATGCCCAGATGACCACCGGGTGACATGTCAAATGAGCTCCAAGCTCGACATGTGGCCTTATATGGTAAATATCTACATCATAAAAGCAACAGCATCAGCATCCACCAGAGCTAGAGTGAAGAACTACACAACTAACTAGGAGGGAGATGATGATGTTATTTTATATATATATATATATATATATATATATATATATATATATATATA